>CM043118.1:28026825-28626825 GCA_023701765.1 Hylyphantes graminicola | reverse complement strand
TCCATCACGCGCCAGCTTCACAATTTAGACATGTCCCTGAAGGGGAGGGAAATAGTCTCCAGAGACCTGTACCCGGGAGAAACTGCACAATGACCGCCCACAGGACTTTCGGACCCAACAGATTTAACGAGCACATACTCCGCATATACTCGGTGGGTCTTCAACGACCAGGACTCGAACGCGATTGTTGTGAATGGAAATAGTGATTGAATTCTAATAAAAGTACATAGCTTCTTATTCTTTTTAAATCAGATTTTTTTTAATTACTGAAGAACTTCGAAATCGATTTTTTTTCTGAGATTTTCAACACAATTTCGATGTGCTGAATTTTTTGTGTATCACACTTGTCTGTTGCATTTGTAGCTATGAAAGTGAGTGGAGGACGGACATACAGACGAAATAAACGATAATAATACCTTCCACTTTTCACGATATAAACGTAGGGTGGTAGCTAAAAATAGTGTAATCTCACCTATTAAAATAATAAGCTTTCAAAGCAAAAAAAAAAAAAAACACTTTATAATAATATTAATCTATCAACAGCTAAGTAATCATGAGAGTAAATATTATTTATTTTTTAAAGGTTTGAATAAAAATTAATCCTATTACAAATTATTAATTAAGTATCATACTAAGCGGTTACCTAAAAAATTGGTTGTTTAAATATGTTTTTAAATGCGTTTAAGGTAATGTCATTATGCATCATAATTTTTTATTTATATTGAGTGAATTATTTCTAAATATTTTAATTAGAAATAATGTCGAATAATTTAGTAAACAGTAAATCGAAGATAATGAATTTATACATTTTATGTACAGTGGAAAAATTACTTTCGTTTTACTCACTATATAAATTCTATAAAAAAAATTAACATTACAATAATTCTATTTTTATTTAAAAATTTATTTTTCTAAATTTGTTGGAAACATTCACATAGTGATACATAATGTGTATAAATAGAAAGCAATTTTTTATTAGGATGTATTTTACTTATTAAATTTATATAAAAAAACATTTTTAAAAAATCATACTTCACTCAATTATCCCCTTTTTTCATAAATTTGATTTTATGGATGTAAAATAAAGAGCTTATTGGCAATTTTGAAAAAAAAATCAGAGATTTGGTGTCAATTAACATGCTATTCCTCTCTTTAAAGATAGCAATATTTTCCGTTCATAAACTTTATATTTAAATAAATTTTTTTAGCTTTTTTAAGTGCCGTTTTAGCGCATCAAAGTGCAAAATGTTGAAGCTCATATTCTCGTTTTCACCTTTTTGTCACTTAAAACGTTCTTCCCCAAAGCTTTCTTTAAATGTCTTATAAGATAAACAACTTCTACGATTTTTTCCCCTAACTGTTAAAAACACGTGTCGAAATATTTTTAAGAAAATCATCGATTAGAGAGTGGGTGATGAGAAAATTATATAAAATTGAAAGGGTATAAACGGTTATAACTAAGCCTCTTACAAAAAATTAGAATAAACCATAAAATATTCAAATTTGCAATAATTCGAAGACAACTTTTTTTTTAAATTTTGAATTATAGAAAATATTTACCTGAAATTACTTTAGTTTTACTCACTATTTAAATTCTACAATAGTTATTTATGCAACAAGTGTGAAAAGTAATACTTTTTAAAACGAGTGAAATAATGATACGTGTTTTAAAAAGTTTACTTTTCGCAAGCGATGCATACACTATTTTTTATAATTGTGTGAAAAAAATATCATTGATAAAAAATATTTCAAGCGTATTATTATCTTTAAAAAAAGCAAATTGATAAATCTCTTTAGATCTAGTGGAAGCAATTTTTGGCCCCCAGTCATTGTGGTTGTTTTGACCCTCTCTTGTTGAGCGAGGGAGCCCGGGTTTGAATCCTGGATAAGGCATGGATATGTGTGCTATTTTGAGTACATACGAAGAATGTGCTCGATAAATCCTTGGGTCCGAAAGTCCTGTAGGTTTAGTCATAGTATAGTACTATGGTTTAGGTTGTTTGGAGAAAAATGACCCTCACCTCGTTCCTAAATTGAGGAGATAGCTCCTCTCAGAGCAAAAGTCAGACTTCCTCACTCACGGGTTACTAAAGCTTTGTGCTAAATTAAGCTACTGCACCCCTTCTGCATTCCATTCCATGCTGCCCTGGAGGCAAAAACAACAATGGAACAATGTTTTTGCATAGTACGAAATGAGAAAATAGAAGTAACTATGAATATCGATTTGAAAATGTAGATCTTTTGTTGGATTTGTTTTATTTTAAGATTATGAAAGAAATTATATTCCTTTGATATCAAGGTTTTGTTTATTAAATTTTTTTATTTTTTAAAAGAAGTCAAGTTTTGCTCTTCTATTTAGCATTAGCGTTTCACAAAATGGGTGACGGACGGACTAAACGATTATAATACTTCCACTTTTTGCGTTATAAACAGAGCTAAAAATCGTGTAATCTCACCTATTAAACTAATCAGCTAATTAGTTTTATAAAAAAAATTGCAAAATTATTAATCTATCACCATCTAAGTATTCTAGAGAGTAAATATTTTACTTTTTAAGTATTTAAATGTGTGAATAAAAGCGAGACCTTTTTAAGGCATTTTACGAGACATTTTTTTCTGTGGCACCATCTCGGCGGTTTTTGTTTCCAATTCCGACGCTCAGATTACAATGAATCTGAGCTCTCTGTGGATGTTTAAGTACAATGATTTAATTTTCCCGAGAGAACCCAAGTCAAATGGTTACTTAAAGGATCTTTTAAATTTCCTATAATCATATGACATTCGTGCCCATGACTTTAACAACCAGAAGGCCTGGCGACTCAACCGGGGATCGATCCCGCAAACTTGGGCTCATGGGCGAACACTTAATACCCCTCAGCCACCGGGCCATCATATATAATAATTGAAAGTTTAAAAAAAAATAATTTTAAATAATATTCAAAACAAAATGTCCTTGCCAACCTAAGTTGGGTAAATAAAAATATGCTATGTAGAAGATCCTTCCGCGGATGTAAAGAGTTCCATAAATTATTTGTGAACCCATAAAGAAAACATGTTTAAAACATTAATTTCGTTTAAGGTCTAACTGATTTAAATATTATTAGAGGAAATTTGGCAATTTTATCAGAATTAAAAGTGTATTTTGGTTAAATTGTATTCAGATCATTGTATGTAAATATTACCTTACAAGAGCTTCCAACTAACAGGGCCAACCGCGCTTTTTACTCGGCCTCTTTACTCTTTGTTTTTACCAAAGTTAGATTGGCAAGAAGAATTTAGGTTGGCTAGGAGTGCAGTTAAACTAAAACACTAGAATGTCATTGCCAAATTTTTAAGTCTTATTATGTATATTTAATGGCGCTCTCTTGTAAAATTCTCAAATGGAAGATATCAATACTAATCTATGTGTATTTAAATGCAGAGCGTTTTCAAATAAATAACAAACTAAGTCGACATCAACATTTAAAGACAGTTTCAAGTATAAGGAATGGCTTTTAATTTGGGAAACACACACTACAAAATTTAAATTGTATGTATATCCTCAATACTAAAGCATTCTTTCATTTATATCCCCGAAGATTTGCATATAAGTCTTTAAGAGTAGAAATACCTCAAGTTAAGAAACCATCATAAAGTATTTAGGAGCAGTATGCACCTTAAAATTATTATAGATGGTTTGTTAAGCACTGCCTTTTGTTTTCTCTAACTGGCGAAACATGTTTTTAAAATGCGTAGCTATTTATTAGCTGAAAATTCAAGCATTTCGGATAAGCTTATTTAACTAATTATTTAGTTTAAATATGTAAAATTAACCTTTAGTAAAATATTATTCCTAACGAGTACGTAACTATACACTGATTAAAACAATTAGGGGGAGCACTTTGAGTACTTTTGTTAACTCTTTCAGTATCAACTTTTTTTTTTCTAAAAATATGAAATTTGTGAAATAGATTCATTATGCATCCAGAATAAAATAGTAAAAAACACTGAAAAAATCTTAATTTTTTAACTAAATTTTAAGGGGGGGGGGAAATTGAAATCATAACTTTTGAATAAATTTTAACAATAATTTTTCAAATATTCAATTGCTAAAAATATAGTTGAAATCAATTTAAGCCAACTTTCCTTTTTTTTAATTCGAAGAATTAAAAAAAAATGAAAAATTAGGGATTGACATGCTTTTGATGTCCGTCCAAAGACGTTAAAAGTCATAAATAAGCGATTGTTAAAATTTTCATTATTGGATGAAAATACTATGAATAAACACGGAGAGCGTTTGGAATTCATAAAACATTTTAATGTAATGTTAATTTAATTTAATATTTAATAAAAAAATGTGCAATTTTATCAACGGATAAACATTAAACATGACTGCTTATTTCAGAATTACATAATGTTGTTCTGCTGACAAATTCTTTTTACATATCAAAAAAGTACTTGCTGAAGGTTTTAAACTAAATTAATTTCTGTCTGATTAAACTAAATTAAAGTACCTTTCTATAAGACAATTAGATTTTAAAAAAAAACTTATACACCTTGTAGATTAAGAAGAACCTAGTTGAAGTCTCCGTTAGATTTTTCAAAAACTTTTACGAACTAATCATAAGCTTTATTTTTAAAATACGATAAAATTGCATTCAATTAAAAAAAATATCATACAAAATTCTATAAAAAAAAAATTAATGGTACTTAATATACATTTTAATCTAATATTTTCTAGAGAAAAAAAAACACTGTAATCAACTAAAACATAATGCGCAAAAAACTTAAAACAAAATGAAACATTTATCGCTTTTTTATTGGAAGCCCAACTTAAGATCTAACGCCGATCGCCCAATTGAAACACAATGCGTGGGTGGGGAATAAAGCAGCCAACAGATGACTTTTGGCGCAATTCATAAAACCGGTGTTTCGGAAAACTGGCCAACACTTTTCGATGGTGCGGCAACCAAGAAAGGATCTATCTAGTAATTAAAGAGGTATTTTATGTTTTTTTTTAAATGTCTTAAATAAGAAGATTTAGTTGATAAATAATTTTCAAATGATGATTTTAGTCATTTTATAAATTTATTCATTTTATTAATTAAAAAAATTAAATGAATTTAATTTCTCTATTTTGTGTTGTTAAGATATTTTTCTTATCAAGACTTGTGTAGTTTTTTTTTTATTTTATATTTTATCAATATTGTGCTTAAAAGGTAAAATAAACCATGTAATTATTAACGTTAATGTAATGAATGTAAATTGATACATTTATTTTCTTAACTTTATTAAATTCGTATATTATGCATTTTTTAGCATTATTATCCATTGTACAGAAAAAAGTTTCTATATAAAATCGGAAAATATTTCCATTTAAAGTGATATTTTATTCTAAAAATTCAGTTTTTTTCCTTTTATTTGTTCATTAGTATATTAGTTATCTGATAACAACCATTTACTTCATGTTATATGTATAAAACATTTATTTATTACTAATAAATTCCTTTGGCGAAATTTTAACATTATTTTACAATAGAGGTTAATGTCAAAGACTTATATTAATACCATGAAAAAATATAAATTTGAAGTATTTTAATTTAATTAATTTTAATCAAATCAATGCATAATTGATTATATTTGATACAATTATAGTTTTATATTGCATTTTACCATTTTAGGAATAACAAATGAGCAAAGGCATGTTTAAACATGTTTAAATCTGATTTTACTATATGTTTGAGATTTTATATAATATTTTAAATACCCCCTTCCCCTTTCCATCTTAAATTTAAATTTTTAAAAATTTTAATTATATTTATACATCAGCTATTTTCATGAGACATTTTGAGGTTAAATTTTTAGATTCAGTAAAATTATTGAATATAACTGCATAATTTTTAAGTTTTTCTAAGTTTTATATTTTGTAAGAAACAAAATACAGCATTTGAAAATATACACATTTATAACCCTCAAGGGACTTTAAACTGAATGTTAAAGATTAATTCATATTCTAAAAAAAATAATATAGAGTGCTTTATAAGTATCTTTGCTGTTGAAAAGATTAGGCAAGACTGATATAGACAATTTTGAAAACGATTAAACTTAAAAGCAAGTCATAAGGTTTTATTTTGAAAAGCACCGGTTAAATGGTGTAACAAAAGGCATGTCTCATTGACAATTATTGATATGGTATGGTATGGTACAAATATATTCCAGCTTGTGTGCTTGTTCAGAGAACCGCGTATAAGCTTTCATCAAGTGGGGCAGACACAGAAAGAATATTAACAGTCACAAAGAAGGAAATAACACATAGACAAATAACAACATTTACTGACGGTCACAAACATCCTACCCTGACCGGGATTCGAGCCCGACCAAAGCAGCTCCGAAGGCTAGCGTCCTAACGATTGCGCCGCCGGGGCGGCATCAATTATTAAAATTTCTTTCCCCTATAAAAAATTGTCAATTTTATTAAAATAGAGTTATGATAAAACTAAACCCATTCTATAAAATGATGATAAATTATATTGTGTAATATAGTGTGCAAATTATTTCATTCTGAATTTCTTATTTTATTACGTTTCAACTACTGGAGAAAATCCTAATTACAGGGGACACATACAGAAATAAGTTAAAACAGAGACGAAACAGCAGATTAAAAAGAAATTTGGTGACGTAAAAAAATCACCATGATCGTAAATAAAGAATTAAAAATTAGTGCAAAATATTCGCATCATTAATAAAACTGTAAAATAATAATACTGATATAAGAGAAGATAGTAAAAAAATGAATGCGATAGTAATTTCAAATAATAATAACACATTTCTTAATATATCTAATACCATAAAAAAAGGTGAACTTCATTTGTCAAAATGGAACATTAGAAATACATTTAGAGTATTTTTAAATGCAACATAATAATTTTTCTTAAAACGATACTATTTTTAGATGCCAAATTAAGTTTTCAACGGAGTTATATAATCTGTCATATAATTTATTTAGTTATCAAACGACGAAAAGTCAAAATGCACTTGAAATATCGTCAAGTGTGGCATGCATAAAGTTAATTATATGGCATCTGTAGTTGTTTGAAATTATTATGCGTGTTACGAATGATTAGGTATGCCTTAGTTTTTGGCTTTATTTAGGTTAAATAATATATGATCTAAATTATGTAATTATATATTCAACATCTTTTTTAATGTTAGCTTTAATAGTGGTGAAGAATTGAAACATTATGCATTAAGAAAATATTTTCTAAAACACATTTGTGGTGAAATTTTATTGAAGAGATTTATTGGAATTTTATTTGACAGGTACATGTTTCAAAGTTTTGTTTTAAAGTCAAAAAAGTTTTTAAAATGCTTTTTTGTGAGGAACGTAATTTATCCCAGATAATTCTTTCAGTTCCATGGACTTCATTTGTCTGATATTTTATTTATATATAAACTTAAACAAAAAGATTAATTTTTGAGTGGCCTTACCAATTGTTGTTAGTGGTTTAAATTAGCGTCCTTAATAATTATATGTTAAAAAGCAATTAATATTTTACAGGTGTCCCGCTATTTGTACAATCGACTACAATATATTTTTAGGTAGACTCTGCGATGGACTTAAAAAGAAGATATCCAAGTCAGATAACAGCTTTAAAATTGTCACTGGCTTTTGTATTTGTATCCACAGTAAGTTGTAAGTAAAGTTTTTTTTTAATAATGAATAAAAATATAAACATCTCGGTGAATCTTATAAGCGGTTAATTTAAAAAAACTTGTTGAATCTGTACTTGAGGGCTAAATGTTAACTTAATGAAAGGTAAAACCCTATGACTATAAATACAAAAATATAATTTTAATGTGATTTTTTCACTACTTTGGATAATTTATAAAATTTGTAATGTGTTTGAATGTATAATTCCATGAATTTAATTATATTATTTATAGTTAATTACTATTTACGTATTAACAATGATGGAATCAAATTCTTTTTAATTTAGTCTGTATATTTAAATATAGCTATTCTCCTTATTTTTATTTAAATACCTATTTTCATTTATTTTGCGTTCCATTAAATACCTAATATGAAATTATAATGTAATGAACATATTTCAATGGGATTGAAAGTCCAAAATGGCGATTTTGTGTTTTCTACATGTTTTGGAGGTGCAGATTCCAATAAAGTGTTTTTTGAACGTTGGTCCGTCTGTCTGAAACTTTTTTTACAGCTTGAACTAAAAGAGCTACGGTCTAAAAGTTTGGTACACGAGTTTTCAATACCAAGATAGATTCTAAATTGTATTTTTCTCCCATTTTGCATATTACTCAATTATTTTTAGCAAGTACTAGGGTTTCGTTACAGTATTTGTAATATCTTCTCTTGGCGTCAAATATAGCCACAAACTTGATTGTCAGTTAATATTTTTTGGAATGGAATTCGTAAGCACTGTTTCCGAATGTTCTAAATTTCATACGTAAATTCTAGAGACATAATTGTTTTCTTAACTTCAAAACAATGAATAATATCAAAAGAATTTTGAAAAAAAAATGAAAATATCTACAATTCATTCAGTTATATTATAGTATAATCTAACGAGTTTAAAATGACTTTGTGAAATGGAATTTCGATAGTTGAAAATATTAATTTGTTTTATTTGTTTAAATTTCAGCAGATTTCTTAGATACACAGCAAAGCTCTCGGAGCCACTCACAGGTATTTAAATTATTTATATAGTAATAAATAGAAAAAAAATTACGTTTCTCCAAAACAAAAAATTGTTATAAGTTTAAGGAGACTGTTTTTTAGTAGTTAATACAGCAAAATATTGATAAGTTGAATTCACAGCTATTCAAAATAATACTTTGTATCCTATTTAGTAAAACTATTTTTGTGTCAATAATGTTTTTAAAATGTAAATAACATGTGAACAAATATGAATAAATGTTCCGAATATTTTCGTACACGATTTTATGCTTATAGATTATTTTATTACAGTGTACGGTGAACATTGACGTAAAATGTGAATGTATGTTTTTATGTTTTGAATATTTTGTAACTTGTTTTTATGCTTGTGGGAAAAAATTACAGTATAAGGTAAACATTAACGTAAAATGTGCCTACATTTTTTTGAAAATATTTTTATGCTTATAGATTCTTTTTGTTCAGTGTATGGTGAGCATTGACGTTAAATATCCTACATGTTTTTATGATTTGAATATTTCTTAACATGTTTTAAATCTTATGGTATGTTTTTTAATGTTTTTGGGGAATTCTAGACTTTTTTATTACTTTGCTAATCAGGAGCATGTGAATTGTGTTTTAAAATGTTAATAAAATGTGAGCAAAAGTGAAAAAACGCATCGAATATTTTCCTACACGATTTTATGCTGATAGATTATTTTATTACAGTGTTCGGTGAACATTGACTGTATGTTTTTATATTTTGAATATTTTGTAACTTGTTTTTATGCTTATCGGAAAAATTGCAGTATAAGTGCTACAGTATACAGTATAAGTGCTACAGTATACGGTGAACATTAATGTGAAATGTGCCTAATTTTTTTTTTTTATGTTTTGAATATTTGTATGTTTATAGGTTTTTTGTACAGTGAACATTAACGAAAAATAACCCTACATGTTTTTATGATTTGAATATTTCTTAACATGTTTTAAATTTTATGTAATGTTTTTTATTGTTTTTGTGAATTCTAAACTTTTTTATTACTTTGCTCATCAGAAGCGTGCGTCAATTATGTTTTAAAAATTTAAATAAAATGTGAACAAATGTGAATAAATGTAGATTGTAATAAAATGAAATTTGAATATTTGTATGCTTAGGGTCATATGGGGGAATTATGGATCAAAAAATCACAACATCCTATTTTTTTCAAAAGTATGAAAGATAGAAAGATTTAATTTTGCATGGAGTAAGCTTAAATAATTTAGAATTTATTTAAATAATAACTTTACCTAAAATTTAATTATTATTTTAATTATTGAGTGATCAGGAATTACCCCGGGTTTGGGCAATTATGGATCACACATGGGGTAATTATGGATCACCCTTTTTTTTTATAGAAATGCATATTAAAAGTAAATTAATACTTCAAATTATCATTTTTAGCACATAAAAAGATTGTTTCAGCACATAAAAGTAATGAAAACGAAACTTGGCATATTTTTTTACGCCAAGTTAGAATTCGCTATGCATTTTTCCTCATACATGTATAATGAACCATCAAAAGAACTCTATTTTGACAAACAAAAAATCAATGGACTCTATTACAGCAATCCAAACTGAATTATATCGCACAAATAAATATTCTTTCAGAAGTTTTTAGTTTAAATATAGTTTCTAATAAGTTTAACGCAATGGCAACAGTGAAAATATTGAATAAAAATTGAATTTTCATGCTATTTCAATGTAGATTAAATTTTTGGTTACTTAAATTTTAAATAAACTTCTAATTTGAATTTTTTAATGAAATTTGGAATGCAGCCTAATCTGATTTTATGCTTCAAAATGACATATACCACTTAGCTAAAAACACATGAAAAATTAAAAAATATCACTGATCCAGAATTACCCCAGTGATCCAGAATTACCCCAGTAAACTGGGGGATAAATCGATATACCTTTAAAATCATTTTAAAAAAATTATTATGCAATTTTTTTTATCGGATTGAAAAGCTTAGACCTTTTCCTATTGAAAAATAGCACCAACAAAATAGTTAGTTCAAATATCTTTCTCCAGTATGAATCTTAAAAAAATTCATGTTTTTCAAAGACAATATTTTTTTAAGATGTTTTTATAGTAGTGTAAAAAGTATTTTTTTTTTTCTATTATTTGCTGCAGAGTTACATTGTTTTTGAACTTGATATAAGAAAATAGAATGTATAAGGACGACTTGGCATAATTAATTTTTTTTCTAAAAACCATTTTTAATCCTTAAAACTTAGTAATCATTATTTACCCCGGAAAGAGAGTAATCCATAATTCCCCCATGTGACCCTATAGGTTTTTTTTTGTACAGTGTACGGTGAACATTAGCGTTAAATAACCCTACACTCTTAAAACAAAATAGTATAATCCACTCATATAGGAGAAGTGCATTTTCGACACTTTAAAAGAGTGAAAATTAACTCAGACTGTGTTAAAATCACTTGTTTGGAGTGATCCTGTCGGAGTTTTAACTAAACAAAAGAGTGAAATCCACTCCAATAGGATAAGTGCATTTTCGACACTGAAAAGAGTGAAAATTTACTTAGACTGAGTTAAATTCACTCGTTTGTTTGAAGAGTGTACATGTTCTTACGTTTTGAATATTTCTCAACATGTTTTAAAAATTATAAAATGTTTTTTTTAAAGTGTTTTTGTGATTTCTAAACATTTTTTATTTCTTTGCCCATCAGAAGCGTGTGGACGAGGCCGAGCTAGTGGAGGTGTGCACCTCCGTGCAGAGCTTCGAACAGCTGGAATCTGCAGTGAGCGTGGATCTGGTCACCGTTGAGGTACACCCAGAGGCATGGGTCTTCGCCACGAGGTGTAGGGTGCCCGGGAAACCCTGCAGGGGGGTCGACAGTGAGTATGATCATGAATATGGTCCACACTATTTAAAAAATTCCTTTAACCCTTTCAGTCCCCAAAACTTACTACACTACAGAAACATCTGATATTCCCAAAATAAGCTTATTTTAGCTCAAAAATAAGAGTTCCATAAGAAAAAAATCATTTTAATTTTTTATATGGTTTTTGAAATAATGCCAAAACTTTTAACTGTGAAAAACAACAAAATAAAAATATATATATTACCTTAAAACACTTCGAAATATATATATTTTAAGATATCTGACCACATTATTAAAAAAAATTTAGTAATTATTTTAACCGAAATAGTTTAAATTGGGTTTTATATGTAGAACTGAAGTGAACTTTTCAAAAATCAGGTGAAACGCTTGTTAGCTATTTTCTTAATAAAAAAAATAGTTCTGACTTGTATTGAGATTAAGGAAAAATATTGTAGAATAGAACAAAGTGTGAAGAATCGAATAATGTGTGTTTGGATGTCATACGGGACATTTACTCAGACTGAGTTAAAATCACTCGTTTGGAGTGATCCTGTCGTAGGTTTAACACACAAAGGATCCACTCCAAAAGGAGAAGTGCATTCTCCAGTCTGGGGGAGTGAAATCCACTCAGACTGAGTTAAATTAGGAGTGTTTGTTTTAAGAGTGTATGGTTGATGAGGTTGCGGGTGTGGTGAACTTATATGATGATTGTTGTGTGTACCTGCGGACTATAGCCAATTACATATCGATACATAATGTATTTTTTTTCACAGATGACGTGCAGTCCATCTGCAGACCTAAGAAATCTTGGGTGCAGGTGTATGGTAGGACATCAGGCGACACCTGGCGGCCGCATTGGGTAGCAGTGGACACAGCTTGCGTGTGCTCCATCCGCAGGAAAAAGGTCTTTGCCATGTCCACCAATGGTATCCCACTCACTGGCAGGAACTTCTTGCCTTGATGCTCACTCAAACCTGAATGTCCCGTTCTTAGATCTACTTAACCCTTTCAGTCCCAAAAATTTACTACACTACAGGAACATCTGATATTCACAAAATAAGCTTATTTTAGGTCAAAAATAAGAGTTCCATAAGAAAAAAAGAATTCATTAAATTTTTTTTTATGGTTTTTGAAATAATGCTAAAATTTTTCAACTGTGGAAAACAACAAAATAAAAAAATATATATCACCTAAAAACACTTCCAGTTATACATTTTAAGGTATCTGACCATATTTTTTAAAAAATTTAGTAATTATTTTAGCCGAAATAGTTTAAATTGTGTTTTAAATATGTGGAACTGAAGTGAATTTTCAAAAATAAAAAATAAATCGATTGGTGAAACGCTTGTTAGCTATTTTCCAAATAAAAAAAATAGTAGTTCTGACTTCCATTAATTAATGTAAAATAATGTCTAATAGAACAAAGTGTGAAGAATCGAATGATGTGTGATTGGATGTCATAACGGGACATGAACATTTGGGGAAAAACATTGAAAGTGATTATTCCAAATGGCATCACTGGGACTGAGAGGGTTAATATTAACCCTCTGAGGGATACAGACGTATAAACCCGTCACCTGACAGTTACATTTTTCAGCAACACATTTGAAGAGTCCAGGGGAAAAAGCCTTGATTGCATAGGAATCTGTTTGGATCAGGTCTGCTTGGCGAAGATAGCGAGTCATCGCCTAAACTGGCGTGGAGAAACCAGTTTTGCCTAGGTTCTTATCGCACTGCCCACGGGTTTATTATCTTTGTGATCAAATTTCCAGCCAGTCACTAATCTGTCATTTGAAGAAGAAGCAAGGGAGCAACCGGTTTGCGATCGCCACTAATTGCCAAGCCGACTTCAATACGCACTGATTCCCTGTCGATAAAGGGATTTTCCTCTGTACTATTCACATGTTAAACATTTTAAATGAAATTTAAAATATATTATTTTTAGAATGTTAATAAATTTTAAAAATTAAAAGTATCGAGCAGTCATTTATAATCGTATGCTACAGAAATAAAATGTAAAACAATTTAAGTTTTCAGTGAACATTTTTAAATTTTAATTTGATTCAGTAAACACAGGATTGCACTTCAAACCCAATTGTGTATCCCTCAGAAGGTTAACTTGTACTAATGTGTGTACAGAATCACGACAACTAGTAGTTTTGGAGAATTTCTTTCACTGCTCGTGGCAATTTAGTGACATTTCAGTATCCTCAAAGCCAATAGCGATCTACCGTGTGTTCACCAGAATATCGACTTTGGTGAACCCCCCCCCCCCCCCCCCCCCCAATGGTTGCCCTATCGCCAAAGTTGTCTTGACTCAGTCGGCGTTAGTATAGAGCCAGTATATATCTACTAACTTCTTGGGTTGAAATAATGCTTGCTACATTTATCTGTGAACATATTGTCAATTTCATTTAGACTCTTCACCCCAGATGTACATATACGCGAACCTTTTTAAAATTCACCTCACAACTTTAGCTTACAATTTTTCTTATTAATAATAAATAAAAAAAAGTGCAAAAATGCCATTTTGAATTCTGAAATTCATTTATTTCTTTTCCATTATTATGAGTTTGAAGAAATCTTCGCCAAGTTGGCGAGAGAAAGTGAGTGGCATAAAACGAATTCTTAGAAAAAAGGTGGCCAGTTGTTTGTTAAAGAATTTTAAGGTGTAAAAAAGAGTACCATGCAACGATCAGTTTCGAATTGGCGCCATCCAGGATCTGCTGTCAACAAATCCAAAAACTTTCCGAAACGGGTCTGAAGAGAAGACCAGATTCTGTGTCTTGCAATCAGTTTAGAATGTTTTGTATTAACAAAAACAAAAAATAAGGTTCGATTCTTTAGGATAAATAACGAGGAACTTTTTTTCATCAGCTCTACAAATCTAGTTTACATTTCATTTCAATTAGCTTCTCGAACCATAGCGTAATAGCCGGCAAATAAGTCGACAAGCGTTTGTTTGGGCATAATATTGTAGCGATCAATAGCTTCAGTTAGCAAACCTGTTTTTGTATTGGTTTTTGACTTGGCAACATTTCTGTAGCATTTCTTATCTCCACAATGGGGCCACTTTTATTTGCCTCACCCTGTAGAATTTGAAAGCTTTACATATCGGTTTGGTTAAGAGGGACTGTCAGTCCTATACACGTAATGCTTTATTTTTCAAATCATAGTTTCTTGAAAAGTATTTTTTAAACGTATGATCTGTTTGCACCAGATACGCAAATAGGGATGAAAGACAATTTAAAAAAGATTTGAAGGAACAATATCAATCAGTTTTTTAATTATTAATTTTTTTAAAAAGCTTCATTTTGAGAATCGTGGCGACATCTGTAGGACAACTTGGCTTAATTGATTAAAAAGATTTATTATTAATTAAAATAATTCACTCATGCATTATCTTTGTATGTTAATAAAGAATTTAAATGATGCTTTTACATTTCAAGTACTTTTTATGACAAAAACGTTCATAACAAACGAGAATCTATGATTTTAAAATTTGATGACACACAAAAATAAATGTCGCCAAATCGTAGAAGGAAAAATACGCCAATATCTAAATCATTCAAACTGTAAACCTAAACCACATGGAAAAGTGGGCGGAGCTCATTATAAATCCAGCCAAAGAATTTCGCGCCACTTTTAAACTTGACTACTTTAGTTGTAGTATAGGTTGGATACTTTTAGATTAGATTTGGTTTAAATTATCGTCGCACTAGAGCAACTTGAGGGCTATTGGCGCTTGGATACTTTTAGCTATTTTGATATGTACAGCTGTGGAAAAAGTTCCCACTAGTGATTATTTCGAACGTTAGTCATCCTATAGAACCTTTTTGACTTTGTGTTTATATAACATCATGAGTTAATTGCAGGACAAAAAAAATTGCATAAGCAGCCGTCTTCATATTAAAAATGCTATTAACTTTAAAATTTTCAATGGCAGCACCCAATTTTATAATTAAGAAATATTAAGAATCCTCATAAACCCTAAATCTTAGTTTTTGTTACATTTGGCTGAATATTTGACGAGTTATTCAATCGAATCACTTAGTGACCTTTGGTTTACCATTTCTAAAATGACGGCCGTAGTCTGTTGGTTTATTAAAGGGAGAAATATAAACGTTTATTTAAAAATGTTTAGGGAGGGGTCCTGGGATGTATAGTCAATGAGGATGAAGCCCTGACGTTATTTTTAGAATATTTTATAATCTTTTTTTAAATTCGAAACATTTTTTTTAATAGAAAAGAAGGTATTGACATGGTAGTCTTCCCAAAGTGTCCCGTCTGTCTGTCCTTACTTCGGTGACGAAATCTGTTCTATCCATCAGATCTTAAGAATCATTTTTGTCATCGAAAGATAGGACAGCAGGGACCTAACTTCATACTTTTTGTTCTTCTGTTTGTACGTCCATACGGATATCTGTCATCTTGTCATGTCGACGAACGCGACCCATTAAAGTAGAATTGGAATTTAATTTTAAGTAATTTAAATTACTGTTGCCACATCAGCAATATCACGAAAAACCTTATTTGAAATGTTAAAGATTATTAATTTTTTCTTTGTAAATCGATTTGGAATGGCGTTATAAAAAATATACCACAATGTGATTTTTTGTAATGTTTAATTATATTTGTTTACTAAGAAAGTGGTTCACACTGTTACTTTTTTTTTGCTTAAAGAGCTAATTGGCATTAGTTTACAATTAAATTCCTTCAATTATCAGTGCAATTTGGAGTTATTTCATGTTTATCATTGCCAAATGTTCTGGATATATCAGGTTTTTTCAAATATTATAGTTATTGATAGTTATTTAATTACAAGAATCTCGTGTAATTTAAGGTGAGATTTTCAAAGCATTGCCAAAGATCACGGAAAGGATGCTACAGGATGTGACTCGTTTAATTTTACATAATTATTCTTCAAACTGCAAATAAATTTAGCAAACTATAAAGATTATTTATTTAATTTGCGGAAGAAAAAATGTAATTATAGTGGATAATTTTTAGAGTTGAAGATTCAAATTGTAACTGAATGCTGGGTTAGTCTATATTTGTTCTGAAGTTATAAATCTTGTGCGGAAGTGGTTATAGGTGGCAGTTAATGTTATTATAATACCCTTGCGTTTCGACGAGAATTTCATTCTAGTACTTAAGTAACTGCACATGTTAGGCTTTTTAATTCTTTAAGAACTTCTCGAGCAACATTCAAGAACATGTGTCGTTTGGTGGCAGAGTACTGAAAGTTTAATGTGCCAATCACTCAGTCCGACGCTATTTTAGAGGAATTGAAAAGTTGCAAAAAACAGGTCAAGATTTCCCGGCTCCAAAGGTGTGCAATGTAGAAAGCTTCTTTCGGAACGAATGTACAGATGAGTGGCGGGAGTAAGGCTTGTAATAAAGAGACCAGTGTCTAATTTACAAGACCAACCGAATGGACAAATTGACAAACTGCCACTAGCAATACAAAAGGTTCCTGCACATGTTTTTGAAGACCATAAACCCGCAATTGTTTGTATCTTGCTGACCTTATTATTGCCTTTAAAACTGCTAATACGACAGATTCATTATACATTGGGGTTTCTACTTTTGCATTAGTATGCCATTAGTTTTAACAAACATAAAGATTGCTACGCCAACAATTAAAAGTACGGAACTTGATTTAAGGGGTCATAGTCTTAAAAATGTGCAAAGAAGGTACTACAAAGCATAGTTTGATCTTTCATGCAATTTTTAACTACTCAATATAAAAGTATAATTTTTTTATATGCAATTCTATAAGATTTACTTATTATATAACAAATTTTAAAATTTATGAAACTTCAGCCAAAACTAAAATAAATGATAACAAACATTAGACTATTGGAACACATTGGGATTAGGCTTGCGCGCGAAATTTTGAGGTCAAAATTGAAGAAATGACAAAGAAAATGATTTTATATTGTACAAATATGTACAAACAAAGACTTATACCTAATTTCTAAACTAAATTTTAATAAGTAATTATTTTCAGAGCTTTTTTCTTAAATTTTTATTAATTTTTTTTAGAAAAAAGCTCTTAACATAAATTCTAATTAAAATTGAGCTCAGAATTTAGGTACAAGTCTTTGTTTGTACATATTTGTACAATATAAAGTCATTTTCTTGCTCATTTCTTCAATTTTGACCTCAAAATTTGGCACGCAAGCCTAATCCCAATGTGTTCAAATAGTTTTATGTTTGTTATCATTTATTTTAGTTTTGGCTGAAGTTTCATAAATTTTAAAATTTGTTATATAAATAAATTTTATAAAATTACATATAAAAAATCTACTTATATGTTGAGTAGTTAAAAAATTACATCAAAGATCACCTTCTTTGCACATTTTTAAGACTTCTATGACCCCTTAAGAACAATACTGTTTATGTGCCGAAGCTAAACTAGTATTCCGAAGTTTACAGGGATGACTTTAGAGCAGTTCATAGCGGTATCAAATCTCGGTAATTATAAATAGAAATATAATGTATTAGTACGAGCAAACCAGAAAAGAAATCGTTTCCTGAAAGATCGTAATATTTACAAAATAAATATAATTTATTAAACAAATAAAAAAATTAAATGAAAGAGACATAACCAAACAACACAATTTTTTTCCCTCCAGAACATCGTCTCGCAAAAGAGTACCGGAACCAGTTTTCGTTAGTCTAAACCTGATTACAATCGAATAATCTTTATCTTGTGATTGAGAAAGCTTGCCGTGTTCCACTCCCCAGAAAGAGAAACGCATCCCCTTTTTTAAATCGCCAGACGTATCGTTTGGCGAAAATTTGTAACGCCACCTGGCGAGTCAGAATCAAAATAAAGTTGGCTGACAAATCCTCTTAAATCTATCGCACTGACTAACTAAAGTATTTTAAAGTTGTTACTGCATCATTTACGATATACTTCTTTACATCCATTTACATTCTTAATAATTACACGATCACTAAATCTGCATATACCTGTTTTTGTCTCTCTGTTAATACCCTTCTGTTTGTTAAATGTATATATTGTATCAATGGTAAAATAAAACTTATCCACAAAAATGCTTGCCTTCATTAAAATTTACAAGTAATAATTCAGTGTTTAAAATGTCATACGAAGATCATTGGAGATGGGCCTCGTAATTTTAAACCAGTCAAGTGACGAGACTGACACATGAGTTCGCAAGTCGCACCAAAGATTTCTATATTGGTAGAGACTGAACCTGGCAACAGCACCATGGACCAACACGGAGACAAATATAGGGTGGCATGTGGGGCCTAATGGTCGAGTAGTTTGGATCGCAGGCCATAACGCTAGCAGTCCACGCGCTGTAACGGGTGCGGGTTCAATTTCCGCCTTTGCCCTGGGTGCACTAAATTTCTCAGTATCAAAATTATAAAATAACTGATACGTTTGCCACTCTATTTGGGCTCCGTAGTGAGCCATGGCAGCTCAGAACGAGTAGTTCATCCACCCTACTATAGAACTCTGATTACCACAGTTTACACTCAGATTGGAACTCGCCAATAGTCTATGTGCAGCTCTAGTCTAGTAATAAGAAACTACCCAATGAAAACCCAGGTTTACCAAGTGATGCCATTGAACACTTCATGAAAAACATGAATTCGTTTTGGCTTTCGGGCAGCTTCAATAGTTTTCGAATAGTTCAAAATAGCTGCCGACCTATAAACGGCCCATGAAGCCAAAAATGTCCGACGAATAATACCCCGTGTAAGGGAGTGCACGTTAAATATAATTCAATCAAAGTCCTAACGCTGCGTACGATGTCGCCCTTAAAGGTTGCGTTGGGTGCCTATTCAGGTGTTGGCTCGTCACCTGACTGTGGTTCTAAAATACGACGCCCGTCGCCAATAGCCCTCGTGTAGCTCTAGTGCGACGATAATTCAAACCTAACCTAATAGTTTTCTCGCCAAGCATCTCCTTGCATTCGTAGCTCCATGTCGGGGCCACTTTTATATGCGCCACCCTGTACATGACACTATTTCTCGGAGTCGATGAGAGTTTTTTAGTATATTAGGATTAGTTTAAAGAATGTGTATGGGTTGAAACGGAGCAGCACTAGAGCCGCAAGAGGACTATTGACGAAGGACCAACAAGACTTGACATTGCGCTGGCACCCAACGCAACCTCGTCGTTTAATTTAAAGAATTGCTAAGATGAGGACAGAAACCAAAAAGGTATTCTCCATGACTTGACCCACCAACCGAGTACAATAATAGTCCAGGCAACGAAGGCTGAAAAAAGAGTCTAGAGGGAAAGTTTTGGAACACATTTTTTGACTTTATAACTTTGTTTAGACTAGTTAGGAGGTAAACATATCAAAAGTCCCCGCCCCTAGTCCCCTGTGCTGAAGGGGGGAGGGGGGGTTGAATGTCCCATTTTTCGGTTTTTCGCTTATATCTCGAAAACTATGAGTTCTAGCTAGATAATTGTAATACACAAAATGAAAGCTGATTAAATTTGCTACAAGCTGCACCCCTCAAGTGTTTTAATATCTTGTATAGTTTTCGAGATATCCGCTCTTGAAAGTCAGTAATTTTGGAGAAAACACTTCTCCCCTCACATTTTCCCTCTTTTTTGACCGGATAACTCTTCAATAATGCACCGAAACACTAAATTTTGGCCCTAGATTAGTAGAGAATTTAATTCTTTTCAATAATATATCTTATTTTACTATTTTATCTATTTTCCTTCAAATTTTAAAGCGGTTTCAGTGTTGAGTGAAGATTGTACTGAAAGTCCCATAGAGCTAATGCATAAGTTTTGAAATCGCAACTTTTGGAAAACAATTTATTTGCCATGTTATTCCATTTTCACAAGGTATTAGAATCATCATAACATCAATTTAACACAAAATTGAAAAGAAAATAACATCCGGTTATTTAATTATTAATTAATAAAGTTTTAAAATAGTGGCGCCATCTGCTGTATATGTTTGCAATTTTAAAACTTCAAAAATATATATTTAAATAACTAGATAATATTTTTGTTTCAAATTTGTTTCATTTCGATGTTATGTTGAGTCCCGAACCTGGACAAAAATAGCTAACATGGCAAAGCAATACATCTGTGGAAGTTGTTATTCCAAAACTAATGCATTAGCTCTATCGGACTGACAACCCCTCTTATGTACACTTATTCTATACTGAACGTCTAAATAACACTGATACTCATTTTGTAGGCACGTTGTTACCTTAATATTTTATCTATTTTACTTCATTCGTCAAACACCAGTGGGAAAACTGTCAGATGCTATTCATGTTCTTCATCTTCGGAGTCAATTTGAGGGACCCCATTGATGCTGTTCCAATGGTAAGTTTGGCATGCTC
The DNA here is from genome assembly GCA_023701765.1 of Hylyphantes graminicola. Classification (NCBI taxonomy): domain Eukaryota; kingdom Metazoa; phylum Arthropoda; class Arachnida; order Araneae; family Linyphiidae; genus Hylyphantes; species Hylyphantes graminicola. The sequence continues at coordinate 28,605,925 of CM043118.1, read as the reverse complement.
TAGGACCTTTGAGGTTTGCTATTTTTGCTGCTACACTTGAGCTGGCACAGTCTTTCTTACATCATCCGAACATAATTTTCAGAACATCGTCAGGTGCTGCTGCTAACTCACTTGTGCACTGGGACCAGCAGAAGAGCTATCGACTCAAGAAGTCGCAGTCGAGTCGGTTGATATCCTTTTCACTGAAGACACCAAGATAAACGTCAAACAAGATGATTTTCTGTCGAACAATTTAAATAAAATGGTCTCATCAACATACTTAAGGTGTAGCTTGAGGACAATTGAATGTAGGACCCTTCGAGCAGAAAGGGATGTGGACGTTCTGATAGTGGATACGGCATACGGCTGTGATAATGTCGGAAATGACACAGATACTTATTTTGCTGGCACGTTGTTATATTTTAATATTTTGTGTCGACCTTACAGTCCTCTTGATGGCTACAGCTGATGTGCATAAGGACATCGGTTTCATAAAGCCTGGACGTGGGAAGACAAAGGATTTTTTTATTCTCATTCCAAGAGTTACAGCAACTGGGTTTAGGACGTGCTATTTTTGCAAACACAATAGCTGGATGCGACACTACATCTTTCACATTTCGAAAAAGCGGGATCGCATTTGTAAAGTTGTGTACGAAGTCGTCAGAAGTCCAGAAAGCAGCAGCGGTCTTTTCAAACCCTTCCTTAACCACATATCAGGTACAAAAGACAGGCAATACCTGCATCTTGAGGTGTTATGGGGCTCCAATGAAAGAGGCCTTCCCCAATGCCACAGGTATAATTCACTCTTGAAATCCGGAGCCGCCATCAAGCCTGATATATCGTCTTCTTCCCACCGAGGAAGCAGTAAAACAGTATTTCCTCTGAATATTACACCAAGATGAGCTGTGGCTGGGAAATGACCTGCCTCCTCTTGTGTATGATTGGAAGATTGAGAATAACTTGCCTGATGGTCAAACTGCACAGTGAGTTAGCAGCAGCACCTGACAATATTATAATTTTCTGCAGAAACATGAAAGTCTGTGCCAGCTCAAACTGGTAGCTGTAAAAAATCAAGTCTCAAATGTTCCTCAGAATGCCAAAATTCCCAGGGGACTAGCCTCAAAAGGGTCTCTCAAGTTGACTACGAAGATGAAGAAGAACAGGGGGCTCGTCTGACCGTTTTCCCACTGGAGTTCGAGGAATGAAATAAAATAGATAAAATATTAAAGTAACAACGTGCCTACAAAATGAGTATCAGTGTTATTTAGACGTTCAGTATAGAATAAGTGTACATAAGAGGGGTTGTCAGTCCGATAGAGCTAATGCATTAGTTTTGGAATAACAACTTCCACAGATGTATTGCTTTGCCATGTTAGCTATTTTTGTCCAGGTTCGTTAATCAACATAACATCCAAATGAAACAAATTTGAAACAAAAATATTATCTAGTTATTTAAATATATATTTTTGAAGTTTTAAAATTTCAAACATATACAGCAGATGGCGCCACTATTTTAAAACTTTATTAATTAATAATTAAATAACCGGAGGTTATTTTCTTTTCAATTTTGTGTTAAATTGATGTTATGATGATTCTAATACCTTGTGAAAATGGAATAACATGGCAAATAAATTGTTTTCCAAAAGTTGCGATTTCAAAACTTATGCATTAGCTCTATGGGACTTTCAGTACAATCTTCACTCAACACTGAAACCGCTTTAAAATTTGAAGGAAAATAGATAAAATAGTAAAATAAGATATATTATTGAAAAGAATTAAATTCTCTACGAATCTAGGGCCAAAATTTAGTGTTTCGGTGCATTATTGAAGAGTTATCCGGTCAAAAAAGAGGGAAAATGTGGGAGGAGAAGTGTTTTCTCCAAAATTACTGACCTTCAAGAGCGGATATCTCGAAAACTATACAAGATATTAAAACACTTGAGGGGTGCAGCTTGTAGCAAATTTAATCAGCTTTCATTTTGTGTATTACAATTATCTAGCTAGAACTCATAGTTTTCGAGATATAAGCGAAAAACCGAAAAATGGGACATTCAACCCCCCCTCCCCCCTTCAGCACAGGGACTAGGGGCGGGGACTTTTGATATGTTTACCTCCTAACTAGTCTAAACAAAGTTATAAAGTCAAAAATTGTGTTCCAAAACTTTCCCTCTAGAACTCTTCGTTGCCTGGACTATAAGGGTTATGTGACATATGCATCTCACACACACTATAAAAAATATAATAGGCTCGTATCTTTCGACAGATTTAACAATTTATTATATTATTTGAAGAGTAAGGATATCAGAGATTTATCTTTTATACTATTTTTTTATAAGCACCAAGTATTCGAGTAAGTTACGGGAAAATCAAAAAAAGGTTATTTTAGTTCTTTTAAAACTCCTTGATCATAATTGGCGAAAAAGTTAATTTCAAGTACATAAAGTGTTTTTGAATGAAATAATTATAAAAGAGATATTAGGCAAAAGAAATTAAGAATTTACCTTCTTTTTAGTTTTTAGCAAGAATACCATTTCAATTATTGTATTTAGGATCGTCTAGGACATACCAAATACTGCCCTATTTAACAAAGAATATTGTTTTCAAACGCATAAAATCAGAACAATAAAGTTCCACCCAACATTAAATAATAAGTATTTATTACACCTAAAGACAAAGCCTACACAGCACAGATAGAGGGTACAAGAATATTTACTTCAAAACAGTAAGAAAAGTGAGAATAAATGTACAGCTTACACAAAATGTTTTGCGTCATCCTTGGAAAATACCACTCTGTTCCATCAAAAATGGTTAAAAACTTCAATTTTTATCAAACAAACATCATAAGGGTGTGGAGTTTACAAACATTAAGAAAAAATTAATATAAAAGGCTGATGTGTACACAATAGAAATTTTAATTATTTAATAAGTATATATTTTAACCCTTCATGTCCTTATTAAAAATTATAATTTGAGAGATAATTTTTTTTATTAAAGTTAACAATTTTGAGTCTTTAAAATTGTCTTATAAGAATTTAAATCATTTTAAGTACAATTAAAACAATTAGCTTATCTATGGTAAATATAAATCACATAACGATTATAGAAAATTACAATTAACATAATTCAGAAATTTCTAATTAAAAAATTTACTCCTGCTCCAAACATCCGAAAAAGTAAACAGAAGAATTTCAATCAGTACTTCTTTGCATATCACAAGACCTGTAACAAATATTTAAATAGCTACTCCACACCCCTTTTGATCCCTTATCTTTCACACAGTACAATACTACAGCGACAATAGTACCAAAATGTATCACAGGCCTGAACGCACATTTTTCCATACATCCAACAGACATCATCAAGGAATTCAAAATTAATACAATTTATACACCTCAAATACATTTAAGTGCAAAAGTACGAAAATATAATACTAATAACAACTAATGGAATAAGAAGACCAATATGTTCTTGTTAGGTACAAAGAAAGTAAGTACAACCACGATCACGTTAGAGCAAGTATAGACGAGCACAAAATTATCACCAAAAGTTTTAAACATGTACAGAAATTATAGAGAAATACTATTTCCTAGTTAAATATATGAGGGTTTAATATAATTAATACACCTTGAACGAAAAGTTATTTGTATAATATAACAGTAAGCCAAAAGTCGACGAAGACTTTCTTGTTAAATATTAATATAATGAAAGTTAGAACAAACACCACAAAAACATAAATGGTACGATTTAAATCATTTGGAATTACAATAATAAGATTAAACCATTAGAGTAATTACATAACTCTTATAGTTTTTAATTATCAGAAAGAAAATGCCAGTGGTAGGTTTCAAAGCTTTGCGACGACATATCATCAATAGATAAACAGCCTTAAGTACAGACAAGTGGAAATCTAAATCTATGATCTAGACTATGAATTAAAAAATTGTAAGAGCTTTATAAATTTCGGCAGATAACTTGCTAATGAAAATTGTAAAATGCTTAAGTAACCGCAAAGGTATACGCACGTAAATTCAATTAAACAATTAGAAATATATAACGAACAAACTGCAAAAAGAGGCAGATTGCTTTGTATAGAAGCGTCTTTTAGGAATAAAGTTGTAAACGTACGCCTAAAATAATGGGCAGGTTTCAAGCATGTTCGTAGCAATGCTGGCAATTGGTTTATAGGTCTACAGAGAGTTGAGAATAAGTTTTTAGACTCACAAAACACTCAAAAAGGTAGAAGTTGGTGGAAATCCTAATTACGTAAAGTGAGATATTAGATTGAAAGTTATGAACCTAGAAGAAAGGCTGATGCTAGATGCCGAAGCATTGGACATCAGTCCCTTTTCTACTAGGATTATCTGAATGATATTCTATTTCTTTGATATGTTCAAAGAATCTAAAATGCATACTAAATTCTATGTGACAACAAAATATGTTTGAAACAATGTAATTATGAAGTAATAACAAGTTAATGTCATTATTAACTACAGTGTGAATAGTGTGTTAACAAAACAACTTTTAAAAAGGAGGTTTTTTAGGCTAGTGTATTTGAAACATAATACAAGGTATTTATTTTTAATACTGAAAACTTTTTAAATGTTAATATATATCAAAATTCTGGAAAACATAAGTTTTTAAAGGTTTATTTCTTAAGTTTCTTCCCCTTGCTTTTTAATTTAGTTTTCAAGTTTTACAAAAATTAAAAGTTTCATTTAAAACTTCAAAATAACATTAACAAATTTTTGATTTATCCATATAAGACCAATTTTTAAGACATATTAAATACATTGAAAAATGTTAAATACAATACTCCTTTAAAACAAAGAGAGAATGTGTATAGATATCACCAAAAGCTATCACTTTCTACAAAAAAAAACTATCAATAAAATATTTAGCTGCATAATAGTGTTTTGTGTCCTCAATTTTAATAACCCTTTAATGACAATACTATTTAAGACAATTTTCAATTTATGTTTAGATAAAATATCACTAGATAATACTATATAAATGCTGAAAAGTATAGCCAGAGATATCACAATTAGATCAAAGCGTAAAACCTATAATACTTAATGCAATAATAAAATATTCACATATTTAAGTGCAGTTTGATGTTTATATAATGACTTGGGATTTTAACTTTTAAAAAATGAACAATGGACAATTACAGCATTTTCCAAACATATTTTATTTCGATTAAGCATAGGGAGAAACTCCTTAATCTCGCATATTTCCGCTTTTTAAGAGCAACTTATTTTTTAATTAATTTTTAAAGTTTTTGGCGCGAAAACAGCGATGTCGTCATGTGACGTCATCTGTTACGAAATGGCTACCGCTCGCTACTGTCGTATCGGTAATCGCAATAGTGGTGCTTAGTGTTATTGTTGAGTCTGAAAAATCGCTCTGTTTGATGTTTATTTCTTAATTATGGGTTATAAGCACTGTATTGTGCAAGCGCACGAATACAACTGCAAAAAAACCAGATAAATACTTCATTACCCAAAAATAAATATGCTAGAAACAAGTGGTGCAAAGCCATTAAAACAAGTTTATTGCTAGTACGAAAAGCAAACTTTCTTATTAAAAAATGAGTTTTTCTGAATACAAAACACTTAAATAAGAAATAAAAATATACGTTAAACACTTGGAAGCTAATTTCGTTCATTTAATTGATGATGTTATTTCAATAAACTCGGTTTTAAAACATTAATACTCTATTAAGAAAATGTAACAACATATACCAATTTCAACTTTTTTTTACCTATTAAACAGCATTTTGAAAACTTAAATCGCTAAAAATCTCTATAATTGGTATAATATTGCAGAAATAATGAAAAATAACAGCCCTTCAGTTGCATTTTTGGATGGTATCTTATCATAACTTTCATTGCTGCACACAAGAACTGTTGAAAAATACAAATGAATTTCATGCCTGGCAATTGAAATATTAATACATATTTAAAAATATGCATAGACCTGTGACCTGTGCAATGTTGGGTTTGAAAAGTTTGGTCTAGAATAGTTGGAGGTGTACAAAAAAAAAGAGGAATTTAAAACAATAAATAGTGTCAGAGGGGTGAATATGAGTTTTTTCATGTGGTAATGCTTAGGCAAAAAATAAAAACCAAAAATTTAGCTGTTTACTTAAATACTCACTGAAAGTTGGAGTGCTAGGCATCAAAAGAAAGGTCTTAGCCTCCATAAACAGAAAATACCAAAAGTTTTGGCCCTATATGTCCCTAAAGAGTTTAGGATCCACATGTGTCTTTTAACATTGCATGCAACAACAGATGACACTTTTCACAAAGATAGAGGCCTGCATTTAAAAATATGCAACTACCTGTGCCAAGTTGGGTATGAAAAGTTAGGTCTAGAATAGGTGGAGGTGTACAACAAAAAAAACAGGACTTTAAAACAATAAATAGTGTCAGAGGGCTTAATATGAGTTTTTTCATGTGGTATTGCTTAGGCGAAGAATAAAAACCAAAATTTTAGCTGGTAGCTAAAATACTCACTGAAAGTGGGAGTGTCATACATCAAAAGAAAGGTCTTGGCTTCCATAAACAGAAAATACCAAAAGTTTTTTCAAAAAATATCCCTAAAGAGTTAAGGGTCCAAATGTGTCTTTTAACATTGCACGCACCGACAGATGACACTTTTCACAAAGATAGAGGCCTGCATTTAAAAATATGCAACTACCTGTGCCAAGTTGGGTATGAAAAGTTAGGTCTAGAATAGGTGGAGGTGTACAACAAAAAAAACAGGACTTTAAAACAATAAATAGTGTCAGAGGGCTTAATATGAGTTTTTTCATGTGGTATTGCTCAGGCGAAGAATAAAAACCAAAATTTTAGCTGGTAGCTAAAATACTCACTGAAAGTGGGAGTGTCATACATCAAAAGAAAGGTCTTGGCTTCCAGAAACAGAAAATACCAAAAGTTTTTTCAAAAAATATCCCTAAAGAGTTAAGGGTCCAAATGTGTCTTTTAACATTGCACGCACCAACAGATGACACTTTTCACAAAGATAGAGGCCTGCATTTAAAAATATGCAACTACCTGTGCCAAGTTGGGTATGAAAAGTTAGGTCTAGAATAGGTGGAGGTGTACAACAAAAAAAACAGGACTTTAAAACAATAAATAGTGTCAGAGGGCTTAATATGAGTTTTTTCATGTGGTATTGCTTAGGCGAAGAATAAAAACCAAAATTTTAGCTGGTAGCTAAAATACTCACTGAAAGTGGGAGTGTCATACATCAAAAGAAAGGTCTTGGCTTCCATAAACAGAAAATACCAAAAGTTTTTGCAAAAAATATCCCTAAAGAGTTTAGGGTCCAAATGTGTCTTTTAACATTGCATGCACCGACAGATGACACTTTTCACAAAGATAGAGGCCTGCATTTAAAAATATGCAACTACCTGTGTTAAGTTGGGTATGAAAAGTTAGGTCTAGAATAGGTGGAGGTGAACAACAACAAAACAGGGCTTTAAAACAATAAATAGTGTGAGAGGGCTTAATATGAGTTTTTTCATGTGGTATTGCTTAGGCGAAGAATAAAAACCAACATTTTAGCTGGTAGCTAAAATACTCATTGAAAGTGGGAATCTTGTACATCAAAAGAAATTTTTAAGCGTCTAGAAACTGAATACAGGCAAAATAGTAGCAAATTAGAGCAGTACAGTTTTAATCTTCAATATAGCATTCAATGCTCTCAGCAAAGGGTATACCAAATTATGACACAATCATATTCGAAACATACAAGTTTACTTGTATAAATGTACTAACTACAATCATTTCATTTGGCGAGACAGTAATGTGTATTTTTAATCAAATTTAAACATAGCTTTTCTGTCAGTTAATGTGCCAAAACTGTATTTTTTTATAGTAAATATATTTTTATTAACAAATTCAGTAATTTAAATTAAGAAAGAGCATTTTTTAACTAAACTAGTTTGCTTTTTCTACTCTTTACTTTCCCATTTTGGTTTAAAATTATAAGATATTGAAAAACAGAAGAAAACAACATTCGAAATTCAAACGTAAACCTTCGAAACGAAAAGGTAAACAAACGTTCACGAATTCGGAAGATTCCTCGGCTCATAACAGATGACGTCACGGCCAATGGCGTACCGCTTTGTGCATTTATTCTTTTATTAAATTACAGAAATATTTTTTTGAAATTTTAAGTTGATATTCGAAACCAGGAGCATTTTTTCTATCGGAACCAATAGTTTTTATAACACTTTGAAAAATATGCAAATTGTCCATTGAATATTGAGCTTACAAAGTCTAACATCTTACATGTACATCAATGACAACTCCGAGAAAAATTAATGAAAGTTATCAGAAATAAGTTAATATTTGAGATAAAATTTTAGTCTTAATTTGAATAAAATTGAGTTGAGTTAATTGATTTTAAAAAGTTATGATTGTCGAAATCATTTCGTTTAAAAACAACAAAACAATAATTTCAGATCATTAAACAAAATCCATGTCATACATAAATCTAATTTGATATTGTCATATCTTGACTACCCTTCAAAAAATCAGATCACATTAAACAAAACTAATATCACCAGCAATACAATTGGAACCGACTATTCCCCCTAATTGAAATTCACAATTTACTTTGGGTGCTTCAAGAGCTCGGCGTAACTGCTGACTGTACTCTGATTGCTGTCTACAAACGGGCCCAGACTCTCCTGTGAGGAGTTGGGCTCAAATGGGTCTGTTTCCTCTGGACCGCTCTCGACTTCGGCGGGTTGGGTGGCGGGCCCGCTTGGAATGTTGTCCTCTGGAACGATTTCGATAGGGACCACCTGGAATGTGTTTGGGGTTGGATAAGTTGGTGGGATAACTAACACAGGAAATGAAGTAAAAGATATATCATACTGCATGTTTAGGGTAACATGCTACGACATTAATTTCTTTAAAAAAGTTCAAACTCTAATTTACATGACTTAAGGGCAAATAAACTCTTTATAGATGGTATGATTTTTTTTTATTGCATCAGCCATGTTCTACTAAGGAGCCCGGAATCTAACAAAAAAATAATTGTCTTAGCACAAGCTCCTGACTGCAAAGGAGAGAGTTAGGTTGATTATCATTGCACAAGAGCTACATGGTGCTGGGTGTCAGAATTTATTACTAGAGACAAGTGAAAAGCTACCGCCTGAATAGGCACCCAACAACTTTTACGAGCAACATTGTACTCAGCTACAGGACTTTGAAGAATACTAAAGCGTGCACTCCCTCTAGACAAGGTAATGTTCGTTAGACTTGTTGACTGAAAAACTACATGTATAGGCCCGCAGTTATTTAGGCAAATTGTTCAAACCACTCATATGCAAGGCAATCACCCTACATACTGGGTTCCCCAGCCCCTGCAAACTAGAGGAAGACCTTGGCTAACATGGCCAAATTATAATATTTTATAATTAAATATAAATTATAATTATTTATTACTCCAACCCCAAAGACTAAATGCTCCAATTCAAAGAGAGACCATTTCTAAGTCCTGAATATGGTTGTAATTAACCATCAACTCTAGCAGGCTTACAGCACTATTGAATAACTAGATGAGTGGTTACAATATGACCTAACAAATACACAGTCAAAATTTCAAAACTCTGCCATCCAAGACTAAACACTTCAGATCACAAAATCCATACCTCCTTAATATGGTTGTAGTCCACCATAAGCAATCCCGTTTCATTTGGTGAACCGGTGACCACTTCAGGCGGGATATCGAGGATGACGTGGCGCATGGTATGGTGTTCGTCCCGCGGTTCACCCATGTGGATGGGTGTACCAGCTCGGGTGGGGATGAGGGGTTCACCCGCCTCGCGGCGTAAGTCCAAAGATTGGTCATGGAGGGAATCTGCGATGGAGTTATTGACGGATCTGGAAAACAAGAGGGATTGGTATTAGAGTTGGTTGAATGGATGTCTTTTATAAAGTTAAGATTGGATTGCACTTATATGTTTCAATGATTGGGGCATTTTATTGGTAATTTATAAATAGAAGGCATAAAAGTGTACTGGCAGAACATGTTTAGCACTATCTCTATTCAAGTTAAACTTTGAGCCTGCGAAAGAACACAAATTAAAATCCTACTTTTCAAAATCCAATGGACTCGTAAAACAAATTACGTTTTTTCTTTTTTAAATAGATGTAGTTACATTGATCCACAGTTATTACTTAAGCAAGCCTGCAATGCGAAAGAAACCCAGAAAAATTAACTAACAGTGATTGTCCAGATTAAACATAAACCTAGAAAAAATGAAATTTTTTTGGGGGATCATATCAATTAATATCCAACCTTTCTTATATTTTTTTTCAATCAATGTAGTTCATTTGCAGCTCAGTTATTAAATAATTCGATATTTAAACATAAACGAAACCATCCTGCAATTGGGAGTCTTGAGCTTAAACCCATAAAAGATGCTGCCCTCTTTCTTTAGAGTCTTAGAGGTACCAGACACATTCTCAGTGCTGGGCCCAATAATAATATTTAGCAGTCTAGACCCCGGGAAGGAGTCTAGGAATCTGAGCCTTGACTCTGAGGTGGTGTCGCCATCTCTGTTCAAGTTGACCTTTCAGCCCGAGATAAATAGGAAAGCCAACCCTATCTATTTTCAACTTTTTAAATTTCAATTAATCTCCCATCCCACTTATGTAATTTTAATCAATGTAGGCAATTCCAAGCTTAGTTATTGACACAATATTAAAACCAACCTGCGATTGGGAGTCTTGAGCGTAAACCCAGAGAAGATGCTACCTTCTTTCTTTGGGGTCTTTGGGGTACCAGGCACATTCTCGGTGCTGGCCCCAATAATCATATTGAGCAGTCTAGACCCCGGGAAGGAGTCTAGGAACCTGAGCCCCGACTGTGAGGTGGTGTCACCATCCCCGTTCAAGCTGACCCTTGAGCCCGCAAAAGTTCGGAAAACAAACCCTATTTTTTCTGAACTTTTTAAATTTCAATTAACCTCACATCTAACTTTAATCTATTTAATTTAATTAATCTATTTACTTTGATTGAACTATTCATTTTAATTAATCTATTTAATTTGTAGTCAATGTAGACAATTCCTAGCTTAGTTCTTAACACAATATTAAAACGAACCTGCGATTGGGAGTCTTGAGCGTAAACCCAGAAAAGATGCTGCCTTCTTTCTTCGGGGTCTTTGGGGTACCAGGCACGTTCTCTGTGCTAGCCCCAATAATCATATTGAGCAGCCTAGACCCCGGGAAGGAGTCTAGGAATCTGAGCCCCGACTGTGAGGTGGTGTCGCCATCCCCGTTCAAGTTGACCTTTGAGCCAGCGATAGATCGGAAGGCGGGGGACAGCTCGTTGGTTGGGCTCTGTGGAGGGCTGTTGTAGTTGTTGTCATCATTATCCTCTTCGAGGATAGTCTCCATTGGCAGGAATTCACATTCCTCTGGGTCGATACTGGAAGATATAAAAAGCTGTTAGGTAGTGACATAAGATATCATATTCAGATTTAAAGCATACATAAAAAAAATATGAATCCTTTTTGTGCTAAAGATACAAATGTAGTTAAATGTTTAAAACTAGTTTAAAGTTTTGCAGTGAACCAACATTATTGCTTCAATTGTCTTAACTTGAGTGGAAAAAATCTCAATGATTAATAATTTAATTTAATTTTTAGTTAAATTTAGCAGGTTTTTAAATTGATATTTTACTTTTTAAATATTAAATGTATAATAAACACAAAAAAAAACAATATATAAATCCATGTTAAGTGCTTTAAAATATATGTTTACTGTCATAATTAGCATCTCATGCACTTCAGTTTCTAAATGATATTCACTTTTTTCATATCAAGGAATACAAGTGTATTTCAAAAATTTTTAATCACACATTTAAAAAAAAATCAATTTAACCTTTCTCTTTCAAACATTGATGTTATATTTAATTCATGCTTCTTGAAGAAACATGTGTCTCTTTTAATGATGGTAAAGTGGAAAGCTAATGAGTTTTGAAAATAGTGAACAAATTCTTGGCTTTTTTTTTAAGTTTCTGTAATTCTTCACTAGCAGAAGTTAGATACATTTTCAAATATAGCATTTGATTGACACGTTTATTATAGGCTATTTATATTTATCTCGGGTAAAAAGGACTCACTCTAAATTGACGGCTGATCCGAGATGTGGCTGTGTCCTCATCATGAACGAGGACTTGGTGTAGGGCAGTTGTGGCTCAAGTTCATCCCAATACATGTCTTTAACGAGGCGAGGATGCTTGTGGTGCATCTCGTCCACAATCATAAAGGAAACCTGCACACAGTTCACAACACGTTAACAACTCAAGAATTTTTTTTTTAAATAGTCATAATTGTGTCAGATTGAATATGAATAGATAACATTAATTAAGGGAATCAACTAAAATAAATATATTATATTGAAGTTAAGCTTGCTTTTAAATCAAACTAATTATTTAACTTAAGTAAATACTAAAAATCTCTTGAAGTATGGATTTAAAATCTGTTCATATAATAAAGAAAAAGTAAATTTGTGGAACTAAATTGAATTGGTAAAGAGCAAAAAAAGTCCTTGGTAAAATTAAGATTTTTTTACGAGAAACAAAAACTTCTAGTTGGTGGTTAAACTATACAAGCCTATACTAACTTGTAAATTTCTGTCTAGGCACCAATTTAATTCAAAATCATCGTCATCTTCCCCAAATGGATTAATGAGTTGTTCGGCAACCTGCAATTATACAATATATTTTATTTATCTATATATTTACAAGTTTAAATATAAAGTCAACATATTTTTTTAGTTAATTTATGACTTAAAACAGCTTTTAGAACTTTTGAAAGTCATTACAAAATACAATTAGCACATTTTTAAGCACCATCAAAAGGGCATCAAGCATAAAACCCAAGTACTGGCTTTCTTCTTGAATATTTTTTTGCACATAAGTCGATGCAGAGTTTCTACTAATTGAAAAACAGTAAGCACGTTTTGAAAAATACATTCAATGAGAAGTTGTTAACTTGAAAATGTTGGGCCAAAGTTACCCCATTCAACAGGATCATAAAAAATATTTTTCATTAAAATTTATATGCATTTCAATAATATATAGAGAAATTTGAAAAGTCAAAACTTACTTTTAGCCAGCCCATGTAAAAGAAAAACTGCAATATTGTAAAGATTGGAATATATAAATCCACTTCATGCCCAGGGTACCCTTTTTCAGGATCCAAATACTGCCTCCCCATAACTGTTGCCAAGAAATAAGTATAAATAGCTAAAGTAACAACCTAGAAAACAAAATACCATGTCAGGCTACGTTCAAACTTTTAATAAATGACAAATAAATGTATACGTAATATAATTTACCTGAGTATACACCAATGGTATGCTGACCCAATCATAACTAAATAGCATTCCACAGTTTCCACGGAATACATGCATTTCCTAAAGAAAAAGAATGAAAAATATGTATATTTATGATACATAAAACTTTGTAAAACAAGTAACATAATTACCAACTTAAATAAACTAGCATTACATCGAAGCTAAGCATTTAATTTGGTTCATAATTGAAGACTTCAAAACGAGATTACTTCAACTAAAATCATAATTATCAACAAAATTGTGCTTGTAAAGCTTATGTAAACCAAACTTGTAAAGCTTTTCTAAACCAAACTTGTAAAGCTTATATAAACCAAACTTGTAAATCTTATATAAACCAAACTTGTATTTATTACAATCACATTTCTCATTGAAATGGATTGAGTTTTTGTTAAACATAAAGGATAAATTTCACATTATAAAGTAATACATACTTGATATAAAGCAAACTAGAAGTATTTATCCGATTCTTCCGTTTTTATATACATTAAAAAATATTTTTTATCAAATTAAGTGTGCAAAAGTTTGCAAACACATTAAATTGATTAAAATACATATTAAACTTTAAGATTGCTTTAATTTTAAATTTGTTTAATTTCCACAATAGCTATTGCTTATTGAGTACATTTAGAGGTTGATAAACCTTAGACTCACAGTAATAATGTGTACTACAAGTAACACGATGTGCTCGGAATACCTCTGAACAGCAGCGTATTTTTTAACAAGCCTGGTAGGTCTTGAATCCATTACATCCATTAAAGAAACACACTTTACGTGCCTGTTTTGACTGTAATTGACTTTCTGTGAGTCAACACATTTTAGAACTGGTCTGACTACTGTCAAACGAGCTGAGGGTAAGTAACAGCAGAGCTATATGCCTTTACCCTATTTTAAAATTGCAATTACATTTTAACTTAAGTGATTCACATCATTAATGAGTCTAAGGTTTATCAACTCTCTGAAATATACACTTCTCACAACAATTAGGGGAGAGCATGGCTTCAACCCTTTCACCCCAAATGATTCCAAATCATCAGCTTGCAAATTTTTTTCTGACTAATTAAGTTCGCACTTATGTATCGTTAGATGGAAGAAATATCTCTTTTGAAGAATAAAATAATGTTTGTTTTTATTAAAAGAAAATATAAAAAACATGGTGAAATGAAATTCACTCTGAAACAGCTTGAACAAATAAATTGTCCCTAAATTCTTCATGCATGTATATTTGAAGAGTACACGGGAAGAACCGATTGGTTTATTAGGCGGATGCCCGCAATTGTCTGCTTGGCGAACATTGGCGGCAGAAAACCAGTGTCTCTCTTTCTTCTTTGCTGGTCTAAGCGTCGGAATCTGTCCAATCGCCTGAATCTTGGTAGCTAGGAACTACAGAGATAGTAGTTACAGTATTAGAGTGGAAGATCACATGACCTACAACACTGGCTTCATTGGGGCTCTTCCGGGAGCTCCTTTCATGTCCCGTCGTTAGCATTGGAGGTCACGTGATCTGCCACTCTATTACTCTAACTACGATCTCTGTGGTAGGAACTGATTTTCTTACTCAAGTTTAGCCGATCACTCGCTATCATCGCCAAAGTGGCTTGCTAAGGAAACTTCACTACAGAATCAATCGGTTTTTCCTGTGTACTCTTCATTTTAGATGTTTAAAGATTGATTGATGAAACAAAACTTACGTCCAAGAGTGCTTGCAGCAGCACATCATCCTTGATGCGACCCTCTTTCCTGGCCCTGGCTGCCAGGGCAGAAAACCACTGGGCCGGTACCCACCACTTGCCATGGGTCACTTGGATCTCGTCGTACACGCGACGTTCTTCCTTTGTCATCAAGCCTGTCAGAATAGGATTATTATGTTTGTTACAATAGGTTATATTTATTATTATAGTTGTACAAATGTTTAGTTATACAGTTATAACAAAAGTCACAATGGTTATTTTTGTATAACGATAAACATTTATTTGTAAGCTCTAAGGTGGAAGTCAAACAATAAAAAAGTATCCTTAATAATAGAATATGAAATTTATTAGTTCAATAGGTATTAAAATTAACGAAAGCTCTGCATTAAATTTGAAACACTTAAGAAAAGATTATAATTTAAATACATCAAAGTAGAAAAATTTAAAGGATAATTTTACATGAATTCATATAATTTTTGGTACTTCAATAAGTTTTGAACATTAAAACATTAAAATGATTAAAGCGTTTAAACTTAAGCTTTAGAAAAGTAAAACATGCAGAGCCATTCCAACTACTTAACACATTTTAGAACCTTAAATAAATTTTAACTGGCCAACTTATTCTACTAAAATGCATCATCTCTGTGAAGAAATTAAAAAAAAGATGGAATAAAATACGACATTATACAAGACAATATTGTTTCAAATATTCCAAGAATTCAATTCTACTGTTATACATAATATCCAAGTATACTTCCTACAATAGCTATTCTACAATTGAACGACCCATATTCCATAAACCAAAGCTTGCTAGTGAAGACAAAAAAATATAAGCAGAATAACATATTAACTACCTATAACGGGGACATCAATTTTGTAATACAAAACTAACTTCTCCAATGTTAAACCTGGATCGATTTTTTATAGCATACACATTACTTTTACCTATTATTTCCAAACTTGTTGGAATGCTTAGGTAGGTATTAATAAACCCATTTCTTTGTGAGTAGCCAAATGCTTGATATTGTTTTTGAAAATTGATTCAATCCATTGTTAGCGTACCGGCAAGTTCAAAATAGGCAAACAAATTGTGAATGCACATCACAAGTCCAGAAAAACTATCCAATTTCTCCACAAATTAACCATCAATACTTTCACACGTTAACATTGGGGGAGTTAGTTCACTCACACAGTTTTCGGAAAGTCGGATCAATTTACTGTACAATAACCCTTGGTGCGGATAAATAATTTTTTGGGCAACTTGTTTGACTTCGACTGATGATTTGAATTCATTGAATTCGCAACGATGACATATTTCGGCAACCCTATCTGACCGTTATTTGCTCATTGCAGTTGGGTTTCCGTGATGAAAAGTCGCCAAAATACGAACTTTTGGCATGATTTTGGAAAGTTTGCCAATTGTTACCGAACAGTAAATTTCTACCCGGAAAGTCATGTCCCCTTAACACTGTAAAATGTTACAATTCACAATTAAATTATTTACCAGATTCTTCCACATGATCTAAAGTTGGAAACCTTTTCTTGACTGATGTGCTCACAGCTTGGAATGTTAGGACACTCAGCAGATTCAAGTATCTCGCCAGAGTACGACGGATGATTTTGCCCCTTTCGTCGGAGCCATGCACATAAGCTGCAATCAGCATAGATACCCTGAAACAGCAACATAGCATCAGGAAAAAAAATAAACAAGTTTAAAAGAAGTAAAATAGTATACTTCCCTATTACTTAAATACTCACTGAAACTATAATAAAAAAGTATATTGTAACAGTAGCTGTCGCCTATAACTTTGTCCGTACAAAATTTATACATGTAAAAAGCCAAACAGAGACTATTTTGTTGCTATTTAAACTTTTGAAGTAAAAAAAAAATACTTTTTTATAAATTTTCTTTCGCAAATCAAATTATTTTTTTTCAATTGCTAAATGTGCAGTACCAAAGAATAATTATGTAAAATTACTTGGGTGCCACACAATTTAAATACCGGTAAAGCTACAAAATTTAAAAAGTGCAGTACACTATTCATGTGAATTGGTAGTTACATAATTTTTGGCGCACATTTTTTTAAATGATGCACAATCAATTTTTATTCTAACAGTTAATTTGAAGAAAAAGATAATGCTTTTGAATAAAGAGTTTCACAAATTTTGTAATAGTTCATATTTTCCTTTATTCATGACAAGTAGCCTCAAGGGCTTGGCAAATTGGTCAAAGTATAAACTTGTTTTCTTGGCATAAAAATAAAATTTTTAATTGAAAACTTTATTCACATTTCTAAAATTACATTTCTGAAGCATTAATTTATAAAAAAAATTCCATCACTCCAATTCAATTATCTTCTATTTTAAAAGTTAGTAAAATTATAAAATCTATAAATTTTAAAAATACATATGCATTGCTGGAAAACCTGACTGTTAGGTGACAGGTTTATTCGTTTGTATCGCCTCGGTTAAAATAAATTTTGTCAAACACATGTTGAAATGTGATTATGGAAGGGGATCTTACTTATCGGGCCATGGAATAGCTAAGTATTGTTGCCACCATCTACCAACAACTATGGATACATAAAACCCCAGGACGAATGAAAGTGGGATGAGATTGGTGAAGGCTTCACAGTATATGGTAAGTTTCTCAAAAACCCTGGAAAAAGAAAGTGTGGGAATTAAATTTCATAAACATAGATCAGATTTTGAAAAATTAATAAGAATTATATAAGGAGCTTCATTTTAGTTCTATTACCTAAGAGTTTCACTATGCAACAAACTTAAATTACTCTTTAGATTTTATTCTGCAATAGCTTACAAGTAGAAAAAGATACAAATAAATTAATTTTACTAAAATTGTTGAAATTACAACATTACTGCTTGTTCATGCCAAGGCTGATACTTGAACATTGCTTAAAAAAATATTTAAGAAATACCAATAAAATAATAAATTTAAATAGATAAAGTTTGTTCATAAAAACATGTAGAATAGAATAAATGAGATTACACAAAAAAAGCAACAAAAAAAGGACAAAATCTTACGTTCTCTGGTTCTCGGAGAAACAGTATCTGTAGAGGGCGCTCAAACTGTAGTAGAGCCCACAGAAAATGACCATCTCTCGATACAGCAGCTTGTAGATACTCCCGCGCCATCGCAACAGCAACTTTGCAAAGCCACACAACCGGGCCTTGCTCACGTTCAAAGAATACGTCACAGTCATTTTTTTTAAGTATCAAAATACGAAGAAAAAAGATGTAATTAAAAGCGTCGATACAAAGCTTTATTTGCAACCTAGCACTGGGATTTTCTCCCGGAGATATAAGCGAAACAGTCTGCAACGGACAGTTTTCAGGTTAGTCCGATGCCGAGAAGCGACACTGTTTCTTAGGTGTCGAGCTGATTCATTATGTAGATGGCAACCACGTTGAGCCACTTGAGAGGGGCTGGCAGCATTTTGTTCCCATTGAAAGGCAAGATGGGACAAGTATTGGTGATTTCTTCCATCTGGGAGATTGAGGCTTTATCCAAGGGTAGAGAGAAGGGTTTCGATTGGAGAAGGCGGGGTACCTCTTCAGCTGAAAGAAGAGAGGAGATTGGATATTAGCAGGTGGTGCAGCATTATTCGCTACTTATGTATTAACCTTCCGAGGTATACATGATTTGGTAGAAGTGTAATCTTGTTTTCACTCCATTAATTAAAAATTTTAACTTAAAATTGAGTTTCTTTTTTCCCCTCTAAAGGGGTTGCAATATTGGCGGTCAAGACTCGGCATATTCCCCAGAACTGAGAGCTATTTTTATGTGGCACGCTGTAGGGGACTCTCGCTACCAGTTTTGACGCTCAGATTACAATGAACCTAAACTCTGTGGATGTTAAAGTATGCTGAGATTTAATTTTTCCCGAGAGAACCTGAGCCATATGGGTACTCAAGGGATCTTTTACATGCCAGATAATCATGACATGCATGTCCAGATTTCCCCATCCAGAAAATCCAACGACTCAGCCGGGGCTAATTATTTTAATTGTTTTAAAAAAATTGTAGCAGATGGCCCATAAATGACTGCTCCACACTTTAAATTTTAATAAAATTGTATAATTTTCAAAAGTTATGCATTGCTGGGAAAAGCTGACAGTCAGGGGATGGGTGGGTTTATGTGTCAGTATCCCTCAGAGGGTTAACCCACACCAAAGCACAAGTTGTGCTTTATGTGCCAATACAGCGCAATCTGTTGTTCCCAAGCAGTTATCTTTTGAATTCCTTATTGTCTTGATTTTTTTCTACCATATTTGTCGACACTTTTTAAAAATCTGCTGCTTTGGTAGTATTACTACGCAAGTATCCACTGCTCTAAACAATCTTCGACATCCTTTCTATACACTGACTGCTTTTTTATATTGCTTTCATGAACTAGAACAGTTGATGCATGTAACTACAAGGAGGGGTTTATTTTAGAGGAAACAAGTCACAGCACGGTAAGATTTCTACTTGGAAGTGACGGGATAATGACTTTATACTATGCTTTTAAAACATTTTAGTATTAATAATTTGGCAAACATTTTTTAAACAATAAAAAATAATAGTGGGAAGGTACAACTATCTGAAATAAACCAAGCCTTTAGAAAAGACACCAAGATCAACAATATCTTACATGCTCTCTCTACTTACTCTAACTATAATAATAATAGTCTCGAAGAAGACAAAAAAAGTCACAAACATAGAAAAAATTATGTTGTAGTGCAACTTATGTTAATGCCAACTAACCGCAATATTTAATCTAATGCTTTAGGCAATCTGATGGGGGTTTTGACATTGAATGAACAAGAAAAGTGAGAATGAAATGCATAGGTTGGATTCTCTGTCTTGTTACATTGCCAAAATTGTTTGGGGGGCAAACACAGATACATACTTAACTAAACCCCTAGGTGCAACAGCCTGTTATGTGGCCAAGGGCTCTGGGGTTCAAGGTATATGTCCCAGTTAGGCGGTCAGCCGCATGCGGGACCCCAGTGTTTAGTTCCCAAGCATGCTTGGTACGCAATTTATCGACCCACTTAAGAGATGAAAGGCTGAGTCAACCTTGCCCAATTCGGGACTCGATCCCCGGACCTGTGGTGTGGCAATTCGAAACATTACCACTAAGCCACCAGGCCTCCTTATACTTAAACAAATTGATTTTGCTGTTCCTAGTGCTTCGAATTAAAAAGGGTTTTACTATATTGATGCTTTTGAAATATTCAGTTTCTAAAACAATTTTGGACACATAAATCATTAATTATGTCTTGATAAATTATATGTGCATTATTTGTAATAGTAATGCTAAAAAACTTGTTACACTAAAAATATTTAAAATATTGTCGTGTTTGATAACTTAGCACACCAATTTATTTGCCTAAAAGTAAAAAATTTTAGTTTTTATTTCCCAGGAATAGATTTTGAACAAAGGAACATGCATAATAACTATAGAATACTGCAGAAGTAATTTATAAAAATGTTAAACATATAATCTTAATTCATAAAATCTTAACATATTAAGCTAATATTTTTATATTTTATTTTAAATTTATTTTACTACTTAAAAACAATAATTTTTAAAAAAATTCATTCTGAAATATCATTGAAACATTTACGAACACTTGACATTCAAATACAGCATATAACATGGTTCATACATTTTGAAACATACAATATTTCTAAATTCAATAGAATGAAATCATGAAAACATTTTTAACAAAATATCCACATTTAAAATTATAAACAATATACTAACAACAACTGTAAAAAGATATGAGAATTTTCAAAACATAACGTTATTAGGCTTCCTTTTCGTTTACTTTTGAAAGAAATCTTACCAAACAATTTGAGAAGCTGCGAATACAAGGATGAAGAAGGAATTCTAGAGAGAAAACTGCTGCATCAATGATAAAAATGACGCAATCAAGACTTCTCAATTTATTTCGAGAATAAAAAGATAAGAATTTTTTTCCCCACTACACACGCTGTCGAGTAAGCAGTTACGGTTATGAATAAAGACGAGTAACTATATATTTAGAAATCAGATGGCAGCACTGTTTCTAGAATTATCGAGAAAAATTGGTCACGGTTCTGAGGCTACGCTTTTGCCAACAAAATTCAAAAATAGGGCCTATTTCGTGACGAAAACTAAATTTGAGCCACAGTCAAGAAACAGGGTGAGGTTGATACCTGAACGGCCAACCAAAGCAAATAAAATAATAATCAAAGAATTTGCATACTTCACGTCTTAAGTGGCAGCAGTTCCCCAAGAGTGACAATTTATGGTTAGATTGGGTTGTTATAACCAATGTGTTGTGATGAACGAAGTTTACCGTGTCATACAAACAGTCACTGAAACCACCAATGAAATCCAGGAATGACACGCAGGGCCGGATTTCTAAATAGGCTAAGTAGGTAAATAGGCTAGAATAGGCTGTAGCCTAGAGTGGCAAATTTTTGGGGGTGGCAAATTTTGCAAACAATAATTAAAAGTTGCATTCAGCAATGTGATTCTAATATGTAGAAAGGAAAAAAATAGACAAGAAAACTATATCTGGCGGCAAATCGAATCGTAGCCTACAGGCGGCAACTCTTTAAATCCGGCCCTGATAACACGTGAAACAAGTCAATTCCCAATTAATTGAGTTAATTAAACACATAGGTTTTTGTAACAATAACTATTACTTACAACCGCTTCCACACACGATTTTTACACTTTAGGGGGGAAAAACACGTCACGTATGCACAACACGTTATTTTG
Organism: Hylyphantes graminicola; assembly: GCA_023701765.1. NCBI lineage: Eukaryota > Metazoa > Arthropoda > Arachnida > Araneae > Linyphiidae > Hylyphantes > Hylyphantes graminicola. The sequence continues at coordinate 28,584,092 of CM043118.1, read as the reverse complement.
TTAATTCGAATTTAAACTTAATTTTATTCATTTTCTTTCGTAAATTTAATTAATAATCTTTATCTTTGGCACGAAAAAAATTAATAAAATAATAATTAATTTTTGAACAAATCAGATAAATGTGTGATATAGCCTTGCCTGATTTTTTTCCTTCAATGTGACGTATCACGCTTGTTTGTGAGACATGTGGTTCGTTTTTTGAAAGTGGGAGACCAGAAGACAGGCGGACATATATAGCCATTATGAAACTTTCACGTTATAAAAACGTAATGTGGATGGTAAAAAAAATAATTTCCCCAATATTTTTTTAAAAAAAATTTGTGTAAAATTGCTTGTAACTAAGATTAATTAAAATCTAGCAAACATAATTAAAACCAGGTTAAGAAATATTTTCTAGGAAATTTCACTTGTTTTATTTAGTTCAGTTTATTTGAAGAAATAAAAAAAATATATTTGCTTTACTAACCAAAATATTTACATTACGAACGATTTCCAAAAAGAATGGGGGAGGGGGTTGGACATTAAATTTAACGCGATCCTCTAAACATTTTCTGTTTGGGTTGAGTTATCCTGGCGCTTGAGCTACACGAGGGCTATTACCGTACGCGGACACAGCCGCTGACGATATTATCGTCGAAACTTGCCGGCTAATTGCAGCAGTACAAATTTCATTCTTATTGTATTATTATTATTATTATTATTATTATTATTATTATTATTATTATTATTATTATTATTATTATTATTATTATTATTATTATTATTATTTTATTATTTTATTATTATTATTATATTTTTGTTGTTTTATTTTTATTATTATTATGCATAATCTTTAAGAGAAACAGCCAAAGAATATAAGTTTTTTTTAAATGAGTTTGAAATGAGTTTTTCCTATTGAAAAACTCATTTCAATAGCTGAACTGTCTTTAAAAAAAATTACAAAGTGCATTAAAAAATACCTTATTTATTTGTGTATAATATCAATTATTACTGCTATAATTTAGTTCAGCTGTAGTTGAATCTACTTTAAAAAACGTAGTTAACATAACAAAATCATATGATAAAGCATCAAATAAATTTTCTTGACTTATTTAATGTATTTTTTTTAATTGCAAAATGTACTATTATAATTTATCTGCGTCAATATGCCAATAATATACTTGATTCCACATTTTAAATCTTAAATGTCACTATCAACAGCGCAGTTGGAAATTTTTACATCTACTCTTTTTAAACAAAATGCGAAAATTAAATTTAGGTATGACATTTATGTAATCAGAGTATTAAATAATAAAATAACAATGTGGTGATATTTTATTACTATATAGCAAATAAATCCAAGTTAGAATGACGCAATCACACATTTCCAAGACAAACGAACATTTTTGATCTTATTCCGTCATTGCCAGAACCGCAAAAGCCCATTTCCAAACGTACACAATTTCCCCAAACGACATGACAGTTTTCCAAAAAGAAGAACAATCATTTAAACGTCAAATTAAAATCAAAATTCCAATAAAAAACTTACACAGTTCGATCGTCTACGTATCACAACAACCAACCGGTGTAGAAACTTAGAACACTTTGACACAAGAGCTTCGTCTGAACGATTTGGAGTCTGTCAGAAAAGTAAACCAGGATCCCAGGGAAACCGCGCGTAAATTCCTGTAAAAAAGCGCGCCAGGCATGCGCAGTGCGATATCTGCAGCAGCTTGCTTGACGCCATGTCTGGGATTCGTAGACTGCTTTTGCGACCTTTTGGCATTGTGATGCAAAGACGGTTTAAAAAATAAAAACAAGTACAAATGAAGCAAGGAATGATAGGGGAATCGTAAAGCAGTATTATATAATGATTCTAGATTGTTCAATTGATTTTTTAAAAAATCAGTTTTTTAAGTTAAAGAGGATGAATTTATGCATGTTCAAACACTTCCGGGTTTTTGCGACAGGATTTGAAAAATATTTCTTAAAACAATGAATGATAATAAAATGAGTTTCTTTTTTTTAACCTTTTCAGTCCCAGTGATGCCATTTGACATCACTGGAGCATCATGTTTCTGCTCATAATTTAAAATATATAATAGGGCTGACATCTATTGGGATTAATAAAAAATATTTTCGAACTAAAAAAAGTTTGAAGAATCGAATGATGTGCTTTTTGATATCATAAATGGCTTAGACGATTAAAAAAAAAAAGTTCTAAAATGATGATGCCCAATTGTCATTGAGGCTGAAAGGGTTAAATGAAGAATGGATGTTCTATTTTTTTATATAGAGTTCTACATATAAGTACGCTCACTTTGAAAGGAGATAATTTTAGAAATTAAAACATATATTTATTTTAAATATCTATATTAAATTCTTCAAAAGTCGGTCATCATTTTAAGTAATTATAATAGAGATCATTCTAAAAAAAGGTTCAAATTTTTGTTCTTCTGTTCAAAGAAACAGATAAGACGTAATTTTTCTTGTACAAAAACAATGAAAAATTCAAATTGAGGTTACAATAGAATCGTAAACAAAAACTAAATGGAATTAAAGATTTACGAGATCCTTATGTAGGGAGCACAATAGAGTTTCATTTATACATTCCCTTATTATAGAGGATAAACTACCGCAGTTCTTTTGTGCGAAATATTACATTCGCTCGTTTATATAATTCATGTAACCTATTTTTTGTGTAATTCATTTTCACATTTGGTTTATTAAATCAAATGGGATTTTGTAAATATGAAATCAGTTATTGAAAAATTAAAGTTATTATAAAAATCAGTTGATTCAAACATGCTGTTTTTATTCGCATATAAAAGGTAATTAAACTCCTTCCTAAACCAAACAATATGCCAATATAATTTATTATTGTTGTTGTTTTTCCTTCGGTACCTTCCTTGGAAAATCCAACGATTTCTTTTGTTTTGTATCAGCACTTGTTAAAAAACGCTTTTAATAATCAAGATAATTTTTATAAATTAAAAAAAAAATTAAACTGAAAGATTCAAATACGAGAAAATAATTTTAGAAGGTTGAGGACATAAATTTGGCTGCATTGCATTAGAATACACATTAATATGATATCAGAAAATCGTGAAGTTCAAGATATCCATCGTACAGTTCCATTTAAAAGTACACATAAAAGTTATAAAAATTTAAAATTTTTATGGTATATATTTTTCGCAGCGAAAGCTAATGGAACAATTTATTTAAACTGATTAACATAACTTGATCAATAGCCTTCCATTTTATAAAACTATATTTTCTCTGCATAACTTTGAATAATATGTTATTCGTCAAAATTGGTCGATGCTGCCTAGATGACAATTGGCTAGAAGGTGCCACAAAAAATTGCTCTCAGTTATGGGGAATATGCCGAGTCTGCAAATCCTTAACCGCCAATATTGCAGCCCCATTAGAGAAAAACATATGTTACTCGTTTAGCGAATTAATATAAACTAATGGATTAAAAAAAAAATACCACCTCTATTTTAGTTGCTAGCTAGGAGTATTTATAGTTGCTACAAATTAGCCCAATCACTTACCGTAGAAGTTGCGAATTTTCTCGAAGTGACAAGTGCATAATTTTCTCTTTGAGGTACGCAATTTTTTTCCTACGTCTGCAAATGTTGCCACTAAACTATCTAAAATTTCATTTCCCGTTAATATGACAATTTTTTATTGTTGACTTAAAAAGCAGATGTTTAAAAATTATTTGTAATAAAAAGGATGACGCGTATTATAAAGGATATGAGTAATGTGTATTTGAAGAAATAATATAACTTTAGTATAAAAAGCTGAAAGAAATTCAATTTTTTCATCATTCTCAATTATACAAGTAAATCATTTGCTATTTTGATTATAAAATCCTCATTATTTTTGTTATTAGTTTTGCTTAATTGAAATTGAATGTACGAAACATTCTATACAACATTGGGAAGCTTTAAAATTCGATAATATATTGCTAAACATTTTATCGCTTTTGGAGAATAAAAATATATTGAAGAAATTTTATGTTTTACACCTCAGAGCACCATTTAATCAGGTACATCTTTTTTTAAATATTAAATTTACAGAAGAATACAATCTGAAGACAATTTCAAAGCTTCTTGTGTAATATTAAATATTCCCTGTTTACAATTTATTTTTACGCAAGCATTTTTAGGCAAGATTTCAATTTTATTCGCCCTATGCATATCCGAAATTTGAAAATTATCATATGTGGCGATACGTTAACGTTACGGCTAAAGCTCGAGATTCGTTCATATTCGTAATCGTATTATACTGCTTATCTTAAAATTTACTTATTTTTTCCTTATTTTGCTTATTTACTTATTTTGAAAATTATCATATGTGGCGATACGTTGCCGTTACGGCTAAAGCTCGAGATTCGTTCATATTCGTAATCGTATTATACTGCTTATCTTAAAATTTACTTATTTTTTCCTTATTTTGCTTATTTACTTATTTTGAAAATTATCATATGTGGCGATACGTTGCCGTTACGGCTAAAGCTCGAGATTCGTTCATATTCGTAATCGTATTATACTGCTTATCTTAAAATTTACTTATTTTTTCCGGTGCGGTGTCAAGATTTTATTCAAATTTACATGTTAACGACTTACTTACATTTTAAATATAATATATCATATGAATAATTATATTAATTAATATGTCTGTTTGATTGTGTTAACTTATTATATTACAAAAAATTATGTATAATATCATGTTATTTTGAGCGAAAAGAAACCTTTCTCTTTCTCTGTTATTTTACCTAATATCATATTACAACTTCAACGAATTTTCTAGTTAGGTAATGTGCATTTAATCCAAGTTATTTGCTTATTAGCTTGATATTATACGTATCAATCATATTTTTTAAAAAAAATATCTACACTTTAAAGAATTTAAACTTCAAATTAGCCAAGTGACAACCCCATTAACACATTTTCACACTTTAATGCTAATAAATCCTAACTCTAAATTACCAAATTTTTTTAACTCTTGCAAAATGATCATAATATTTAATAAAAAAAAAGGATGAATATTTTCTTGTCTATAAAAATTTAAAGGCAAAATTACTTACGTAAAAAACATCTGGCATGGCGGCACTAAAGCTTTTAAATCAAGTCATCATCATTAGCATCAATAGGATAAGTAAGTAACAAACCAACTAATGTGGTGAAACAAAAACGTTATCGTTCCCATGTATGTTTGATCAGCGTAGAGACGAATAACGTTTGCAAAATATGTGACGGTGTGATATTGACGTATGCATAATAATTACTTTTTTCAGCTGTTTTGTAGTAAATAGAGAATAGAGCTATAGAAGTTTAGCAAAAAAAAGTAATTTAATTCAATAAATTTTGTTTTAAAACTGGGGGTGTTTAACGCTACACGAATTTCAACTCTCACTAAATAAATCAATGCACATTTTAAAGTAAATATATACCCGATACGTACATTACAATAACTTTGTTAACCGGATTGTTACCCTCACAAAACCTCAAACGTGTCGGGTTTAGAAAAGCAATGCTCCCCCCCCCCCCCCCCACTCCCAACCCTCCGTTTCCCAGAAGCGAAGGGATGGGGGAAGAAAGTATTTTCGAGGCTCGCATAGTAAATAGACCAGGTATAGGACCTCATGTACCCAATTTGAAGTCACTGGCTCTTAGCTTTTGATGTAGAGTGGTTTCAGACAGTCAGAGAGGATGACAAACAAACCAATTTTTTAAGTACCCTCCTAAACATCTACATTTCGGATTTTCAACCCCATATCAATACTACTCTCATCACCTCATATTTCATATTAAGGTATTGATAGTAAACAAAAATAATTAATTTACTTGTTTTTCCAATAAATTATTTTAAGACTATTTAACGCCTAGACGAACACGTTTCATGAACTCACGTTTTACATTATTGTTTATAAATTTCTCCCAAAATAAAAGTACTATTATATTTTTAAGCTTCTGAATGACCAAGTAATTGATTTTCGAAAACATTTTTCTCGAACATTTTCCTTGAATAATAGTTTGATTTATCGCAAATATTTACAATTACAAATACAAATATAACTGCCTTCTTATCAAAATATGGTTTTAAGTATTACTTTAACTTTTTTGGTTTATATTTTAGTGTGTTCTTCAAAAAATTTATCACATGCTATCAGTAAAAAGTCAAATTTAATAGTTCTTAAATAGATAAATGCTCTTCAAAAACTCAGCTTATAATCCAAATTTCCAAAACACACTAAACATCAGTTGAAGCTGTAGTTGCTTCAGAAACAAAAGAATAAGTGAGCTTTTAATACTTTTCCTCGAAAATATTTTAATACATTTTTGTGAATGTACCGGAGGGTCTAATTAATTACATTCTCCGAAACATAGAACAATACCTTTTTCAGTAAGAACTATATGTATTTGGTTACATAATATATGTAAATTAATTGGTTATTAATTAACACTTAACTTTTTATAATTGGTTAATAAATGAGTCCGAAAAACATTAATAATAATTACTGAATACTATTTTTTTCCGCAATTACCGTGTATCGTGTCGATTTCTGTACAAATGGTTTTGCTACATGTATTCATTAGTGGCAAGGAAAACACTGGTAAGGAAAATTAGTGGTAAAGAAAACGGTATTATTATTATTATTATTATTATTATTATTATTATTATTATTATTATTATTATTATTATTATTATTATTATTATTATTATTATTATTATTATTATTATTATTATTATTATTATTATTATTATTATTATTATTATTATTATTATTATTATTATTATTATTATTATTATTATTATTATTATTATTATTATTATTTTATTATTATTATTATTATTATTATTATTATTATTATTATTATTATTATTATTATTATTATTATTATATTATTATTATTATTATTATTATTATTATTATTATTATTATTATTATTATTATTATTATTATTATTATTATTATTATTATTATTATTATTATTATTATTATTATTATTATTATTATTATTATTATTATTATTATTATTATTATTATTATTATTATTATTATTATTACTATTATTACTATTATTATTATTATTATTATTATTATTATATTATTATTATTATTACTATTATTATTATTATTATTATTATTATTATTATTACTATTATTACTATTATTATTATTATTATTATTATTATTATTATTATTATTATTATTATTACTATTACTATTACTATTACTATTACTATTTATTATTATTATTATTATTATTATTTATTTCATTATCATTATTAGTATTCTTCTTCTTATTATTATTATTATTGTTGTTATTTGTTTCATTATCATTATTACTTTTATTTTTTATTATTATTTTTTTTTAAGTAAAGGGAAGAGTGTGCTTTTCTGTAATTGATTGAGTTAAAATACATTAATTTTTCTTTCATATATAATGATAATTTATCATTATAATTCTTCATATAATTTATATTTATTATAATTATATTTCATATATAATTTGTATATATAATAATTATATATTTCATATATAATCTAGTTTTAGTTCCATCTTTCAATCGATTCGATTTCGAACTGACTTTTCTTAAAATAAATGTATCGGTGTTTCGAATTCTGGCATATCACGCACGCATAGCAACTAGAACACGGAAAGGAACTCTTTTGGTAAAAACAACACAACAACATCGGGTCTGTTTTGGCTCGGATTCTAAGACACGGAGGCGTCCCATTAAAATGTAGAGGTTTAAAAGGATTGTTATAATTTCCTTTGAAATATACTTCTCTTGTGTATAAATATAATAAAATAACGGTCGTCATCGATCAATTTCTCCACAAACGTCATTTAAAATGTCAATATTCGATTAATCGATTGAAACGATTTAATAATTATCTTAATAGAAAGAATTTTATAGCTGGTGTCATATTTAAAAATGTACTCTTCATTGAGATAAATTTTTAGAAACTTTTAATTTCGAATAACTTTTGCAAGTTAAGTAGTTATTTGTTAACAAAAAATAATAAAAAGGTAAGGGGCAGTTTTTTTTGTTTATAAAGTAAAAAGTGTAGGCTTTTATAAGTGCTATGTCCCTCCATCCGTCTGTCACCCACTTTCCCAGTCCCAGCTACAAGATACTGAAGACAAGTGCAATACTTAAAAAAATTCAATGCAAAGAAATAAAATTTCATTGAAAATCTCAGAAAAAATTTTAATTCTAAGTACTTCAATCAATAAAGAAAGCGCAAAATTTAATACCCATTTAAAAAGCCATAAAACCATTTTTAATAGAATTAAATCACGATTGCTACTTAACTATTGCTCTAGTAACTTTATTTATATTGAATAAAATCGCCTTTTGGCTGGTTATTTTCATAGCCTTATTTTAAATGGTATTTAAAAATCAATTCCGTTATTTATGTTATGAAAGTGATAGTGGTAAAAAGTTCACTATAGAGCTACATGATGTGTTTGGCCCTTTTTAGACTCAAAAATTTGGTGAGGAAGGAGTTATAAGTGACAAAGCTTTATTTATTTTTATTTAACAAAAGTTTTACAGCTATTTAAATGATATATCATCAACACTATTAATAATGATGTCACTTTAAGGAAATTTGATTTTCCAAAGTTTTATTTAAAAATTATTCAAATTAGATTATTATAAATTATTATTATCGAATCAATTACATTATTATGATTATAATGAATCTAGCAATTTAATTTTATTAATTTTACAAATCAACGCAAAAAGCCTTTGTACTTTTTGCATGATTCTGTAACAAAGTTTACAAAGGTTATAAATCTCAGTTGCTACAATGAATTGTTATTGTACGCAAGATAACGGTAACGCAGATACAATTTAAGAAACATTACTTCTTAATTATTTAAAGAAATAAAAAAGTCTATTTCCAGTTTTAAAGATTCATATAATTTTTTTATAAAGACATTTGAAATGATAATATCATTAGATTTATTCAAAATTTGTCTCATTCCATGACACAATGATAAAATATACTATCTCAGATATTACATATCAGGCAGATATACTAGACTAACTACTTTTGATTTATAGCAAATTAGAATGTAACCATTACCAATTCCTTTGAAAGAATAGTTTAAACTCTCTTTCGGTATATACCGAGATAGGAAAGAACTAAAAAAGAATATTTTTTTTTTTTTGAAAAAGTAAAAGGAAGCGTAATAAAATATTTAGGAAACTAATGTAATTTGTTTTGTTACTGCGTTAACTATTTTATTATTACAGTTTGATTGAAAAACACATTTGTACATTATTTTAAATGTTACATTCATACTTTTCAATGTTAAAGTAATTTTTAAACGAAAAAAAAATGACATTTCCATTATTTTGCTGATTCATTGAATGATTGTAATACTAAATTAGTTATGTGTTGAGTTAACATATACAATTTTTATAGTACTACCAATTCATATTTTGCATAAATTGTTTTCTAATCTTCACATTTTGCATAGTTTAATTAAGTTATGCTTAAAAAATAAACATAATTGATTAAAAAAAGAATTAAAACAAAATTTTCCACCTATTGAAACTCCTAATTTTAAAATGGATGAATTTCTTAATGCCTTTGACTTCTGTCATTAGTTTATTAATAAATCTTAAATCTTATTTTTAAATCAAATTATCAAAACAAAGTATATAAAATGTTAAAAAGTATTTGTAGAACAAAACATATCTTATTTTTATAACACTGTAATGATGAAAACTTTAAGATTGCAACTGATAATAGAAATAAGGCTGTTTCTTGGTAATTGGCAAAAAAAAAATATTATAGATTTAAATTACACATAATGAATTATTATAAACTCGAATTTTCTTCTTTTATTTAAAAGAGCCCATTAGAAACAGCAGAATAGAAAAGCAATAATAATTTTCATTAAAATTTTCTCAAATAAAACGACACACAGTGTTTCAGAATCAGTAAAATTGGGTTACTACCAAAGCACCAGACCGATGGGAGAATAGACAAAGTTATTAGACTAATAATGTGCGGGGTTCGAATCCCATCCTACTGCCAGTCATCCTATAAATCGGATATCTGTACTGTGAAAGAGTAGAAAATCCAACTCGTGACAGATGGACCCGAGTACACTGGGACAGACGACGTGCTCGTTAAATCTGTGGAGTCCAAAGTCCCAAACGTACGATGCGTACGATGTCGCCCGAAGTACCATTGGGTGCCCGCTCACGATTCGACCTCGTCACTTGACCAGGGTTCTAAATTGCGAGGCGTTATTGGCTGTGTTAAAGTTCCTAAAGTAGGCTAGAAATACGCCGCGGAAACGATTACATTACAGTACCATTACTAGACTAATAATTTCTTTTACTATTTAGATTATAAATATTATGAAGACCTGGAAACTAAAATGAATAAAAGAACAAATCTTTCACATCCTTAATCTCAAACAACATTTGAAGAGCTTGGGGGAAGAACGCGCTAAGTTACATTTTAAAAGAATTGAGATTTTTGTGTCAATGAACATGTTACTCCCTCCTTTATGAACTCAACAAGATTAACCCTTTTTATATACTTTTATTTAAGTAATTTTTTACCTTTTATAAATGCCGTTTTTAAATTAGTCGGTCGGTTGGTTTGGTTGGTTAGTAGACCATTCAGTTTCGCTTAAATTCCGTTTCTTAAATTAGTCGTCGGTTGGTTGTTGGTTAGTAGAATTGCTTCAGTTTTTAAAGTATCTAAGTGCAAACGAAGAACTTAAAAGCTCATTTTCTCGTTTCCACTTTTTTGTCACTTAACATGTTCGTCCACTAAGCTCTACAATTTTATTACAATGTTCGCAAATAAAGTGACAAATATAGTGTTTTGGAATCAGCAAAAGTGGGTTACTACCAGAGAACCAGCCCGATGAGAGAATAGACAAAAAAAAAATAGAATTGTTAGAATAACACTTTCTTTTCACTTTTTATTCTAAAAATATTATGTAGAAACTAAAACGAATAAAAGAATAAATCTTTCACATCCTCAAGAGCAAACGACATTTATCAAAAAGAGAGCGAGACAAAATGTCTTCCAAGAAAACTGAACCAAACAAAAACTTCCAACTTCCGCTTCTTTGTTTCTGGTTGAGTCACAGCCACAAAGTTTCAATGAATGCAGAGATGGTTCTTCACCTTAAGTCACTAGGGAGCAAATGAACGTGAATCCTTTCGCAACCACCTTAAAAATAACGTAGATTAAAGTTTGCCAAGAAAAGTTTTCTACTTAACTCATGCATATGCCAGATTGAGGTTTCCGATAATTTAGGGTTTTCCACTTTTTTTTCTGGTAATTTTAACCCTTCCAAAAACCCAATTATTCTATGTTTTTCTCACTAAGTTGAACTCGCACATAATTCGATTAAATTTTATTTAATTGTCCATTCAGTTTTCTATAAAATTATATTTTCTTTTTGTTTCGTTAGATGGAAGAATAAATATAACTCTGAAACAATTTTATTAAGTAAACTGGACCTAAATTCTCCATGCTTGCATTTTTATGTGTTTAAAATTTCAATTTTAACTGTATTTTAACAAAAGTTACTGCTATAATTTATTTAAGAGTTCTGATTCCATAAAAAAAAACCCTTCAATTTTAGTTTTACAAAAATGAATACCCCCCCCCCCCCCCCCCCTTTTTCAGGTTTTTATTATCGATGCATAATGAGTCCATTTCGCAAATTCGCAAATTTAGATTTTTAGAATGAAAAATAATAACTTGGTATTAAAAGGGTTGAAAGGGAAGAAGTTCTGCCGAAAAAGTTAATTTTTTTACGGAAGACAGAATATCATTCGATTAATTGCGGGACTTAAAATAATAACGAATGTGCTGGTATTATCACGTCGACCATTTTTGCAACCAAATATTAATATTAACCAAATATAGCAATAATATGGCATGTCAACAGGATAATCCCAAATTTCCTAATAATTTTTAATGAATTATGTTTTTGGCAAATTTGACCATTTGATATTTTTGGTTAACCCAAGTTAGATGAGTTACACTTTTCAACCTTTTTAATTAGCTAATAAATAGAGCTAAAAAATAGTCATAAAAATCTATTAAAATTCATTAATTACCAAATAACTTTCTTAAATTCTCAGTTGGAAATAATTTGCTATTATAATAAATTAGAATGTACTGATTATAAATTTGAATTAGGGGAGAGGAGAGGCCTTGGGGCTAACTGGGACACTGATTGGATCTATGTGACTTCGTACATTGTTTATTTATTGTAACTTTGTTTAATTCTCATAGTTAGCCTTAACCAACAGACATCATCAAAATAAAATTTAACACTAGCATCATTGAATTGATGAATTGGTGACAAAAATAATATTTCATTACCCCAAAGTAAATATTTTTCTCATTCTAATATAATTTTTTACCTTTGTACTTTTACAAAAAGTCAAATGCATTTTATTTTCTTCATAAAAGAGAAGATTTTAAAATATTTTGGTTATGAGTAAATAATGATAATGCATTTAGATTGGCCACTATCTTGCTTTTATTTAAACCGTGTTGTACCTTGGGACAGTAAAGCATATTGTATCATCATATAATGTTAAATAATTTGGAATTGCAATTTTGCTGTATAATTTAAATTATTCTAGAATTATGACGTTTAATTTGTGTATTTCCTTGAAAAACAATAAAGTTTGTTTCCTGACACAAATTAGTTCAAGTGTATGACTATTGACTAAATTATAAAGTATGACCCAAGGTACAACATCATATAGTACCTTGGGACAATTTATCCTCTCTACTTTAAATGAGCGACAATTTTTTAATTTTAAGCTGCCAGAATTTTAAAAAATATATTATAGAGGAATATATTGGTGTGTTGAAATGCTGTTTTTAAATTTTTATTTTGACTATAATTATCGAAGAAAAAAATTAAAATGTAAAAATTGTCCCAAGGTACAACACTCTCCCCTATACTTCTTTGGGTACCAGATCAGGGGGTTATCGGAATTTGATCTGGGTCAAAATTCCGGTATGTGAGTGAGAATGGATGTGTGAAAGGGACCTTCCTGTAAAACAGATGTGTCATGCTAACGAGCAAAAGTCGGACTTCCTCCCTTGGGGCGCTCAATAAAAACGGAAGCCGCCCCACTTCGCCCTAAGATCGGGTAGTTCTCTACTCCGAGCTCGGTTACCGAGTGGCATTAGAAACAACAACATAAATTTCAATTAATTAGAATCTACTGATTATCCATCTTAATTAATTTAAATCCATTTTAATTCTATATGTATTAACTGATATTGTATTTATCTAGTGCATGTTAATTTCACTTCAGGGGGACTTTAAATCTTGAAGAGGAGCAAAACTGCGTTTTTTATTAAACTGCATAAATTAAAACTCTCTTTTGTACCTGTAACTTGGGCTTCACCTGCATTGCCTGGTAAACTTTTAGATTTGTTGAAAGGGCAACAACCTTTTAAGTGAAGATTTGCGTGAAAACTTCTTACTGCGACGCAGTTGGAGAATAATGAAAAAAATCACTAATTGAGTTGGAAAAAATGAAAACCACAGTTATTTTTCATTAAAAACATGCACGCTAACGGCACCGGTTTGTTTATTTTAAACCTTAAAAAAGTAAAAATGAATATCTTGGCCTCAATATCCCTTAATAACAATTATTAAATATTTGTTTTAAAAAAGTTCAATTTTATGAAAATTAAAAATTTTATTATTTCTTGTTAATCGCTGGCTCAATTCAATTGAAAAAGTAAGAAATACATTATAAGGCCAATTTTTAACAATAAAATATCCTGCAAGGAAAATAAAAAATATCCTGCAAGGAAAATAATTTTAAATTGTACCTATGAATTTCGAGCTATGAAAGAGCAATTTGCATTGCAAATTTCGTAGACCTTCATGAGATTTTCCTTAACCACTTCTTAATTGTTGTTGATTCGAAAAATTATTAAAAGAGATTGATTCCAAAACGTCAAAAATATGCAAAAAAATAAGCTGTTAAAAATGTGTAATTTACTTAAGCTATTTTGTCTTCAATTTTAGTTAAATATAAGAAGTATAATGTAATTATTTTTTATATTATTTTTCTGAAAGCTAATTTTAATAGTTCATAACTATAAAGTAATAGAGTTTTAAATATTTTACTTTGTAATAAATGAAGTGCCGATATCAATAATACGTGATTTTGATAATACATATCTACAAAAAGCCGCCCCGGTGGCGCAATCGTTAGGGTGCTAGCCTTTGGAGCTGCTGGGGTCGGGTTCGAATCCCGGTAAGGTATGGATGTTTGTGACCGTCAGTAAATGTTGTTATTTGTCTATGTGTCTGTGTTGTCCTTTCTTTGTGTGTCTATTGTGCTTGTAAAACTCTTTCTGTGTCTGTCCCACTTGACGAAAGTTTATAAGTGCTCCTCTGAACAAGCACACAAGCTGGAATATATATGAACCTACCGTACCATACCTATCTGCAAAAAAAAAACATTATAGATTTTTCTCATTTTGAAGTAAATTGTGTTCGACGCGTGGCAAGCAGTTACAGAAAGGTATAAAGAATGGTCCCTGAGGACTCTGGATTCAATCTGAAGAACTTATATTTAAGAAACAAGTGTGAAAAAATTGTTATATATATCCCGCGTAACACGTTTTTTTTACCAGGAAAAATCTGCCACTGACTTTTAAGAGCTTATGGATTTGTCTCTGGAATATTTGACGTACTCGCAGGTAAGTTACTGGCATTGTGTGGAATTGTTTCTACGTATTTGAAGAAGGTTTCTGAGGTATATTATAAATACATAAATGGAAACAATTTTTATTATTTGTTAGCAATTTACCAGGAGTGTTCCTGAATGGTTTTTACTGTTTTATAATGCAAATTAATGTTGATATTTGGAAACAAAGTACTCAAATTTATGCTAAATTTCCCAATACTATTTTCAGTTTCACAATGCTTTTCTTGAGATAAATAAGACGGCGTCTATGAACAAAACTCCTATGGATTAAAAAGACCCCGAAACCCGATTTAATTTAAAATAAACCAATTTTTTCATAATTGTATTATTATTCAAAATATTTGCACATACACATCATCGATTATCGCAATTACTCTTAACTGGTTTTTCTCCTGCTCCAATTATGCCGATAATGAAAGCTTCACAGCAGATTAAAAATAAAACATAATTAACAAGGCTAAAGGCGTAACGTTCGTAATTCATTAGACCGCTTGACGACAGTAATAAGAAACCATTAGTAGTTCGAACACGAAAGAACCATGCAGCCGTCACGTGATCAAATATGAGTGAAGTTGAGATGATGGGGAAACAAACTTGCAGACGATATAGAATCAGGTAAAGTTCAGGGTCAGAAATAAAAGAATTATATCATGTCTAATGTAGCTCATGAGTTGGAACCTATCCAGTTATTGATACTCTTTTTGTCAAACGAGAGAAATTATATATTTGTTATAGTGTCGAAATGTCTTTGGTGATGCCAGCTTTTTTATGGGTATTATCCAATCCATCTGTATCAACTTGAAAAATCTTTCGTACAGTTCCTGAATGACATAAAATAAAATTCTGCAGAAATCAGTAATAAATGCTTAACTAATGAAATTTAATTCAGATTCCATTCTGAGGAAATTTACATTTTTTTTACTTAAATACATCTTTAGTAACATCTTTCACTTTGATAAGTATTCTTATTTATACGTTTAAAAACATTAATTAAAGCTTTTTTAAACATTAATAGGGCTGTTTCACGTCGAGAATGGCAACAGCAATATAGGTCTTTTTTTTTTGGCTAGATAATTACTTTTGTTTTGTTTTGGTATTCGTAAATGAGTTTCTAAGAAAATTTTACTTATTAAATTTTAGTGCCAACTTCTTGTTTGTACAATTTGTTTTGCTCAAATCATTTGTTAAAAAATTTTTGCATAAAAATAAAAGTTTCTATCTCTGACGATCATTTTGAGAGTGAAACCGAAACAACAAATAAAATCACAGAACACGGAAAAATGAAAACAAAAGCCTTACATCACATTAAACATTTCCATTATAACTCGTTCCAATTTTTATTATAACTATTCTAAAGAAATTTACTTTTTGTTAAATTTAAATTGTTTGCTAAAATACATATTTAGAAACATCTCTCAATTTTATTCGTGTTCACATTTATATTTAAAAACAAAAGTAATGAAAGCCCTTTTTCAACATTAATCGTCGATCATGATTTTTTTTAAAAATGTTAATTCTATTATATTTTCTTTTGTTTTCTTTTTACGAACAATTTGAATTTTTCAATAATGCAACCACAAAAAAAAAATTCCAAAATTAAATTCAATTTCTCAATAATGAATGTTGAAATGTAGAAAATTATATGGCGGCATAGACTTTCTAGTGCATTTAGGTACATTTAAAACAGCAAAAATGTATATGGAAAATCCAATTAAAACGATTTTTCTCTATACAATAATCATGACTTAAAAATTGCAGAATTTTATTGATAGAGAGCGTTAAGTTATGGAAAAAAAATTGGAGATATATCAACCGGTTATTTTCGCAATGACATTTTAGAACATTAAAAAAAATTCACTCGAGTACTTTCCTTGTTGGCTTGTGTAATTATTTAAATTTCTGTTTGACAGAGATTCAAGAAACGCCCTATCGAAGTAAATTATTCAATATTTAATTTTGTTTAATGAATATTCCAAGGCATTTTTCCTATGCAAATAAGACCTTTAGAATCAACGCAATTTCCTCTTGTGGTTTATTATGAAATCGAATATTCACAAAGGTTCATTTTTCACGCAAATCGGCCAGACACAATATCAATAGAATTGCGGAGCTGGGTCGCCAAAGTTTCCTTGACACAATAGTGTTGTGCTCAATCGACAATTAAAAGAGAGTATTCCCACAGATGGTTTCATTTTAAACTGGTTCCGATGAGAATGTAGTGTAAAAGGACATATTTATTATTTTTTCGTACTTCCATGGAATAAAAAAACAACATTTTTTCAAAATATAAAATTCGTTATATAATCAGTATCTTATATAACGTTCTTGAAATATTTTTTAAACTCTTTTTTGTTCAAATGTTTCATATTTCTTATCATTCTTGTTCTTCGAAGATTACATTGGTTATTTCGGTTTCACTTCCAATGTGCATGTGCATTCTTTTCGTTTGCTGTGTTCTGTTTTACAATTCCTTACGTGCAATTTGTTTTTATTCCTGCTATTCTTTTTTTTAATTTATTGTTTTTTAATTCGATTAAATTTAAACTATGCAAATAATTGACAAAACTTCAATGTTGTTGGATGATATTTGTTTTACGCGAAAAAATTAAAAATGTTGTGACAGCAATTTCACATGTTTCACGAACAGAGAAAAATACTTAGTTCTACTGAAAGAAATGTTTGCACGCTTCGAGAATACCAAAGCAAATGTAATTTGGGTAAAAAAAAAAAAGAGTACACTTTTCATTCTGATAAAATTGCGAAATTTTCTCAAATAAATTCATATCTGTTTGACATCAAATTAAATTAATGTTTTAAACATGTTTTCTGGATGGATTAACAAATAAATTATGGAACTCTTTACATCCGCGGGTGAATCTTCTCCATAGCATATTTCTATTTACCTAACTAAGGTTGGAAAGGAGTGTATTTCTAGTTAAAGAAATGTTTGCACTCAACTCAGTTTCGAAAATACCAAGGCAAATACAATTAAATCAGGACCTAGAATGAAAATACCAATGAAGCTGTTGCCACTTAAGAAGTAAAACATGCCCATTCCACCGTCCGAACGTGATTTTTTTCTCACTTTCTAATAATTTAACCCTCCGAGCGCTAGAACCGTTTTTTTTCGTGCTTTTAGCATGAGTTTTTCTTTCAATTTAAATGTTTCAGATAATGTAACGTTCCTGTTTTCGCTTTTTCTGTGTCCTGTGATTTCATTGGTTGTTTCGGTTCCACTCTCAAAATGACCGTCACAGATGAAAATAAACTTTTCTTTCTATGCAAGATTAAAAGCTGCCTTTAGGAAATGATTTGAAAAATCAAAGGCATAGCATAGAGATGATTTTAAATATATAATAAGTAAAATATTCTTAGAAAACTTATTTTCGAATACCAAAACAAAAGTAATTCCAAATAACAACAACAAAAAACAAGATCACACTGGAGCTGTTGCCATTTACGATGCGGAGCAGCCCCATAACCATAAATTTCAAAATTTTATGAAATTAATATTTTTTTTTCAGAATGTACTTTTTCATTTGGAAATGTTTTCCAGATCATCTCTTCAAACATAAACCTTATTCGGATTTTTTAAATTAATTTTTCATTTGAAATAAAAGTAATTTTAAATGTATGCAATGAAAACAACCATGCATATTTGCCCATTTCCAGGCGAGGTTTGTTTTCTCAAATGAGAATTAAAGAAGTTACCAGTCTTTTTTTATACTCATGTTCATTTTGTTTTTAAAATTGCTGTACGAAACTTTTGTATCATGAAATTTTATATTTTTTCTTACGAATGTAAAGTAGAAATATATAATTTTTTTTTACAAACTTACAGTTATTGAGTTTCATATACAGTTAATTTAACATATTAAAATTATAAAGAATTATAGTTTCTAAGTAATTGTAATATATTGGAAAAATTTATTATTTTAATTCGAAATAACTATAAAATTTAACCAATAAAAACCTGCATTTAAATAACACCTAAAATTTTGCAAATAATCAACAATTCTATAAAGAAAACCAAACTTAAACCGTTAAAGTAATAGATTTATAAGAACAAACTTATTTTTCGCTTGAAATGTTTATTAACGAAAATAACCAGAAACATGGGCATTCGAAATTTCTAGAGCAAATCAACCGAGTATTGTAATATTCTCTATACAATACTTCATTAATACATCTTCCAAAATAGCCGAAAATAAACTCCATGAACTCAAAAAACGAGTTCTTTTTCTTTCAACAACAAAAAATGCAAAACAAAAGTACGCAAATTACCCTAATACCACCTTCGAATCCGGCTCTCGGATTGAAAACCGAAATATGCGAAGCTGCTTGGATGCCAATTCTAATTTAATATAAATATATGATTACTGAACTAATTTTGTAAATTAGTTGAATGTATTTAGTAATTTGTAGCAATTTTACATATAAATGCAAAATTTTAAATTTTATTTTTGAAAGAACCACACTTGTTGTGAATGTGTAATGATGTTGAACATATATTGTACTTCATCATTACATTTTTATTGCATTTAAATTAATATTAATATTTTCTTTTTTTTTGTAATGTTATTTAATTGTTTTTTTAAATGAAGTGTGTGTATACTTTTATTTTACAGAGTCCTGCAACAACGTTTAACTAAATCTTGGACAAGTAAGGAAGTATGTAAAGGTTGTGGTTTCAAAATATTTCAAAATTAAAGCAAAAACGATTTAATTTAAATGGTATATAAAGAAGCAAAATAAATTTGAAAGAAAACCTTTTAGTTTTTAATTTTAATGATTTTTTTAAGTAATCCTATTTCGCCGATTAATAGAGAAGATGAAACCATGCAATACCGGTTAAATTGGTTTTTCAGAAGTTTTTCTTACGAGTTATAGTTCTGTGTTATGTTCTCTTAACTTCTGTGTGGTAGTATTTTCTAGCAAAATGAATTGTAAAAAATAATTATATGTGATTATTCATCATGATTATAATTTGTGTCGAAAGTACCTTAGCTTACATTTACTCTGTCTATCAAAACAACAGAAAGCTGCACTTACTCGACGAAAAAAATTATTTATTTAAATAATTGACACTTTAATGAATTCTTTTAAAATAAAATATTAGAAAGCGGTATTACACTAAAGGCTATGCATTGTAACAAAAAAAAATTAAATGTAATAATGATAAAATTAACTTGAAAATTTAAAAAATATTTTTTACTTTTTTAAGGATTTTAATTGAAATTTTTCTGTAAAGTCGGCCTTTAACCAAAACACGATAACTCAAAAATTCACTGAGATATTTAAATTCTGTAAATTGGAAATGAGAAATAAAGAAGTGTTTTAAGAACTACTTTAAGATTTGGGTCATAAAACTTACATGCTACATTAGTATTTAAAGTCAAAAATTCAGATTCAGTTGATAAGAATTTTAAATACAGGCAAAATCAAATTATTAAAAGATATCACTTCGGCCAAAATTAAAATCCAACATTTACTTCCTGACTACAATAAAAAAAATTGAAACATTTAAAGTAATAGTTTTTGGAGAAAATGTGTTTTGCGATAAGCACGTGAAAAAGATCTTGTTTTGAGATAAGCAACAAGATGTAATTCAGATGGTAATTTTAAGAAGGTAACTCCTTAAGGCCTAACTCCTTATTACATTTAACTATTTTAATACTATTATAATTGATATACATACAAATATAGTATTTAGACCATATTTAATATTTACAATTAGTACATATTTTTCAGTTTTTAATAAATATTTTTTACGACTCTCGTCAGGACAATGCTAACTAAAACTCTTATAAATTTTTTCTATTTTACAATAGAAACAAAATTTTTGCTGATTTATGAAGCCATTGTATATTGTTCTTTTAAATGATCCCAAAAAAGAGATCAGTTTGAAATTTGACTGTTATTCAATGTAATTTCGTGTTTTTGAGGTATACGGCTACCTTAAGTAAAAGTACTACAAAAAGAATTCGCTTGAACCAACAATATGTTTAAATGCTTAAATTATAATATCTCTATTCTATTCTCCCCATAAAGTTATATTCTCCCACTTGATCACTAATAGTGTCTGAAAAATCTTGATTTGGTATTGGCGTCTCTGCCACCGGCCGCTCCAGAGCCATCACCACCTATTGATGGAGATCCAGAGGAGACCGGTTGGAAGCGGATCGAGCCGGCTCTTGTACATCGACCTCGTGTTCCGGCTTTTGAGAGAGGGGCACGTTGCCAGATTTACCGGTGTTAAAAGGCTTAGAAAATGATTTGAATATCGATACTCATTTTAAAGAATTGTTCCACATTGGCAAAAGAAAAAAATATCTTGAAAAAAAATTAATTTTTTTAAAATTCGAAATAAAGCAAGAACTTAAAATTATGTCTTAACAAAAATTACTTTTGCATTCAATGGTCTTGCATAAGTATGATTTATGATAACGATAAATAAAATAATGAGCATCAACCTCACACAATTTATTGTGTTAAACTATAAAATATTTTTGTATTTAAAAAAGACAAAGATGCACTCGTCTTTTAAGTAATAGAATCATGCATGACTATTATAGTTGCATGCATGCCATATATTTAATGCATATTTATTAATTAAATTTTATTAAATACGATATTTTAATAAAATAAGGGGGATATTGCAACCCAAGACACCAAGAGAATTGACGAAAGAAATTTTCACTCTTCCAAGATCCAAAAAGAAATTTTCGGTCAACCAGAAAACTACAATGTTTATAAGAAAACCTGAATTTGTTTAAAATTATGTCGTTTTTCATGAAAAATAACCACATAAAAACGAACCAGTGGTTTTTTTTTTATTTTTTATTTTTACTCTTCAGAAGGCAGAACAAATTCGATGTAAAAGGAGGAATTCGCGTGTTGTTATGGAGGATTGAGGTAAATGATGTTTTTGGAAACTGGAACGCTTCCTGTATTCGATTGTCGTCATTGATCAAGTAAACGTAGATTGAATAATCAATGTTTAACGATTTTATTTTATAAAGGGAGACATTTTAATGTATAAATAATTTGATTGAAGTAAATCTCTCCAAATAAATAAAAATACTATTAAAAATAACTTCTAATACTTTAACGAATATGTATATTCAGAAATTGACTATTTTGAATTTAAGATTTTTTTTGTTGAAGTTATTTTTAAATACAATCAAAACTCTTGGTTGAAATACAATATATTAAAATTATTATAATCTAACTTAAATTTATATCCATTTGTATGAAAATGTAACAATCTTATTAAAACTTAATCCTTATTTATTATAACTAAATAAAATAATTTTATAATTTTGTTATCGTCCGATTTTTGCACTGGTCACACTACAACAACGACAACAAATAATAATAATAATAATAATAATAATAATAATAATAATAATAATAATAATAAAATAATAATAATAATAATAATAATAATAGCTTAAAAAATTTTGTTGCAGTACTTTCGTTCTTAAGAATTCATTGGGAAGAAATTAATCAAGCCGCTTTCAAAGAAACCTTTTTGCGAAAGCATCACTTAATGCCAAAATGAAAACTAGGAAATTTGATTAAAAGGGGTTTAGATCATGATTTTCATTTATTTACCTTTATCGGTTAACTAATCGTTTATATTAACATAATAAACAGGAAAACGAATACGCATCTAAAATACCACACCAACAATTTTACCGTAAATCGCAAAAACCTACAAGTGGCGATAGGGAAAAGTCCGTTCTGTGAAACTAGTTTCACGGCACGCGTGGTCACTCTACAGTGAAGGTGACATTCAACGCATCCCTGCGTTTCAACATATTCAAATAGTGTTCGTTGATCTGCATAATATGTTTGCAACATGTTTCTTACTTTCTTTGTAGATTATGCTCGGCCTAATGCATGCAACATGGAAATGTTACTGATTTGCTATGCAGAGGTTTGAGGGATTTGTGTTGAAATGGTTGGTTTAGATTTTGATTCAAATAATAACTGTGGGATCTAAAAATGACTGCCCTACTTTTAAAATGAGTAATCTATGATTGCTAATTGAATTAATGTTATTGAATGTTATCAGATGTAATTAATTAATTTTGCATGTTAATTACCACTGAGGTGACGCATTTTTAGAAAAAAAAAGAATGAGTAGTTGAAATTTTTAAATATAGGTGTCATTTTATTAGAATTACTGGAATAAAACAAAAATTTTCGAATAAACATAAGTTTTTAGTTTTTTATTCATTCATTCATTCATTCATTTATTCATTTCATTCATTCATTCATTCATTCATTCATTTATTTATTCATTTATTCATTCATTCATTCATTCATTCATTCATTCATTCATTTATTTATTTATTTATATTTATTTATTTATTTATTTATTTATTTATTTATTTATTTATTTATCTAAAAAGGGTTTTATGACAAGTAAATTTACAGAAGTTGTATTTTTAGATAGAAGTTTTTAGGTTTGTTAAGATAGAATTTTTATATATTAGTCTGCTACATGTTGGACAAAAAAAAATAATAATAATAAAACAGAATCATGCTTAACCTTTCGAATGGCCTGGAAGTGGGAAAACATGTATGGTTGTTTTCGCAGCATAAATTTTAAATGTAATTTATTTCAAATAACATATTTGTTTTCAAACTTAGAATTAGGTTTATATTTAAAGACATGATCATAAATATTTCCAAATGAAAAAAGTACATTATGAATGAAAATTTATTAATCATAATTTTTTTTAATTTAAGTTGATTGTAAGAAAGACTGGTGCACAAAATACAGAAAAATCCGGGTCTGACGATCGGATGTGTGGATTCGGAAAGTTATGTCACCAACTTACGCAGGACAATTATTTCGAAGTGCTTTGAGTGCTTTTTTCAATTTTTTTAGAACGTTTAGTTCGTTTCAGAACAACTCAAACACAAATTCTCAAGAAACCTAAAATGAGAACTCAAACAAGGGTGTTGCTATGATACGAGAAAAAAAATTAATTGGGCTACATGGAATCAAACGTATCGCAGCTTGAGCGGGAAAGTGGCCTATCAGTCCTATCTCAGAACTATTACTTTTCTCGGTAAAGAAACAGTAGAACTCTAATTAACCATATTAATTTGAACCGATCACGATTCCGATAATTGTATTTTTTTGCTAATAGTGCAACTGCAATTTGAGACGGTGACTCGTCATCTAGCTTATAATATGGATGGAGAAAATGACCGATAGTAGGGCTATCCGGATAATTGGAGTTCGTACAATTGGAGTTAGGGGGTTCGGAGTTGGATTTATAAGTTCATCGACAGATGATGTCAAGCCCCCGTTTCCCCCCGGCCCAAGTGTATTGAAAATTATTAATATTAATTTTTAAAAAAAAATCAAAATCAAATATGAAAAACTAAGCCGCAAATGCACACGTAAGTATTAAAGGGAGTCGCAGTCAACATAAAAAAAAATTTGAATTTCTGAAGCAATATAAGTAGGTCTACAGAGAAGAAGATAAGATCCACAAACCCTTTCTTTTAATATTAACGATAATGAAATGCAAGAAAAATACACTTTTGGCGATTCTTCTAAATAAATATACTTTTGCTGACATGCCACTTTTCCTTGCACAATGGCACTATCCCCCCACCCATTTTACCTTTATGTCACGTGTTCTACTTCATTCATTCCCAGGTGTCTCCCAAAAATAACCCTTTTTTGTGGATCACGTACATCACTTTAGGTTACCTGAATGAGAAAGTGTCATCACTACCCAGTATGACAACATTGTGTGGGTAGCCAGAAATCTAAATAAGGGACATTTGGAAAAGTAGATTCAGCCACGGCCTATTCATTTTATAAGGCCAAAGAAAGCTCTTCGCTTGACATGACGACACATTTATCTGTCCTGTTCAGAGTATTGGCTGTTCCAAAGATGAGAAAACCTGCTTGAGTTTCACTGAGGCTCATTATGTTGAGTTGACCGCGGTTTAGCCAAAATGGTCAGAATGTAAATGGTGGTTGGTAATTGAATTTTGATTCGCAATGCATATTAAAATTATTAACTAACAATGAAATGTAGTCAATCTATAAAAAAAACTAAATAGAAGAAAAATAAGAGACATTTGGATAAGTTGCTTTAGCCACGGTCTATTCAGTTTATAAGGCCAAAGAAGCTCTTCTTGACGACGCATTTATCAGTCCTGTTCGGAGTAGTGGTTGTTCCGAAGAAGAGGAAACCTTCTCGAACACGGAAGATAAAATACTCTTTTTCCGAAAAGGTTTAGAGACCTAGTTTAAGCTTCTTCTACGCTACGGTGCAAAAGAAACACTTCGAACAGTACGGATAGCTCGACAACTATCCGCTTGAGATTCAATGCGGCTTTTTAAGTTGAGTTGGCTGCGGTTTAGCCAAAATGGCCATGATGCAAATGGTGGTTGGTCATTGAATTTTCATTCAATTATTAACTAACAATGAAAGGAAGTCAATCTATAAAAAAAAACTTAAGAGAAGAAAAATAATAATGATAAGAGACATTTGGATAAGTTGTTTTAGCCCGTATATTGCCAAAATGCAAAAGATATGGAGGTTATTAAATTTGCATTCGCAATTCATTACATTTTTTAACTGACAATACAAGGAAATTAAACAATTAAAATAAATAATAATTAATAATAAAATGGAATATAATTAATTATAAAATAGAATATAATTGATGATAAAATAGAATATTATTATTATTATTATTATTATTAAAAAATAAAATAAAAGAGAAATTAATATTCTTAAAAGAAGATATTCTATTGAGAAATCTTCGCAAAAAAACCTGAAAGGTATATTCATCTATTTAAAATATAAAATATCGTGAACTATTTTTTATGGTTCGATTATTAAGACAACAACATTTAGACTTTAGAGCTACAATGTAAAATTAAGGGGGGTCCAGTACCTTCCCCAACTTTTTTTTTATTTATGAAGTTATACTACTCAAATTTTATACACAGGTGAATCATGCATTAATAAAACCTATCAGCAAAAAAAATTTTTGAAAATGACTCAATATTTTCAAAAAATTAAATTTTTGTTCAATTTTTTCACAATTTTAAAATCCCTACTCCTCCCTAATTTTTCGACTTTTTATTACCAAATTTTTTATATGGGTTCCCCAATAATATCTTAACAAAACTATGCTTCCAAGTTTTAATCAAGATTCAACTTTTTTTTAAGAAATAATTTTCGAAATTTTATCAAAAAAATTCACTAAAAACGTAAAATTTAAACTTTGAATTTTTAAAAAAAAATACTGACAACATAAATGAAGAGTTTTAATGCATAGTTTTGTTCATTATACTTTAAGGATGCTTTAGAAATTTACAGAAACTTTTTATGTATAATATGAAAAGAGGAGTAGTGTTTTTCGCTATCCTAAAATTTAAAAAACACGAACAGAGATACGAGCATTTAAAGTTTAGATCCGTGATAGGATTCTTGGAGAGTGAGTCTCATTCAAAAGTTAACAACTCAAAAGCTAATGCATAAAATTTGAAGCGGTTTTTGCAAAATGTTAAGAAATGTTCAAATAATATTTTTAAAAAATAATAAAAAAAATTGCATTTTTCATGATTTTTGGGTACTGGACCCCCTTAATTTAATTACACTCTCATGGAGGACCTAATGTAATAAAGTAAATTAACTGCTACAGAAATAACGTATAAAAAAATTAAAGAAATTGCATTTTTTATATTGACAGGCAGACAGTGATTGCGCCCTCTGGAAGGGAGAGTGTTGGCCTTATAGCCCATTACCCAGCTCGAAAGAAGAGACAGTCACAAGAGACACACAAAGAAGGACGACACAAAACCATAGACAAATAACAACATTTATTGACAGCACAAACATCCATGCATTTTACCGGGATCCGAACCCGAGCCCAGGAGCTCCAAAGGCTAGTACACTAACCATTGCGCTGGAGTGCCGGCGCATTTTTTATATTAAATTTTAATTTAATGCAGTGAAACAAATACTTAAATCATATTGCTTATATCTCTCGGAGGGTTGTAAAGTGATGTTTTCAAAAATTCTAGTAAAAAAAATTGCTTGAAATAATGAATAGTGTGTTGACGTAACTGATTTGTTATTCGCCCAAGTCATCTGAGCTGTGTATGCTAAAACCATAGAAACTATCTGAAAAGGGAAATAAACAGGAAAATCATTAATTCAGAAGATGTTTTTCAAAACATTTTCCTGACGAGTCACGCAGTTTCTAATACAGGGTAGGTGGCGCAAATAAAAGTGGCCCCGGCACGGAGCTACGAATGCAGAGAAATGCTTGGCGAAAAAAACTATCGAAGCCGCCTAAAAGCCTCCAAATCGAATTCAGAAATTATTCCAGCGTTCAATGACCTCACTTGTCGTACTTGTTTTTTCATTGGTTGGTTTGGTTGTTACTAGACTAGAGCTGTATATGGACTATTGCCGAGTTCAGATGTTGATACGATCGGTGTAAGTATGCGTTGATCAGATCAGATCAGTGCACAAAAAAAGATCGTTACTTAAGTTCCCACATGTGCTATCTCACTTTGCACAAAGGATCAGATTTACTGTACGGTAACCCTTAAAGCGATTTTTTCAGATTGGGCTACAAATAATTTTTTCTGGCAACCTGCCTGACTTCGACTGATGATTCGAATTCTTTGACTACGCAACGATGACGTTTTCCAGCAACCCTATCTGACCATTATTTATTAGCGCAGTGTAGAAAGCGTGATGTCTATAAGGTCGCCAGCATACGAACTTTTGGCGCTATTTTGGAAAGTTCGCCATTGTGTACCGTACGTACAGTAAATCTGATCCGTTGTGCAAAGTGAGATAGCACAGTGGATAGCACATGTGGGAACTTAAGTGACGAGTAGGTATTTACCAGCAAGTATTTTGCCAAGCGTTTGTTGAGTTAAATATTAGAGCGATCAATGGCTTCACGTGGTAAATCTGTTTTAACATTGTTTCTTACTTAGCACTTCTCCTGGTTGGTATTATGCACCCGAATCAGAAAATGTGTCATGGATGTATTTCGTTGCATAACGAAATTAAATTTCTTATGTATTTCGTTAAATTGCTGTGTCATATAAAGCAAGGAATTCCCAGTAAATTATAAAGAGAAGTATAACATGAATATAATTTTTTAAGTCATGAAAAGATTGTTTAGTAATAGGACTGTAGAGAATCAATGCTGCCTGTTAAATTTCCATCCGGACTAGAACTCCAATTATCCGACTAAGTTGGGACGGATAGTCGAAAATTTTCGCGTTGTAGTATCTGCTGGTCATGAGTTTGAAATGCTTGCTACGGTTAAAGAAAAAAATTTCACAAAATGTGGATTTTTTTAAAAAAAAATCGAATCAGTATGTTGCGAAACACTTCGATGCCCAAAATATTTTTTTCATTTTGCGCAATTTCTACTTAAGGTAGGCGAATACCCAAAATTCTAACATTTTTACTATTGCTTTAATCTTTTCCGAATTTGGCATAGTGATTTCAAATATAATGAATAATACTATTTAGGCTTCTGTTTTTATTTAAATATAATTTATTTATTTTAAACGGTGTTTTGCTACTAAAAAAAGAGGTTTACGCCAACAAGTTTACCACATTGAATTTTCATCCAACGAACATTTATTATGTGTTAAATTCTTCGTTTTGAACTGATACATGCAATGACCCTCTTGAGTTACATACAAATTACTAGAAAAAAAGTTATTAAGACAAATGTTATAAATTAACCACAAAAAAAAGGATTATTTTTCGATTAACTTACACTTGGACATTTTTTTAAAAAAAACTTGTATACTTACACCAGATGTTAGAGGTTCATGGCACAGATATATATTGAAATAGCATCTGTGAAAAATTTCAGGTAAAATAATGTAAAACTTTTTATGCTAGAAGTGTTGGCGCAAACCCCTTTTTTTAGGTGAAAAACACCGTTTAAAATAAATCAACTATATTTAAATAAAAAAAATTGCACAAAAAGCATTGATCATTATATTTGAAATCATTATGCCAAATTTGGAAAAGATTAAAGTAATAGTAAAAATTTTAGAATTTTGGGTATTTGCCTACCTTAATATTAAAGACCTCAAAAATCCGCGAAATGATGATTTTAAAGCTCGTGCCCACACACACACACACAAGTTGCTCATGGCCCTGTGCAAAGTGCATGCAATTTAATCGTTTCCGGCTGTCTATTTCTAGCCTCCTTTTGAATCTTTAGCATAGCCAATTACGCCTCGTAATTTAGAGCCCTGATCAAGTGACGAGGTCGACAACCATTGGAACTTAAAAAGCTACATCGTGTACTCGGGCACCCCGGTGGTATGTAGGTTTGAATTATTGTCGCACTGGAGCAACACGAGGACTATTGGCGACGGTCGTCGTAATTTAGAACCACAGTCAGGTGACGGAGCCGATACCTGAGTAGGCACCCAACGCAGCCGTTAAGGGCAACATCGTACTCAGCGTTGGGATTTTGGAGCGCATTTAACGTGCACGTCATCTACACTGGGTAGTATTCGTCGTACATTTTCGGCTGCACATGCCGTTTATAGGTCGGCAGTTATTTTGGCGATGCCCGGACCCGAACGTGGAACCTTCCGCATGCAAGGCAAATGCCTACCCGACTAAGCTCGCCAGCCCCAAGTAGCAAGTTAGAAAAATTTGCAAAAAAAAAGCATTGAATAATATGTTATTTTAATACAGAAAAACAAAACAAAAATTTGAATAAAACTTTTATTAATTAAATCGCAAGCAAAACTACATGCCCATACTTTCTTTCATTTCAAATATACATGACTCTTCAATAGAAATATATATTTAAAATATATTTACAACAAATGATCACAGGCAGGATAAAGTTTAAAAATAGTCACAGACAAAGAGAAAATTAGCAACTTAATTCCAAAATAAAATAAAAAGAACACTTTTTTAGATTCATTACAACTAATCTTTTTTCTCGTTTTAAAACATACAGATTATATACTTTCTAAAAATATGCACATTTTAAATAAATTACTACAGCACCCTATCAAGACAAGAAATACTTTAGCAATTAGTTATACTTTTAAAATAACAGTGTAAATATAAATAAATCAGGGTGTTAAAACATACCTAATCAAAACTTTAGTTATGGCTTACTTATTAAGTACTTTAAGTAAATTAATAATAAGAAAATAAGCATTATATAACCACTGGAAACTTTATTTTTAACAACCACAAAAATTTGCTTTTAAATCAGAATGAGAGTGGGTCTGTAAACCAAAGTGTCTCTGTGTTAATCTAAAGGGAAAAAAATCTAAGCCAAATCACTCCAAATGCATTGAATATTTTTGCAAAAAAAAAAATTGTGTGACGAAAGGTAAGTTGGTTGTATAATATTTATTGAAAATTAAAAAAATAGTCAAGCCAATTCTATAAGGGGGTATTATTAGCTCTGTAAGGCTGTTACATTTATTATATAAAGCAAAAGTGTTCAATGCAGCCGGAGTGATTTGCCTTAGAATTTTTCCCCCTTTGGATTAACACAGACACTTTGTTATGACCCGCTCTCATCCCCCCCCCCCCTTAAGTTGCAAGAACGATTTGTTTGAGCAATAATTTTTAACCTACAAATGTAAAATCACAATCATAAGAAACATTATAGTCTAACTTCAGAGAACAGTAAAGAACCAAAATTAAAAGACTCACAATTAAAAAATATGAACATCTTAACAGTGTAAGAGCTTTACATAACTTTGATAACAATATTTTAAAAGGCACTGAATCTTCAGTTCACAACTTCTGAAGTCAACAAACAAACACTTTCAAATGTAACACTAAAACAATTAAAGATTTTTATGAATATTTATTATTATTTAAAAAAAACACCTTAATACCCATCGTTCCATGTATTTAGATCATTCTGATAATTTAAATCTTCAATTACAGAAATATAGAAGCGTAGATATTCAATATGAGACAACATTTATAGATTTTAATAGTTTAAACATTGAAATATCTATATATTAATAAAGTTATACGAACATAGAAATATTAACATTTACTTTAAATCATCTATATCGCTAAATACGGACAAAAGTTCATTAATATAGCTTTCAACGTTTTAAGTTAGAAAATTAAATTCAAATTTCAATTAATAGTTTTAATGCTGCAAATCTAGTAAAATAAAAGCAGCATCAATAAAGCAGCAATACTAGCATTAACTTTGAAACTCAATTAACTTTACAGCTTTTCGTCGCAAAATACTAAAAATATGCAACATGTCAATTAAAATGACTAGCAATAAAAAATATACAATAAAAGAATAAAACAAAATAACTGATTAATGATACAATAACTTAAAATATCACAGCATTTTCTAATTGGTAGGTAATAAACAAAATACATACTTTTAAATAATACTTTTATACGTTCACAGAAAAACAAAAACTGAACTATGTATTAGCTTAAGTACTACAATTAAAAATATGATGATTAAAATACACTTTTCAAAGACTAGATAAAAATATTTTACTACTAAAGGGAATTATTTTTTAAAAAGTAACTACTATAATAAGCAATAAATATCAAAAACAGTCACTGCTGAATCGTACATTATATTTTTCTTAAGTTAAAGCACATTTATAAATTGATGAAACATGTGAGTTTATTTGTTATGATTATTTATTTCAAATTTATAGCAATAAAAAAATTCACAACATGAAATCTTCTATAAAGAAATGCACCATTCATTTAGAGCTGAGATTCTCATAACATAAGCTATCAAAGACATTTTTTTTACATAAAATTCTTTAATTTAGGGAAAAGAAACTTTTGAATTGATACTTAGTACAACAATAAGAACTAAACAAGGCATTTTATTAGAACAAGTTAATTTCACTCTTTGAATGATGTGATCTGGCAATGAATGAAATAATACATGTCACACTTTAGTAATAACTTGAATATACTTTTTTTAGTATAGTAATAAATTTGTTTAGTATAAATTTGTACAAATATTTCATTCAACAAATATGTATGAAATTTTTTAACTAAGCAGCCAAAAACTTTAATCCCTAGATATTGTGACATTGACATATTGTGACTAGGGCTCTGGGGTGCTAGACATATGTCCCGGTAAGGTGGTCAGTTTCACGCGGAACCCCCAGTGTTTAGTTCCCAAGTATCCTTGGTACCCATTAATTATTAAAGTAAGCCTATGCAAATAGTAGAATTTCAGTACTTACTCTTTACCTTAGGAGATCAAAGCCAAAAGTTTAAATCATGAGCACGATACTTAAGCTCTAATATTACGAATCAAAAGGCAAAAGTCAATGACAACTATCACAGCATGAAAAATGCAGGCAAGCAATAAATATAATAACGTGATTAAATGTACACATGAAATTACAGCAATTTACTTAATTATTTTCAGAAAACATTTGATTGTTTGAAGCTTGAATTATTTTATTATAGAAAACATGAAATATTAAAGATATATAATTTTTAGTTTATTTGCAAAACATTGATAAAAATGATCTCATTAAAGATTTTTGCCATTTCAACTTTTAGAACTAAATTTATGCATTCGACAGCTAAGTGATACTTAAAGCTGTATACTTATGATCATATAAGTACTAAAATAATAAAAGCAAATTTGCAGGCCTACCAATTAAAGCAGATGAAGAAAGAAACTATCACTACACTCCTTCCGATTACAACACAAGCTTCAGAAGCACTTACTTTCTCTATCCCCTCGTGAGGTTTTCCAAGGGCTTTAAATAAGTTATCTGCTGTAAGAATTATGGCAATTGCTTTCTACACCCAGGCACAGTGGGGGAAAACTGAAAACGGTTACACTCACATAGTGAGTGATTTTAAGAAGCTTGCAATGTAATCAGAAAAAGTATACAAAAAAGACCCTAAACATCAGAGGGCTTTGGACTTTTATTTCTCACATTTTTATTCTCAACTAGACTCTGAGAAGAAGCCACAACTTCAGGATTAACATGGACATGAAACGATCCTCGATTACCGGAATCTTCTTTACTGGCCCTTCGTCCGAACAGACCTTTATTGGTGAAGAACTTTCTTCTGAAGCTTGGTGACTCATAACTTGTTGGACTAGCTGGCTGACTTGTTGTTCTTGAGAACTTACGGTTCCTCCGCGAGCTCAAGAACTTATGTAGGCCTGATGTGCTACCAGAGTCATTTTCGCTTGCGTGGAGGCTGGACGATCTTTTGGGATGGCTCCCGGTTTTCTTGGGCATCGAAAAGATGGTTGGGTTTTCGTCTAAAGATACTGCTTTGGACAGGACAGAGCTGTCGACTGTGGTTTTATCTGTAAAGTTTTCACACACTAAATTTTTAACTACAAAGAAATTTGCAAGAATTGTATACTTTGTACCCACACCACTTTTTTATATGACATTAACTTCTTGATACTGGCTGGTTTCAAGCATAAAAAAATAGTTGGACTGTGAAAATATGTAGTTTTAGTTTCTAGGTTTAAAAGCTAAACCTTTCTCACTTTAAGTAGGAACATATTTAAATAATTCGATAGTAGAGTACCAATTAAAACTCATAATGGAATAAAAAAGGAAGACGTTTTGCTCCTTAGTATTTCAGCACCTGAGGTGCAAAACAGCAATTAAGGTTCAGCAACTAGCATAAGTAACCAAAAAGACTACAATACTTTCTGCAAAGCTAATTTAAACACACTTTTCTGATATATAATATATTTTACGTATAATAAGTTTAACTATAATTGATAAATAATATGCCTCACTAAATAAAACCAGATAATCGAAACAAAAACTTCATTGTCTTAATGCTACATTTGAAAACACAGTATGAGATTAAAAAAAAATTCTATGGATCTTGGTAACCCTGCATACCTGCATCTTTAAAGACAGGACTATCCTCCGGTAGATTTTTTATTTCTATTGGAGGGTTGCTGTCCAACGAACCATCAAGATTGACCAAAGTTGACGTGCTGCATTCCTTCACTAGTTGACTATTTATTTGAATGGGAGGGGAGAAGTCAAAACCCTGAGGCAGGCTGCTAGGTGGCCGGTTAAATGATATTGGAAGAGATGGCTTTGGACTATCTAAAATAGTAGATAAATTAATATTACATAAAAATATCAATGATATAAACAATATATTAGACTGACTAGTGAGTGAACAGTTGGTAAATACATTACAAAAATAAGGATTAAAAATCATTCCACTGGATGGATTGGCAACCCCTACTTCCTTCCATCTCGTAGGAAACTATCCGACATCTGATTGGTTGTAATTGGTCACTAATTAAAATCCAACATGTTTATTGACTGGACATTTTTGTGTTCCTTCACTGGTAAAAGAACTGTTCATTCACTTGTCTTTTGTAAAACATTTTATTTGGACCCCCAAAAGACCCAAAGCAACGCAATATAAAGCCACCTCCTTTTTTTGTTTACACATGTAATGACAGATGTGTTAACATTGTTATAAACCAGAAGCCATATTTTCTTTAAATGTATGAATTTTCTTGAAACAAATTGTGCTTAATCATTCATTCACTGGTTAGTCTATCATACTGTCTTACAATATAAAGAAGTTCCTAGACAAAATGTAATCAAACATATATTGTACAACTATACAATTTTAAGATTTGTACACATAAGTGGAAATGTTTTTCATATGAACAGCACATTATTAGTTAAATTTTCAACCACAATTCAGATTTAAGCATCGTTAAAATTTAAAACTACGATACCTTCTTTTTAAAGATAGCAATAAATATAAATTAGACACAATATCTTTGTATTTAAAATGAGCCCTTTTTGATCTCAAATGTGCAGGTATCATTTGAGTTTATAATTTACAACAGCTATTTTTTATGCAAATCTATTCTCTATTAAACATCAAAACTTACTTTGATACTGGGTGCATAAGCTTAAAAAAATAATTAGTAAATCAGTCAGAAGTTATGATTATTTTTAATGTGGAATTCATAAAAAAATATAAAGTAATAAAAAAAGCTATGTTTAATTGCTGAAAACAAATTCCAATTTATCTTAGGTTTAAATTGATTGAATAAAATAAGCATTAATTTGTAAAGAAAT
Organism: Hylyphantes graminicola; assembly: GCA_023701765.1. Taxonomy (NCBI): domain Eukaryota; kingdom Metazoa; phylum Arthropoda; class Arachnida; order Araneae; family Linyphiidae; genus Hylyphantes; species Hylyphantes graminicola. Next base: position 28,549,210 of record CM043118.1, on the reverse strand, counting down.
GTTATACAAAACAATTCTAGAAATGATATTGAATGTAAATAATTTTATAAAAATGTAAAATACAGTATTTAAACTTTTCAAAACAATATACAAATTAAAAATAGCCTGTAATACACTCCTTATAAAAATACTAAATTACTTGTGAAACTAAGCATTTAAGTAACTACATTTTATTCAATCAAATATGAGTAAATAACATTGACAAACTTTAATAGACACGTATATTTCAACATAAATGTGCCAAATAATTTTAGATGTAGATAGTTGGTACACTTACTTATATTCTTAGTTGAATCATAAGCTTCACGAACGGTGACTTCATTGTCAGAATTAGTTGGGGAATTTATATCGTCCTCATTTGGACTAAAATTTTCATTAACTTCACTATTTATATCCTAAGAGAAGTTAATTTATCAGCATTATTTTACCACAATTTTACAAAAGTAACTGAATTTTTTAATGTGTTAAAACAAATTTAAATTGTCTAAAAGCAACATAAATAGTTTTAAAAGTCAGTAGTTTAACATCCTGGGAAGCCTAAATTTAACTATTATGCCATGACATGCTACGCAACAGTTATTATAAAATATAATATATACAAAATTATTTTGGTAAAATTACATTTTGTTAATGTTTTATTTTGTAATAAGAAAAATTTCTATAAAGAAGGCCTCCGACACTGGAAAGTGTTATTAACCTTTGGTACAAGACAGTGATTTAAAATATAAATAGTAATGGATTTTTTAAATTTTTTGTAGGAAAAAATTAACGCAGTATTAGTCAATCAACTCAAATTGGCTTAAGGTTTACGTGGTTATATCAGCCATAAAAAAAACCTGATCATGATTCAGCTACTTTAATAAAATATAAAATGTCTACACTTACTGGCATATCAATACTCTCTGAATTCAGAGTTAACTTTGATCGTCCACGATCCTTACAACCGGAGCTCAATAGTGATTTCTGGGAGCCCCGGTACTTCCCTGATCTGAAAAATTGCTTGAGGCTGTTCGTGCTTTTCTTTCTCAGAGCTGAATGGGGCAATCTAAAAACACATACAAATTAATCCGTTATTTCTATTTTGTGACATAACATTCCTTGACTCTATCGGCTTGTTTACATGAGACATATAATCCAGGGAATGAGAAAATCCCCATTAGGCGAAAAAGAGGTCCAGCAGGATTTTCTAACCCAAATGATAGTCTGTGGCCGAATCCATGGTATGAAACATCAGACCCTCCTTTATATGAGGGTTTGCGAAACCCCCTAATAAACCCTGCAATTCCTGTTCTGCCTGGGAGAAAATCCCCAAGAGGGAAAAATTGCTGAGTTTGCTCTTCAATCCATGGATTCGATGGCTCATGTAAACGCGCCTTATGAGGGGACAAGTGTAAACTTGTTTTTGCTGCTTGAGAATAAATTTTAAATTTCAATGACAAAAAAATAATTTCTTGAAATTTTTGAAAGTTATTTAGCAGTAGCATATCAATGTTTATAATATTATATACGATAACTTATTTTTTGTGGCAACCGTCTGACTTTGACTGATGATTCGAATTCTTTGACTTTGCAACAATGACGTTTTCTGAACAGCCGGTGTTGACTCATGACTTATGACATTGGAGGGGGGGCTCTGTTAGAGCCAAGCACTGCGACCAGGGGTCTATTGTACTGTCCCCAAGAAATAAATCCCTCTTTCCTATACGAAGAGCTCCGTTGCCGAAGCAAAATTCAGCAAGGATCCGATTGGAATATCCTGGAGTTCCCAGGGCTAAAGCAAATGTAGCCCTAGATGCTCAAATCTGTGCGCTGCATAATTTACGCAATCACAGAGAATGCGAGTGACCATTTCGTCCTTGTCCCTACAGCCCCTGCAGGTGGGCTCATCAAGGTCCATCATAAGGATAAGATGCTACAGCCGGTGTAAAAATGAACAACATGCTCTCCCTCGTGTAGCTCTAATGCAACGATAATTCAAACCTATCCTAACATTTCGGTTGGGTTTTCGGCCGACTTTTGGTGCGATTTTGGGAAGTTCGCCAAGGGTTACCATTCAGTAAATCTCAACCGTTTTACAAGGTTAGCACATGTGGGAACTTAAATGACGATTTCATTCACCAAATGATGAGAAAAAATGTCGAATTTGAAATACATTTCCGGCTGAAAAAAATTATTGATCAGAGAAGGAGAAATACTAATAGTAAAGAAAGAATAATAGACTACTAATAGCAAAGAGGATTAAAATTTATTCCATAGATGTCCTTTTATTACTCATTAATAATACGAGTACATATTATGTATATACATAATTTCCAGTAAGTGCCACTGTAATAATTTTATAATTTATTTCTGTTTTGTAAATAAGTCATTAAGTTAATTAAAAGTTATAAAATTGCTTATTTTTAGGGTCTGTGCTTTACCTAAGAGATTCGTCATCAGGTGCTTCACTCTTGGGAGTTGAAACCTTTGACACAGAGCGCTGGAGATTTCTCCGTCGTCGGTCTAATTTCTTGTTCCAGAATATGTCTTCGGCCTGCATGGTGCTGTAGTAACTGGGGCTTTGCGCACTGCCAGTCCCACGCGAATTAGAATCAGCAAGAGATAGATCAGAGAGATGAAAAATGTCATCCTGTAACAAAATGTAAAAAATTTATTTTAAGATACAAGGTAATGATGAATATTTTTTTTATTTTGTAACATCGATTAATTGTCGTTTTTTTGCTAGGCAACAGATACAATGATGAAATTGTTGTTTGCATCATAAATAAGTTTTTTACCCTAATCAATCGACCATTTTAAATCCTATTATGTTTTTTTTTATGGATAAAGGAATGAATTGATTAATTTTGAGATATTCTCATTTTAAACGTAAATTATTTGTTTTGGGCAAATGAAAATTATATTTAAAGGCATTATTTCTCTGTATTGAGTGAGTTTGCTTGAGCCTAAGTTTTAGTAGTTAGTAACAATATTATCAAAAATATAACGCTGATAAAATATAATACATTTTTGTTGTTGATGTTTTTTAAACTAAAGCAACTAAAGTAAATGTGTATAAAAGTATTCTAAAACAATTTAAATTTATTTGTAAAGCCCTTTTTCTATTCTAGAACATCTTTTAAAACATTTTTGTATGCTTGTTTCAGTTGTAGACAAAAATTAACCTTAACCCTCTAAAAGATATGCAAATCGGTTTGAAACGTAAACTTGGTTTTATAGATGATAAAATTTTCACTTTTAATTAAAAATTTAACTTCCTTAAAAAATTATATTTCTATAGCAGGTGATTATACATGCCTCTTGCATACTTCCAATTTTAAAATATAGAGAAATTATAAAATTCATACATTAAAAAAAAATATGTGTGTTGCTGGAAAACTTTACAGTCAAGTGACTGGTTTATACATATGTGGGGGTTGAAAATGTAGACTGCGAAATAGTTACCCACCGAGGGATACATGCATATAAGTATGTCACCAGGCTGCCAGGCTTTTTTAACAACACACTTAATTATGAAACATTTAATAAGTTTATTAAATTTTAAAATTTAAAGCATAGAGTAGCTATTTATAGCCATATATACGTACTACAGAAATATAATGTCTGAAAAATGCAAGAAATTAAATTTTCCGTTAAAAATGTTAATTTAAATCTCATGCGGTGAACACAAGTTTATACTTCAGCCAATTTTATTATCACTCGGGGGGATAAGAAATAATATTCTATGAAACCAAAAACTTACATGGAATCCTCCTCTGTCTTTAAATTCATCTGGCGTGGGAGGGCCTGAAGTGTCACAGGAATTAGATGGGCCAAGTGTGTCTTTGGAGGGTGCTTTTCGCAACTTTTTCTTTCTAACTAAAGACATGAAAAATCATTACAATACATCATAAGTGCAAAGTTCAGGTAGATATACTGCCAATGTAAGAAAAGGACATTATATGCTAAAAGTGAGTACAGTAAACTCCCGATTATCCGCGGGTGGATTATCCGCGGGAGGATTATCCGCGGGCTACGATCTCCCCACATTTTTAACCCCAGCAAAAATAATAATTTAACAAAACGCAGATAAATGAAACGTATATGCTTCAACTGTTTCAAAACTTTTCGGAAGAATGTATTTCAAGAGCTACGAATTTCTTTCAAAATCTACGAACACATTCAAAGAACAACGAATACATTTTATTTAAATAACTAAGAATACATTATAAGAACAACGAATACGTTACCGTAAGAATGACTATAGGAAACCTAATGTATGCCGTAATGTGTTCGGCCAGGAGCAAATCACGTGCAGATTTTTGACGAAAAGCGTCACTTGTTAATTAAACTGCCCGCGATTTTAATTGAACTGTTTTGCATGATTTGGATAGTTCGTTTTGGTTTCACACTTATTTCGCTAGTATGTACAACTGATTAAAAAGAAAAGGATCCACTAAAAAGCAAATGTGTTTGCAGTATTGCATAGAAGAACAGTGAGAGACATTTTGAAGCAAAATGATAAACTCTTACAATTTGCATCCACATCCAACAGTTCAACCTCTTTAACTAAAAGAAAAAATATGACAGCCAGAAGAACATTTAATGTAGCTTAATTAAAATTTGTGATCCCTATTTTATTTCTTTACTATTTTTCTATTGTTTCAATACATTTTCTTTACTTTTGCGGATTATCCGTGAATTCGCTTATCCGCGGATGACGCGCCACCCAATTACGCGGATAATCGGTAGTTTACTGTATTGAGAAAATGAAAAAAAACTTTGTTGAATCAAACACCAAGTATAATGCACATTCATCATGGAACTGGTCTAATTTCGACAAAGGGATATGTAAAAAATAAATAAAAAAATAAGTATGATTCGATATGCATATTTAGCTATGAATTGTATGAAGTATTTTGTGTTATACAGTAGCCGCCGCTTAAATGAATCACATCCGTCCCAGTACGTTTTGAACCAATAAAGCGGCTGAACCATTTAACCGAAAGTCATGAAATTATAAAGAAAAAGTTGTCATCATGAGACATAATATGATTTTTTTTAATACTTGTTACTGAGTAATACTAGTACTACATATTATTAAGAAAAACACGTTATGTTATGTTTAATAAAATCCAGAGTTATACAAATTAACAGGTAATATACGAGTACCTACAAAAATTTAATAATTTGAACGATATTACGTATAATTTTAAAACAAAATTTAAAAGCATAAACAACAATGTTTACTATAGTACTAAAATTTAGTTAAATTTTGCTTACTTGAATGAATACTTCGTTGTTTTCGCCTGCGTTGTCGTATAACTGATAAGTTCGTTTACCTTCCTTTCAATGTCATAAGAGGAATTATAATCATCACACATAACACCCCGTTGCTCTAAAGTTCTTAATATTTGAAGAGCCCGGCATATTTTTACTCCTCGCGGCCTTAAACCATTCTAATAAAGCGTTTTCTACGTCTTCTGCTTTGCCAACTCGCTGACATTTCAGATTTATGTTGGGCTCTGTTTCGCAACTTTCTATAATTTCATTTCTTCTCTTCAAAATCTTACATAAAGTTGCTTGAGAAAGTCCTAATTTAATTGCAGCTTCTCTTTGGCTGTATTTTTTCCAGATTATAAATATTTTTTAGGAGTTCATATTTTTTGGCTAAGCTCTTTCCGTTTAAACATCGCTAAACACTCCGAAAACGAACTTAATTTAATCGATCAAAAATCAAAATGAGTCTACTGTCTACACCTTCATGCACACATGTCGATTACAAATTCTTTCCCCTCCCCCCCCCCCCCCACTATAGTTCTCTCTCTCCCTCCTTGCCTTAATATACAATTTATGCGATTTACCTTTTTTTAAAGATGGATTCGTCGGCGCCTCTTTGGTTCGCATTTGTAGTTCGAGGTCATTTGGGGTAAAAAAAAAATACCACGAATCGTGGAAAAAAGGGACTTTTATAGAATTTTTTGAGTCCTTAAAACGGCGGTAAAAAGGTGATTTGATTCCGATAAGCGGCGGATTTTCAATGTAATATGTGATTCCGTTCTGTTCTACGAAATTTATTCCAATTAAGCGGCTGATTCAATTAACCAGTGATTCCAAAAAGCGGCGGCCACTGTATTAAGATAGACTACCCTTGTAAGATAGATTTTATGTGTGTCTAATAACTCAAACATGCTAAAATTGCAGATACAAGAAAGATACAGTCATTTTTCTTGCAGATGAATTTACCAAGCATACTGTCTCATAAATAATATAAGGCTTATATCAGAATCTTATTTCTTTTAATTCTAAAAACAAAAACAAATTATTCATATTATGTTTGTATACACAGAATAATTTTAAGGTACAATGTATTGCTTGTGGGCACTACACTTTGTCATGGTTATTTCTAATATGTATTTGTAGTGGTGTAACAGTTGACAGGATATTTAATCTAGCTGCCCAGGTTAAACTTTATACAGGAAAACCAGTTGGACTTGTCATGGACATGCTAGTACAGTAAACATTATCTTAATCAAGGGCAAGCCAGTTAAGCAAAAATCTGGGTAAACCAGGGATAAATAAATTGAGGTCTGAATGTAAATTTAATTGCACTTTTATACATTGATGTTTTTTACTTGTAGTGTTGAAAAATTGACAGGTAATATTTTATGGAACAGCATATCAAGTAACACATCACTGAAAAAGATCAGTAATATTTTTTCAAGCAAAGAAGTTCAGCAATTTCTTGCATAGTTTCTAAATATTGCTATGAGCACCACATATATTCAAGGTCTATAACAAAACAAATGCTTTATAAGCTATTTTTTGCTCTCCAAGAAAACAAACATTTAAATGACTAGTTAACAGAGATACAATTAAACAGTATTTTATTTAGAATATAAGCTCCGTCTCTCGAATTCTTTATGAAGTATGCAAACTATTCAAAATGAAAAATTTAAATACATTGGAAAAATATTTACTTGAGGATTCTCTGCTAAAAAGATCGGTCATCATGTGTAGGATTCCTTTTCCCTCGTACGATGTGGGGTTGAACGAACGACCCAGTTTTGATATTCCACTGTATGAGCTCCCTGACAAGTTTTGAGTTAATCCGTGTCTATTATTTGATGACTCACAAGGTATACCATTCACCTGAAATTGACAGAATTAAAAAAAAAAAACTTGTGAAAAAAACACATAACAGTTTCTTTTGCAGTCATTTCACATACATCATAAAAAAAACATTTTTTCATAAAAAAACATATCTTCAGTCATTAAGATGTTAAATTGAAAAAAGCCTTAATAAAATTGCAGCATTAATTAAAGTTTTTAAAAGTTTGTTTATATTGGTTAAATGTTTTTTATCTGATAAGATAGGAATAAATAGAAAAAAACATAAATAATTAACAACATAAATGATGAAAAAAAATACTAAAAAAATTATTCAGAACTCATTGTTGATGTAAATATATGGTTACAATAAAATTATTAATGAATATAATTATAAATTAAGCTAAAGATTCAATAAATTACAAAAGCGTTATAAAGTAGATTTTTTTTTTAAAATCAAAATTACCTTTACATCACTAAGCTCATCCTCAGTCTCTTCAACTGTTTCTAATGGCACAAACTCAGCTTCATGTGGTGGGATTCTAATCAAAATAACAATGAAATTATTAATAAAACACATTTAATCATATTTATTCTAATTGATAAGTACATTTTAAAATAACATCTAATAATCTAACATCTTTTTTAAAAACTTAAATTGAATCTAAATGTAAAAACTTGTAAAGTAAACAAAAATATTTCTGTACATGCATTTTCTTTCAATTATATTCTTAATGGAAGAAACATAGTGAGCAATTTCTCCAATAGACTAAAACATTTATTGTTTCAATTTCAATAAGTAATTTAAAAAAAAAAAAACTGTAAAAACATAATATTTTTTTATATAATTAAGACTGTATTCTTATCTTAGCATATCAGAATAATTGGTAATAAAGGGAGAGGAGTGGAAACCAACAGAACAACCAGAAGACGCCTAAGCAAAAACCCTATCGGACTAAGACCTAGAGGAAAACCAAGAATGACATGGATTTAACAGGTGAGGAAGATCTAAAGAATTGGGGAATTGCAAACTGCAATCATATTATATTTATGATGAAAATTAAAATGTAAAAGTTGCCCATTGTTACAAAAGTTTCACTGCATGCTTACCAATGCAGCTTTCTCAGCAATGCACATGATTTCTCATATTATTAATTTTTGGAAAAATTAAAGAAGACCTAAAGACCTAATATTGCAGAATTATTTGAAAACTATATCTTACACTAAATTCGCTGCTGATCCCATGGGAGGCTCAGAATAAAAAGGCATCGCAGCAGCTGTGTATGGTAAATCAGGCATGATTTCATCCCAATACTGATCCTTGATCAGTTCAGGGTGCTCTTGGTGCATCTCATCCACTATCAGGTAGGATACCTGAAAGATTATTTTAAATTAGAAAAATCAAGTTAAATAGTAAACACAATAAAACAATGACTTTGTATATGGCATTAAAAAATTCGTCTTGCTTCTATTAAAATTATGGGATATGATTGATGGCTATATATCGATTTTTTTTTTAAATTTCAAGATAAAAACAGAAAAATAATGACTTTTTATGATGTTCATATATACACATACTTTTTATGTAATTTTCAGGGATGAAAAAATTAGCACTTTCATAAACGGTTGTTTGAAAATTATCCTATTGTAAATGGGCTGACACCTTCATTTTCAAATAAAACATTAGCTTCAGGTTTTTATTAATTCATTGTTCATGTAACTAAACTTGTTCTACATGAACTATTTTGGACTATGGTTATGATGTATTTTATATTCAGATTATTTAGATAAACATGAGAAGAAAGCTCATTTTCACATGGCAGATTTTCTTGCCAATCATCATTGTTGTGTTAGATTCAAATGTGAATAGCAACACATAAAGGGTAGTTTTAAGTAACAATAACATTACCTGGATATCACGGTCGATAACCCAGTTCACTTCAAAATCATCATCATCTTCACCGAATGGATTAACTAAGGTTTCAGCAACCTATACATGTAATATGAAATACAAGCAATAATAAACTATACATTGGAAAATATAACAATAGAAGTATTTGAGAACTACATTTGCAAATTTGCATAGCCTCTATTTATATAAACTAATTTTTTGTTCAAAACTGAACAGATTTATGAGTTTTTAAAAAGTAATAGCATTCCAACAAAAAATATTTACATATTACAATAAAATTTTATATTCATATTAAATTACAATTTTAATGTAACAATAATAATTTTTTTAAATAACTTAAAAATTGATTTTTGCATTTGTCATTTTTGAATGGGACCATGGTTAAATGTGGATTTACCAATGTGGATTTATGTAACACAAAAATGTCTTCATCTTTGATTAATTATAAAAATAATTGAGAGAGCAAAAACTCTTTTCAACAAATGTATCATCAATGTATCAATCATAGGATGGCTAAACAAATAAAACTATAAAAATACTAATCAAAATAATGGATAATCAATGCTTTACCTTCAACCATCCCATATAAAAGAAAAACTGGAGAAAATTAAACACAGGAATGTAAAGATCAACATCATAACCGGGATGACCTTGCTCTGGATCTAGGTACTGTCTACCCATCAAAGTTGCCACAAAAAATGTATAAACCACTAGGGTTACAACCTATAAAAATTAAAACACATAGCTTTACTTTTTTTAATAAATTTATTATAAAAGGTAATGCTATTTTAATTGTAGTAGCAAAACTTTTTTTTAATAAATTGTGTAATACATTCTTTTTTTGTGAAACTTAATAGAAACATGAAATTGGCAAATTTACCTGAGTGTATACCAAAGGTATGCTTATCCAATCATAATTATAAAGGCCACCACAGAGTGATCGATAATTTGCTATTGCCTGAAAATATAAATTAATTTAAAAACTGAAAATATAACTCAATAATCAAATCTAGTTAACTTATTCAATTTGTATGTAAAATTTCTTAATTTAAAGAAAGTTTACATTTGGCATCATTTGAAAATGTATACTAGTTGTTTAATGTAAATGGCATTAACATATTTTAATTTAAATTTGACAACATTCTCAAATATAAATTATAAAATCATTTGTTTAAACATAGTGTTCATATGATATAATAAAAAAACATTGAGAAAATATTTTTATTAATGAAATTCAATTCAATCAAACCATCCCCCTTTTTACAAGCATAAGTGTTAATTTTTTTAATCATACTACTAATGAATTTTACTTAAATCAAACTAACTTATAGTACACAGAAAATTACTATTGAAACTTGGTAGAATCTTCTAAGAAACAAAAATTTCCATTTCCAAAGGACCAATTTAATATAATAATGATTCCTACCTCCACCAACGTATTTAAGGCAAAATCGTCTCTTACTCTCCCTTCCTTTCTTGCTCTGATGCAAATACTGGATGCCCAAACAAGAGGCATCCAATAGGTGGAATGCGAAGTTTTAAGTTGCTCCATGACTTTCTTTTCATTAGGTAACATAATACCTAAAAAATATAGTAACATTAACAAATACAGTAGGATAATAATCAATTTTCAATGCATATAAAATAGGCTAATTTGGACTAACTAAGCCAGACAATCAACAAATAAAAAAAGTTAAAAGTTAATTAGCCTATTTTTTGGATAGGTTATATTAATAGAATTTTCAATTAATTAGTTTCTTGAAGCACCATTTTGACTTTTCTAAATAGTATGAAATATTGCAGGAATAGTTGGTTGGTAGACATATTTTCAGGCTTGTGTGCTTGGTCAGAGACCCGTTTATAAACCTATGTCAAATAAGAGACACAACACACATAAGTGACAGATGCTGCCATCTATCTCCACCTCCGCAATTTAGACATGTCCCTCAAGGAGAGGGTAATAGTCTCCAAGTACCTGTACCTGTGGGAAACTGCGCCATGACCGCCCACATGACTTTCAGACATACACATTTAACGAGCACGTACTCCCCAATACACTCGGAAGGTTTGCAAATGAGTAGAAACTACAATGTTTGTGACAAGGACAAATTATTTTAGAAATGTTTCCATAGAAGGTTTTGACAGATCCTTACCATTTGCATGCCAAAATAACACTGCGCTGTATATACTGGAATCATTATCAGAAACTATACATACTAAAAAGGCGATACTTGAATATTTTAGATACTAAACTACTATACAAAACAAACTCATTTATAATTGACTTGATTTACATTATACAAGTTCTTCAAAAGTAATACAAATCATACCTGCATCTACCAAATGATCCATAGTTGGAAAGCGTTTTTTAACACAAGGACTGATGCATGTCAAAGTAATAACAAAAGCCAAATTTGCATATCTCATTATGGTTCTGCGCATCAAACGTCCTCGGTCATCCTGAAGATAGGGAAATGATGAGAAGTTTCATAAAAATGTATCCTTCATAACAATATCATTTCAATAGAAAAGAATTTACAGGTAACATTTTAACCCTCTAGTGGATACCACTGTATAAATCCATCAACTGAATGTCAGGTTTTATTAGCAACCCACAAAAATGTTAAAAATTTAAAGAGTACCGTATATACTCGTGTATAACCCGAGAAATTTTGGTCAAATTTAGTGCCGTAAAAAACGGGGTCGACTTATACACGAGACATCAAATTTCCGCGGGGGGGGGGGGGGGGGGGGGGGGGGGGGGGGGGGGGGGGAATCCCTAGTCCTTAAACTAAAACTAAATTATTTCAATCAAACTTTAGGCTTAACTACTAAACTATTAAAAATAAAGGCACAAAAGCAGTTAAATTCTGAAGATGAAATAAGATTAGTATCTATTCAGAATATCCACCATAAAGATGCTTAATTGTTAGTTCTTCGCGTGATATGTATTTGCATGTGTAGGTCTAGCACAGGGCAGTTCAGTCAACCAGTCTTCAAGAGGTGTAAAGAAACGTTGTCAATCCGGACCTTGGCAGCGGATCCGTGACCTTGGCAATTCGGTTCGTGTTCACTGAACATACAGTCTCAACTTAGCTTTTCCATTCAGGGTCAGCAATGTCAACGACATCAAAGCGGAAACCTTTTTTTGCGTGATGCGTATTTGCACGTGTAGCTCTGGCACAGGGCAGTTCAGTCAACCAGTCTTCAAGAGGTGTAAGGAAACGTTGTCAATCCGTGACCTTGGCAGCGTGGTCTTCACGCTTCACTGAACACAATTTCAACTCAGCTTCTCCATTCAGAGTCAGCAATGTCAAGGACATCAAAGCGGAAACCTGTTTTTTGCTTATATTGGGGTTATTGGGGTTAAAATTTTGCTTGCAAGTAAAAATAAAATACGGTCCCGTCATGAACCGGTTTCTGCTAATGTTTTCTTCAGAAGGCTCTAGCTTATTTTCTACCTCGACTTATACACGGGTTAACGATTTTGGAAGGATATTAGGTTAAAAAAAGGGGGGTCGGGTGGTCGGGTTATTTACGGAGTCGAGTCTATATACGAACGGTCGGGGGCTATACACGAGTATATACGGTAGTCATTTTTCATCATCTGCTAAGAAATAAAGTTTATTAACTTTAAAGTAATTCAATATTTTACGTATTTGAATTTTAAATTCATGTAGTGATAACAAGCGTACACTTCAGCCCATTTGGTTGTCCTTCAAAGGGTTAAAATATATTTACAGACTATACATTTCCTTAAGATTTAAAAATCAAATTTAAAATACATCCTATAATTTTATTGTAAAATCGAAATTACAAATAGTAAATGCTAATATTACAATACATGTAAAACTGAAAAGTTTTAAACATAGAGTAGTCATTTTTTTATCATCTGCTATAGAAATAAAGTTTATTAACTTTAGAGTAATTCAATTTTTTGTTACATAGTTAAATTTTAAATTCAAGTAGTGACAACAAGTTTACACATACAGCCCATTTGGTTGTCCCTCAAAGGGTTTATAGACTATACGTTTCCTTAAGCTTCAAAAATCAAATTTAAATGCATCTTATAACTTTATTGTAAAACCGAAATGACAAATAGTAAAAAGATAATTTTACAATATGTATAAATCTAAGCTCTAGTAGAAAAGATTCAAATGTAACCTAAACCTAAGACAACTGCCCATTTCAAATAAGATACCATACTGCAAACTAATAATTTAAATGAGTTAACTGATTTGATAAGATTCCAAACTGCAGCATATAATAGTTCAACAATTTTAAGCATTATGAAGGAACTAATGTCATTCATATTTTAAAAAAATTGGTGCATAACTAAAGCCAAAGAATACTCGTGATAATTATGAAAAAAACTTTTAAAAAAAACTCAAATGTAAAAAACAGAAGTTATTTTTAACAATAGAGAACAACATATACAAGAACATTTGCATAAAATAAACAATCTTTTTTAAATAAAAAAGACTAAAAAAATAAGACTAATATAGAATTAATAATAGCCTTAATATAGAACTACTTTATTTAACCTTAGAGTAAAATCCAATTCATTCAAATATGATATTTCACATAAAAATAATTAATTAAAATCTAAGCTAAAATTTTAGTAATTTTAATAAAATTTTTATTATTAAACAAATACAGTTTAAAATCCTCACCTGTCCATGTATATATGCACTGACAAAGAAAGCAAGCGTGTCAGGCCAAGGGATACAGTTGAAAGAATCCCACCATCTTTTTACTACAATGGATACATAGAAGCCAAGAATAAAAGAAACAGGTATCAGGTCTCCATACGTTTTGCAGTAGAGTGAGACCTTTTCAAAGTACCTAAAGAACAAATACTGAAATTAAACATTTTTGCTAAATATGTTGTTGACAAATCTAACTTAAACAATTGTCAGAGTCAAGTATTAAAAAGTACTATATGTTTATTTTAATAAAATTTAGATGAATTTAGCTCATAAAATCTTTTTGGGTGTTAAAAGTAATACAAAATGAAAATCAGAAATTCAGCATTCAAAATAAGTTTAAATCAATTGCAATTTATCTTGCACTAGGTAAATTGGAAGGTGGATTTTTGAATAAAGCTTTTTCACTTTCATAACTTCAATCAATTTTAATTTTTAAATAGTTTTAATACAGTACAAATCATAACTAAATCTTATACACATAAAATTATTTACAACAATTAACACAACATACAGGGTTTAAATATTGTGATATAATAAAGCAAAGTAATAAGCAATAACCTTCGTTGTGGTTCATTTAGTCCAAAACGATAGATTAAACTTAATAAATAATAAATAGAAAGGTACAGTCCCAAATCTGGCCACAGTAACTTGTAGATACTTCCACGCCACCTGAAATACAATAAAATATTATTCAAATAACATACCTATATAGCAGTAGATTGATATAAAGGAAATGGGTTACCACTTCAAAATGTGAACATCATCTTTTAAAGAATGTAACATACGACTACACAATGAAATTATTTGACTGTATGTAATTAAAATATAGGGATCAATATTAAGGAAATAGTAAATTTGTCACAATGCCAATTTTTCAATACAGTTTTTTTTTAAATGAATCTTAAATTATTTTTCTTACTTAGTATTGATTTTTTTTGCTTTAAAATTTAATGAAATCATCCCATTTTGTGATTTTTTTACAAAGTTTCAAATTTTTTCAGATCAGTAGGAGCACCTAGCGTATTCAGGCCGGAATGCTATTTGGCAACTTTTGGCGCTCGGTTAGGCTAGTACGTTTTCGCTACTTGGCTGCAAAAGTTAAGCCGACAAATCAAGACCGTCCCGAATACGTTAGCAGTACCGATCAGTAAAGTGTCACAACTAGCAATGTATATTTTGCAAAGATATCTCATTCGTTTTATATTTTCATAACAAACTTATAAATAACTATACTAATGACAACTGATAACTGACTACTCTATTTATTAATATCTTTTATCAATACTTACATCATAGACATCAATATTTACACCACCACACATATTTTTACAGATGAAAAAAATGAATCAAAAAATTAAGTTTAAGTGTTCACAAAAATATCATAATTATTTTTAAATGCAAGTAAACTTTAAACCTAAACAAAGAAAGGAAACTAAAATACCTAAAAAGCAGTTTCCAAAAACATCCAAAACCTCTACTTGTGGCAACTTCAGCACTGTAAGTCACAGTCATTATTGAAATGTGTAAAACACATTAGTCTGAAAGAAAATACACAAGAAAAATGAATAATGTTATCCTGAATAACATTCACTGTCAATTTGGAACTAAAATTGCTGAATTGCAAAACAATTGAAGAGCTTAGTGAGAGAACGTGCTAAGTGACAAAAAGGTGAAAACGAGAAAAGGAGCTTTAAAGTTTATCGGCTGCACTTAAATACGTTAAAACAGCACTTACAAATGATAACATATGTACTAAATTTAAAGTTTATGAAAAGGGAGAACCTTGATATCTTTAAAGGACGCAACAACGTGTTCATTGACACAAAAATCTCGGATCACCTTTACTGTACTGTAACTTGGCGCGATTTTCAGTCGTTTTTTGGGGATTTTTTGGCGATAAATAGTTTTTGGTGGCAAACTGTCTGACTTCGATCGAAACCCATAACGGTCAGATAGGGTTGCTGGAAAACGTCCCCGTTGTGAAGAGAGCATGACGTCAAAAGTGGCCAGAATACGGACTTTTGGCGCGATTTCAGAAAGTTCGCCAATAGTTACCGTACGGTAAATTTCTACCAAAATCTCATTTTTTTCCAAAATGTCCCTTAGCATGTTCTTCCACTAAGCACTTCAATTAGGGAACAGTTGTGGTAAATGGCTGGTCTCGATTTGCGATTTGAATTACATTGCCAAGCAACAAAAAAAGCCAAAAATGTGGCAAACATTTTACTCAAATCAATAGAAATAGCAAACCTACACTTAAGTTTTCAGCTCGCCAAAGGTTGCAAATTGTCAGACCGGCCATTACGTCATAGCTGAATCAGAATTTTAAATTTAGAAAAAGACTGATGCAATTATAGATATTGATAAAGTAATAAATCATTATCATTAGTTTCAAGAATAAAGATAGATATTTATTTTAAATAAAATCAAAAAGTAACTTCTTATGCCATGTAATTATTAAAAAAAAACCGAATATTTTACTTAAAAATAGTTAACATAAACAAGCTCATACATAGTAAATGCATTGCATTTTTCAATAATTGTGATTTACAATTAATTCATTTTTCAGTATTCAAAACAAAGCATGCAAATAAAGTTTTAAGGTTATCATAAATATTTTAAAGTTTCCTTAAAATTAAGATGAATGAATAAAAATAATGAAATCTTAAATTTTCCAAAGCAATGCTGGATTTTAAAATGGTGCTGATATTGGAGTAGTAGGTTTCTAAAGGCCATATCACACGAGCAGTTTTCACCAACCCAACCGCCAACGCCAACTTCTTTCCCCCCATTGCTCCAAACCTGATTGGTAGATTTGCCACGTGCTATGACGTAGGCGTTGGCTCAAAGTTGGGGCAACTTTGTCGTTTCATCGCGACAGAGTTGGCCAACTTGTCCCCAACAACCAATCAGGAGAATCGGTGACTGACGTTACACTGACGTCACGGTTCTGTTTTGGTTGAAGCCAAATCTTCAAGCCATATTGCGCCAAGTTGTTGTTTATTTATTTACGAGCACGATATTTTGATTTTCAATCTATTTTTTCGATACAAATAGGTTGAAAAGTCGTTTTTTTAAACGAAAATTGTTACTTAGAGCCAATTCCACATAAGATTGATTTCTATATCTCAGGGGGAAAAAATCATTTAGCACAGCTTTTAGTTCGATTTTAAGCATAAGAAATTAGCTATTTTTATGGATTTTCTTTCGTAAATGCAATAACTTTATATAGCATTTGCTATATATAAAGTAGATGGGTAAAATCGCCCCTTTTGTTCTAAATGTGAAGGCTAAACTTTATATCAGCTTTAATTTAAAATTTGTTAAAAAAAATATTTGCAACTTTAAGAAAAAATTCCAACAATTTATAGCCTTCAAAATATTTCTCTACGCAAGTGTGTTAATTTAACAATCTAAATGGAAGAATTAAAATTTTCAACCTCTTAGTGTTTATTTGTTTTGTCTATAGAATAAGGATTTTAATAGAATGTAATCATCAATGAATTCTGATATATAGTGACAAATTGAGATTGACTGGTAAAATTCTTTTTTAAAGTGAGCAATCTTTATCAAATTGTAACATTATCTTTTACATATTTTTCACAATTGTTTTCCTTTTTAATGTCACCACTAAAGGATTACATGTAAAATAAAGGAAAAAGCTTCCATAACCAAACCCCAAGACTAATATTTTTTTAATAACATATACATCAATGGATCATATGCATCACTAAACAATAGTGTAAAAGAAAAAAAAATAATTCTAAGATAAATCCTACAAGTGCGATAAAATATTACTCAAATCAATCCTAAAATCCGATTTTTTTATAAATTGTCGCCTACTGTAGAGATACCGTTTTAGTCATGACAGTCGGAAAAGAGAAATCTTCCCCTACTTTGGCAACCCCTTAACAAGTTTTTGGGGGCCGAAATTGGGGGGAGGAAGTTGGGTTGGTGGTTGGCGTTGGTGAAAAACCGCTCGTGTGATACGGCCTTAAATGTAGGTACATTTCATTGGAAACCGAAACTATAAATTTACTTGTCTACAAACATTTTATTGCAAGCAGTAAGAAATAAACAACCCTTAATGATATATTTAATATTTTATTTATAAAAATTTAACAATGAAAAGTGATTTAAAATAAGATTTGTTAGTGTATTAGTAATCTACTATTCTATAGTTTATTGCTCTTTTATTGAGTCATAACAAAAGATTTCGACTCCACAAGAGTAAAAAAGAATAAAAATTAATATCTTACTCAAAAATTAACAAAATGACATCGTTAGTGAGTCACATTTCCGGTACTTTTTCCTTTGTCTTCCACATTCTATGATACAACAAATTACAAAAAATACGAAATCAAAACACTACGGTGACACTGAAATAGTGTTGCCAAACTATTACAAAAAGGGACAAATTTAAGATTTTTAATGTTTTCTTACTGGTCTCTTTTTATTCTTTACATATATTTTGTTTTTTGAAAATAAAAACGTCACTGTACAAATTATATTATTGATGCTGATTCGAAATCAATGAAAGAAAAAAAAAAGATAGAAAAAGTCAAATTTTTTAAAACTATGATCAGATGAGTAAGGCACTACCTGAGTTGGAAATGTCTACTTATGGCTTATTTCTAATTTGTTATAATATCATGTCCGATAACCTGAAAAAGACTCCAGGTTTTGAAAAATTAATATCTGGGAAATGGGCGATGACCAAATCCCAATAAGACTGTTTTAGGTGGCTTAGTGTAGCTTTCCAGCTTTCATTCCTGCATTTCCGCGAATTAATTAGTAATGTCGTTCATCGGTGGTATGACATGGTAAACTCCGAATATTTGTTTCATTAGATGACACGTGGGTATAAAAGAAAAATTAAGTCCTTTTTTTTTCTTTCCTGAGGAAGTGTTGCGCCATATTTGTGCGGATTGCGGTGACCCATTTTTGCTTCAAATTTTGTGCGCTGTTTTTTTTTTTTTCATTCAACTGGTAATAGTTATTTTTCATTCACTTGCACACACCATTTTTAATTGAAATTAATTTTTAATTTTTTTTTTTTGCCATGATTAATTTTCGATAAACTTAAGTAAAATAGATTTTTGATTAAATATTATGAGACAAAAAAACTTAAATACGTAAGTTATCAAGAGTTATTTTTAAATTTAACATATTTATATTAGTGTTGTTGACTTAAATAAAGTAATATTTAAATGGAATTTGCAACTTGCTAATGAAAAATCAAAATTTCTTAATCCATAACCTACTTCATTAACAAACATCCTTTTCACCTCTTTATTTACACGCCACCCCTCACCAAGCGTCAATGGCTGGGTGGGTCAGCGCACGGCAATAACGAAGCAGAGAGAACGTGGGGCAAGAGATCGGCGGTTCAAATCAAGGCTTAACTGTATTAGCCCCGTGCAGTGGCCGTGGGGAAGAAGGCTTAGACGATCGTTCTTTACACTGGTTTCACCTTTCTCCCAAATATCCTAGTAAGGCAGCGCCACCTTAATGGAACTATGAAATCAAAATAAAACATCGGGGCATGGATTTTGCTTTTTTTCTATTTTCAACCGAACAAGCAGAAGATTTATTTAAGATATAATAATTATTTTTTAACAAAATTTATTTTGTTAATTAAAAAAGCATAATAAATTTTTATTTTTTGACAACTTCAAAAATATAAACTATTTTGTGATATTTTTTTATTAATTTGAAAGGTAAACACAGAATAAAATGTCTAATTTTACATACTTATTTTAACACAATAGACTTTTATTAGTATATAAAAAAAAGATAAAAAAGATTGCAATTGTTGGAAAGTTTAAAAAAAGAACCAGATGGGTTTTATTTTGGCTTTTTAAGGTTTAATCTAAAATAACACAACCCAGTTTAATTTAAAAATCTTTCTTAACAAAAATCTTTCAAATTCAAAATAATAAAAATATTTGATTACATCTTTGATGCGTTTATGTTACTATCTTACTGTATTAGTAAAAAGTAACTAGGTAAAGAGCTTTCCTAAAAAATGATGTTAGTACACAAATCAAATTGAACACCTGATCACCTTCGCTCAGTTCATACAGGGAGTTTGCTCACTTAAGTTAAATTTGTAAATATAAAAATAAAACAGCTGAATAATAAAGAATGTACTTAGAATTGAAATGGCAAAAAAGCTGGTTCAATCTCATTGCAAATCTAGGTAAAACTATGTAGTCAATCAAGTAATTTAATTTTCTTTTAATTAAAACTTTTAATTCTTACATTTAAATTGACCACTATTTTTATCCTCCAAAATTTTTAAGGTTCATATAATTCATTAAAGGTATCACTTTCTTCAAACATTTTAATTGCTTTATTTTTTTAAAATCATTGAAAATAAATAAATATCTTAACTTGTTTGAGCTTAGTTACTTTAAAATTAAATAATAATAATATCTTGAGTGTTGAGTTTGGTAAAGAAAAACACTTTCATTGCTTAAAACATCACATCTTTATTATAAAAATAAGGTTAATAAAAAAAACATATTTTTTTACATAATTCTTATTCATTTACAATTGTCTACACCACTATAAACAACAAAAATATGTGAAATTTTTTAAATCGACACAGGGTTTATACTTTATAATAAATGGCTAAATTATGGACTTTTGATAAGTAATTATCGGAGTACGTAATCGAAAAAAATCAATTTCAAACATAAATGTGCTTATTGGATACCCCTACAATAAATATTTAGTTTTGCTAAAGTAAATACCTTTAATAAAACAATTGATTTTTAAATGTAATATTGCGTTGTGATTGAACAATCGGTCATTTTATTGATTTATATAATTTGAGAAATTAGTAATTTTTTCAAACAGTAGTAAACTGCTTACCATTTCAAAATCTAGACCATTGACCACCAATTTAAATAAGAGGTGGAAGAATAAATCAATGAAAGTAAAAAAAAAATTATGACATTCAGCAAATCTCAAAAATGTGGAAATATCAATAAATTGCGACTATATGTATGTCATTGAAATTTAAGGTAACCACAAATAGCCGAGATTAACACATTGAGATTACGGTATCGTTTAAGATAAGAAAACCTTAATATCAGATACTTTGACGCCAACAGAAACAATTAAAAAATTATGAAATTTTTCAGACCAGCAAAGCTTAAAAATTATAGAACTGACAATTTGCTAAACCCAATTTATTGCAAAATCTCAAGTTTTTTAAAAATTTGGATCCCACAATTTAACAAAAAACTGTTTTCTATTATAAGCAGGTTTTGCAGGTGACAAAACTTTAAATTAGGATTGTTAATATAAATTTAAGGAGTTATAAGAGCCCTTATTAGACAAAAAAAAAATTAACTTCAATAGATTTTCCGGAGTATGAACCCTGTTAAATAAAACTATCATTTATATAGATACATTTTACGTGTATGCAAAGATACAATTGATAAAATAATAACAACAGAGTCAAGAAGTGAAATGAATCTTTCAATATAACATTGACTTTGATATGGATATAGATTAATTTTTCTAATATTAGTAACTATATAAGAATTGTACCTACCCTTGAGCTCTTGGTGATTCGAAAATTCGTTCTAGGAATAGCCAAGAGCCATTTTATCCTAGATTGGAATATTTTAGCAATTTAAAAAGAGACACTTCGGCACTTTATTATGTTGTTGTTGTTGCTGCTTATCTCCTTGGTTTAGCAGAGCTAAACTAGGTCTATAATGTTTGTCACTCGTAAAAAGTCTAGGACCATGACTGGATTTCCATACAAATCGTGTCTGGAAAGTCCCAGACAGTCCAGGATGTGGTCGGGTGCCGCCTGTTTGTTGGAACACTTCGGGCAGATAGGAAAGGTCTTCTTCCCATTCGTGTAACACAGATATCTAATGTGTCCACTTTTAAGTCTCGTAATGGCCGTCTGGTCGCTTCTGCAGCACTTTAGCGATAAAGCCTCTCCGGGTCGCTTACCTTGGTACCAGTGGCATTATGAAGACTCATAGCCCTCGAAAAGAACTCGGAGTGGGTCAACAAATCAGAGGTGTAAAGCGGTTCATTGCAACCCTTGCATTGCACTTTATTATAACTGCCTTTACAGGCAACTACTGTGTCTAATTCAATGTGCCTGCTTGCATATCCCTCATCATTCAGCACTCGCATTTATTCAACATTTTGTGTTATAACATCCTTTTCAAAATATTCAGTTTTCTTTGTGTTTTGTTCCAACTTTCTTTGTAGATATTTTAATTTTTTTTACTTCCTTTTGTCAATAATCTTCGTAAACGCCGAATTTCCGCCAACTGCTTCAGATAAATACTACCCTGAATTTTAGTTTGGGTTCCCACAGTTTTGTGTATTTCATCTTCAGGCTTCAGCAAGTACTAATAAATTGGAACCGTTGGAACAGCATCTTTCTTAAGGCATTTTCTTTTCCAATTTTCGATAAAGTCGGTGCTCTTAAAATGAAACTCACACATCTTTGAAGAACAAGATTTGTCATTAGAAGAAAAAATCCTTACGTGAAATGGCTTTCAGCCATGCATTTTTAAGCTCTTCATTCACCTTAAATTCGTGAAAAGAAACGCTTTTTTTCTGACTATCCGATTTGAAATATGGTACACAGCAATATATTGGCATCTTCTTTAAAAAATTACTTTAATTTACATTAAAATTAACGATCTTTTTACCTAAAACAGCGAAAACGCTCCTTAAAGCCAATGTAAACACATTTGAAAATATGCCTATTTGCACAGAGCCATCTAACGGACAAAATGCTCACTACATAGTGTTCTGTGAATCCTTTGATCTTTGCCGCTTTGTCAAAGCCGCGTAGTTAGCAATACAGTTAAGCCGTGTTCAAATCAGCTGAAATACGGAATTCCCATTAAAACCAACAGAAAAATTAGTGTCGCCCTCTAGTTTAGGAATTTTGTACTAACATGCCGTAAACTGATCGGAATTTTATCGGAAAGTGTTCGAAATTCCATCGGACGATGAGATTTCGATTGCTGCTCATCGGATTCTTATCGATTTCTTATTGACATTTGATCGGAATATCATCGAAAGAAACTCAACGATGGATCCTCTATCGAGCGGATATAACCGAGCAGTTATCGAGGAAACGGGCAATTTTCGATTAAACTCCGATGTTCGAATTCTCATCGGTTCACCGGCGAACGATGAGTACTCGATTATCGGTCGATGAAAAATTGCTAATAGGGAAGGTGGCTCCTACCGCCGCATTACTACAGAGATTTGGGGTTGGTACAAAATGTCTCAAAGACAGAGATGCCTTAGCCCCCAAACCACCCTCAAAAAGACAGAAGAAAAAAACAAAACCATCTAAACCCAAGATTGGTGGCGGTAGCAATCAGCTTTTGACTTGGTAATGGAGGGTAGTTGAATACAAAGGAAAAAAGTCAATTCAATAAAAAAAAATGTAAATATGATAACAAAAAATCTATTATAGGAAACTTTTATGTTTTTCCCGATAAAGAGGACCGGGATATTGTAAAAAAGTCAGATATTATGAGAGTATTTGGAAGAGCCGTTTTGTAACAATCACAAACAATAGTATTTTGAAAATTCAACACACATTGTAATTTTGTATCATTAAATTTATTTTATGAGTTCTTGACCTACTCTTCTCATTTAGTATACTTCTTAATAAATATATTATTATATACTCAGCATTTTTCATTATGACCCATCTTACACCACGTGCTACTCATTTTACCCCAGGGTGAGGTAAAATGGGTCACAACTTATGGAACTAAGTTCAATCCATTTAAATTTTTTTAAAAAGTTACTCTAACTACATAAAAATTTACTAAAAGAATGCAATGTTAAGATTCAAATTTAAAAAATCTGAAAAAAATGGGGCTTTATTGCATAGAATTTTAAAAGTGAAAATACCAAAAAAATTACCTATTTTACCCACCTGATCCTATATCAGAGACTATTTTTTTATTATCATTGTTTTATTATTGACTAGCAAATAAATACCCGTTCTTCGCACGGACTAAACAAAATTTAAATCAATCCTAGTATATGTACTATTTAATCCGTTATAGGACAATAAGCTCCTGTTTATTGTTCCCACCCGAGTATAGAATCCCGTTACTTATACTACCTTAACCATTCAAAATTGTAAATAAGCCTCAGGTGCACACGTTGGTATTGAAGGGAATCTATGTTAAAAATTTCGAATTTCTGAGGGCAGTGTAAGTAGGTCTTTCACGATCCACAGACATACGTACACACTCTCAGAAATAACACTTTCATTTTTGACGATTCCTGAATCCTCAAGCCTCATTTCGCTAACTTTGATAATTGTTTCGTCAAACTATCACGTGACTGTTGAGTAAACGCGAATCCTCACTTTTACGATCGTGATTTGACGATTCTGTATCTTGATTTTGAGGAAACTGAATCTCATTGTTGTACTCACATGCTCTAAAATGACGAAATATTTCTTTAGATTAGACGACATTCAAATCCTCATAAAAATGACGATTCAAATTTCCTCACTTTAAGGAAACGAAAACTCGGAGCATTTGCCATCAGTAACGGAATCGTCAAAATTAAGGAAAATTTCGTCGTTTTTGAGCATTTATTTTTTAGAGTGCAGACACACAGACTCTTTCTTTTATTATCATAGATAATCTCATACACATCGTTCTAAAGTTTTTTGCGAAATGTCACAAATCTATTTTCCACGTAAACACACATTAAGTTAAGACAACCAACAACAAGTGCAAAATAATTTAAAGAAATTGTTTGATTAATCGGATTCATAATGTGAACCCCCTCTTAACCAAAGTAATAAAATATCAAAAGAGTTGTGAAACAAATTGAATATTTATTAGTAATAGTGAAACAGATAATAAGTAAAAACTAAATTAATTTTATTAATTTAAACAGTAATGGTGTTTTTGTGCGGACTGGTGCATAGTTTTCTCTACGCATATGTGTGGAGTCTTTAGCATATATCATAGTTCCAGCATATATGTATAGATTGTATGCAATGAAAGAAACGAATTGAAATGTTTTATTTAATTTTTTAGTGGCTCCGGTGATTCTGTCATATAGAAGACTAAATAAGAAGAGATTTGACAGAATTTTCCCATCCATTATCTTTGGTATAACATAAACAGGTAGTTCAGGCTTAAGTGACCCAAACTTACTGAATGGTGGAATCACAGAAAATATAGCTTGCAATTTTTATTCAGTATCCAATGCAGTGGATTTAATCAAAAATAGTGCATTAAATATGCAAGAGTTGATCCTTATTCTGCATCTGCAATATCTTGGGGTGGGTGGCATGGAAATCTATCCATGATAATGCCAACTTCTTATGAACAGAAAAGACATCATATGGAACTGATATGATCTTTGGTCCAGGAATAAGTCACAACATAACAACAAGTTGTTCATAATTGAAAAATAATAATACAGTATGTTAAGATCATTAAAATTATTCAAGTCGATCGAATTGAAAAAGGTTAGGAGTACTTAAAATTTTGCATCTACACTGCTCAAAACAATTAGGGGAGCACTTTGCGTACTCTTGCTAACTCTTTCAGTTCCAACTTTTTATTTTTTATTCTAATAAAATAAAATTTGTAAAATGGATTCGTTACGCATCCAGAATGAAATGGTAAAGAACAGAGGGAAAAAATCTTAATTTTTAAACTAAAATTTAAGGCTGAAAAAATTGAAATCTTAAATTTTGAATAAATTAAAACAATAGTTTTTTTACAAACTTATTTGTTAGAAAAAAGTTGAAATCAATTTTTAAGCATCTAAGAATGCAAGCGTGAAGAATTTAGGGTCATTTTACTTCATAAAAATTTTTGGGAGTGAATTTTATTTTACCATGTTTTTCTTATTTTCATTTAATTGAAACAAACGTTATTTAATGCTCCAAAAGACGCGATTCTTCCATCTAACGATAAATAAGAACGAGCAAACTTAGTGAGGAAAAATCAGCAAGCTGATGACTCTAAATAGAATCATTATTGGTGTAAGGGTTTAAACTATGCGCTCTCCTAATTGTTGTGAGGTGTAGATATTCAAGTCAATCTCAATTGAAAAGAAGATAACGTCCTTTTTTTGAACCACCATTGAAAATCATGAATTTAGATATTATTCAGTTGATCCCAATTGAAAAAGGATAACACCGTATGTGACGACCACTCCACCGGTGGTCAGAATGAATCCTCGATTGATGGTGAACAGGCCCCATCCGGTGACGCACACTTCAGACGCAAAGTTATTGGCTAGCTGAAGAAGAGTGGCCGTCAGATTGGAATCAAAATCGAACCTCTTGGCAGGCAGAGAATGGATGAGATTCTTCACCTCCACGGCGGATTCGTTGACGCTGGCAGCCCTGATGCTCAAGAATATGAACAAACCCACCACCTCCACGAATATGACAGACTGGAACAGGATCCCAGCCACGTTGTAGGTTTCTGGAGATCTAGTTACCATGTAGCTGGTCACGGCGAACACGCAACTCAGCATGTACCCATATAAGAAGAAGGATACCAGTGAGAATGTCTTCTCGGCCTTTTCAATGGCGGTGGTTATTCTTCCGTAGAGGATGGTGTAATCGGAGAAGAACTTCGATGGTAACTTCAAGTCCATGCTCTTCTGGAGCATGGACAGAAAGTTGAGGTTTATGTCTCTTAAACGGGTGAAGACGAAAGTACACATGACGACTGTTAACATGGGGACACTGGAAATGAAAAGGATGTTTAATGCTCGAATTGTTACCACTAAAACTGACATAATAGAGGATGAAGAACTGTCGATTCTGTGGGTGAAGAAATAGATTTCTGTTAGTCTTTGCAATCCGCAATGAAAGTCTCTCGAAAAGAATCCCACAATCATCAGAGCCAGTGGAAATATCAAAGCGAAACTAGATCCCATCCATGCAAATTTTCGAAGCGATTTCGATTCTGTTGCTGGCGACATGTCTTGGTTCAACTTGAAGATGATTTCAGAACATTTTCGAATTCGGCCGCGTTTCGTTATAATGATGATTCTCATGCAAAGGCCAATGACGTTGGCGATAGAGAGTATAAATGCATGGCCCGTGGAGTGTGGACTTTCTATTAAAGTAACGATTGCATTGGAAAACACAAAATACACACAAAGAGTTTCTATGATTATATCCAAGCACAATATCGCAAACCCCTTCAAGCTGAAAATAGTCTTAAATGGTGCAAATATCATTCCTGTAAAACAAAATGCTCTCAAAATTATTTCGAATTCCTTGTCTGAGTTATTTTCTTTGTCTTCATTTTGAGTATTATTCCATCGATTTGGGGGTCTTTTTGTCGACATTGTTTGTCAATAAAGCTGTAAAACCAAGAATTAGTGGTAGTACTAATGTAGTTATGAATTATTCTCTAATCAGGCTAACAACATTTTCTTTAAACATCATATGCTAGTAAATATTTTTACCTATCAAGGTATAATTTGTTACAAAAGTTGTTAAATTTTCAAGTTCTAAAATTCTATGAAATGCATCGGATTTTAAACTCTTGAAACAGTTGAATAAGATTAGACCTATGCAATACACCTTATTGCATACTTATAATTAAACTTCATAAATATCTTGCAATAGTTAAAAATGTAAAGCTTTCCCGATAATCATATCTTGCTGATAATACGGGATAAGTTGGTTTGAACATAACTATACAAATGGCAAAATTACTTTTTTGTTTAAAGTCACACATTTAAACACGGATTCTCAAACACCGTCTATTCGGTTAATTCGGATTTTCAAAAAGCAATTTGAAAGTTTTGAGCTTTCAGAAAAAAATAGTGGCCTACGAAGTAATTTCAAATATGCTTCTACACGATAACATATGAAAATGCTGTTGAGTATGCGTCAAACAGGGCCTCATTTTACCACATGTGCGAAACTTGCATAATTTTCTCACGCCTTAATTAATTTCCATTCTAGCTATTCTCCGTTATTACCACACATAGCAATTATCTTCACAATAGACACTGTGTGAATGTAACAATATAAGTTCAATACATCCAATATCATCTCCTTATTCGTTATATTCAAAGAGTATTCATTTTATGAAAAAATAATGGTCTTTCAACATGAAGCAAGTTTATGTACGATGCAATAATAAGGAGATATTAAAGATATTTCATTAACTTAGGTTATTTTGCACATCATACAATTACAATGAAACGTCGTAATGAGTTATTTGATTATTTGGTTATAATTGAGAATTTTTTTTTGTATATATTGATATTGATATATATCTTTATAAATTATTGTAATATCTTTTTTACAATAATTGATTTGTAATGAAACAATCCAAACCCCATAACTATTCAAAAAAACAAAGAGGCTTTATTGTCTAAGGAAACAGTTCTTGGATATTTTGTGAAAATTCCTTTTTCAAATAATAATGAACAACAAAATTTGATGTCTGTAGACTTTTGAACAGCAAATTCTTAAAATTTGAAAGTTAGTACATTACGAATAACAAAAAATATATAACATTCCATTCCTTCTAAAGAAATCAAGAAATAACAAAACGTATATCTTCCCAAATGAATCTAAAAGTTTATTATAATTTATAAATAAATTACCTATAATCGTTACCAAATTGTACAAAAATTAAAGTTTTTTTAAACAGTTGTTTAACTTTAACCTGTCGGACAGTTGTTACTTTCACTAAGAAATAATCACTCATTTTCTATAGTGAGTCTTAAATCCATTTCACAAGCATGGCCCATTCAGCGTCCGTTAAGGTAAAAACCGTACCCATGGTTTTACATTTGTTTTTTTAATAAATAGTTGTGGCAAGTTCAACTATTTTGAAGAAAAATGAGTTTATGAAGAAAAAAATACATCTAAGAAACGAAAAAAAGTTGAATTTAAGAAACACTTGCTGGCTGTACATTGTCACTATAAATATCAAAAAATTCAATTACTGAGTTAAAAATTTTAATATCATGTAGTGAAAACAAGATTAAAATGTCATCAATTAGTCCTCAGACAGTTAATCGAAACAATTTAAAGTAATAAAATTTCTTAAAAATTGTGTCTCACGAGAGGGGGCTTTCCAGTGGAAGAGTGTACTTTATTTTTGTGCATCTGTAGGTGTCCCAATCATTTAAATTATCTATTTAATTTCAATCGAGCAATTCCTTATCGAATCATCAATTCCCTTCCCCGCATTGAAACTACAGAAATTCTTATACCTATTTTACAATGGAAAAAAATATTTTGCTTATCAGCAGTACCTGCAGTTGAAACAATATGTTCGCGGATCTTATCAATTAACCGATGATATTTTGCCTTTAGAAATAAAGACAATGATTTTTGGGTGTTTTTTTTAAGTGGGTCAGATTACAAAGTCTCTACATTTGTTTGGTGGGAGGAACACCCGGTTGGTAAAATTATCCCGTCCCTGGTTTTCAGTGAACTTGGACGCAACATAGGGCTTTACGGATTTAGGGATATTCAAGATAATTTTGGAAAAGCTTTCCTGTTCTGATGTGAGTATAGTTAATTTTGTTTACAATTAGTAAATTTTATGAAAGCTATGATATGATGATAAAACTTATAAAATATTTACAGTGATTTATTACATGAAATAATATTGTTGTCATTTAATACATTAAATAACTTTATTGTTATATATTGCGTATTACGTAGTTCATGGTAAGTGAAAATGAATATAGCGATTTTAAATTATTATTGAAGTATAATTTATCTATAATTATTATTGAAGTAGAATTTATCCATAGGATTGTCATACAATGTGGACTGTACTTTGAATCTGCATCTGCGTCTTACTCTAAGAAATTTTGAAGTCCCTTCTACATTATGTGTTAAATTTATAGATATTTTTTTCCCACTTAATAATTATAACCGTTTGTAATCAGTATATTCTTTTTTTTACTTACAATGTTTTTACATTCTTTTTTTTTACTTTATGTTTAATGAAATATTTTAAACTCCAACTTGCAGTTCTCAGAATACGGAAATGAAGTCCACGACAGGGAGAATCTCGATTGCTATCACTTTGATATGCATTGCTCTCAGTGCAAATGGGCAAAGTAAGAAATTTGAATATTATAGTTTCCGCGCAATGTTTATAAACAGGGTGGACCAAAAGTAGCCTAACAGTTAATGTTGTACCATTGGTAAGAACATTAGGTAATTTAGAGCAGGTATTTGAGACGTAGTCGTGCTTAGTTTTGTTGGTTGGCTAAAATAAAGTCGTACTACAGCGTATCTTGGCCAAAGAGTAGCAAATCGTGGATTTGGATTGGTTTAGTTTTGAGATATCTTCGGTTTATTAGACCTTACCGACCAGGCTATGCACTAGGCAGGAATGCATCAATGTCGAAGGTAGAAAATTTGAGCACCTTTGGGATTAAAAATGTAAATATATGTCTGTAAATAAAGCTGTCACTTTTGACTATGGTTCTTAATTACGATGCCTGTCACCAATAACTCTTCTGTAGCTCTACTACTACGATAATTCAACCCAACTAAACTTAACTCGTATTAAAAATAACTGTTTCTGTATAAATAACTGTATACCAAACAAACTACTTTTGGGCCAACCTGTAATTTACAGTATAGTCATAGAATGTGTAGTTTTCCACTTTATAATCTGTAAGTTAATTTTTTGCTGCTTTTTCTTCAAAATTATTACAATAATTAAAACGATGCCAACTTTTTTTAAGCATTCCAAATACCGTTATTTTTATCGTGAAAACAAAATTTCGGTTTGGTTATTAATATAATTTTTTAAGAATATTTTCTCAGGCAACATATTACAGACGTTATTTAGGAATAACTTTTATTCATGAAAGCAAAAAATAATTTTGAAGTAATACCAATTCCCTGAAATAGTAGATTTGCGAAACTTCTATCTATACATTTTATTGATCAGTAAAATTCTGAACTATTATTTTTAAGTAATTTTAAAAATTTGATAAAATCTTACTGATAACTAATAGTAGCTATTTACACATTTTTAGCCTACTTTTCTTTTTTTTTAATTCGAAGAATTAAAAAAAATGAAAAAGTAGGTATTGACATGCGGTCGATGTCCGTCCGTCCGTCCGTCCGTACCCCCCTTCCAAAACCAGTTCTAACAATACGATCTTAAAAATTCTTTTTTTATTAGAAAGGTATAACCCCAGACACCCAACTTTCATACTTTTTTGTCCGTCTGTCTGTACTATAGGACGGACATAAATCTACTATTTGACGACGAATTTCCCATTGAATAAGCATTGAAATTCAATTTCGAGTCATTTAAACCGCTGAATTTAACTACAAATGCTACGAACAAGTGAGATACGTCAAAAAATTCAGCGCATCGAAATTAGAATACATTGAAAATTTCAGAAAAGAATTCAAATTCGAAGTACTTCAATTATTTAAAAAACATCAAAATTTAATGCTCATTTCAAAAGCATAGGAAGCCATTTTTCATTAGAATTAAATCACCATTGCCATCGCAACAATTGCTTGAGAAACTTTAATTCTTTTAGACAATAAATTAAAATAAATTTATTTTTGAGACATCGATCAGTGTGAAATGACGTCAAAAATATTTCACACCGAGAATTTTTGTAGTTATGAATTGTTTTCATTCTATTTAAAAGCGAGAAATATTACATATTTTTTCTTTGAACTATAAATTTTTTCAAACGATTTAAGTAATAAGTATTTAATTTTTGAAATAAATAAATGAAACTTTCCGAATTTAGCGGGTAAATGTTTAATATAGAATTAATGCTGTGCTTGGCCCCTTTTTACCTGTTTGCACAACTGTTGTTTGGAAGTGGGTCAAGTGACAGATTATGTTACAAACCTACTTGTTAATTTACATTTTCTATTTTAAGTGTATTTTGGTGTAGTTTTATGGTTTTTGTTCCACGAATAATTAAATATTTATTTTTAACTGCAAATAAATCATGCGGACGATTAGTAATATTTATTCTATTGGCGATAGAAAATTAATGAAAATAATTGATTTATCTTAAAGTTGAAACTATAGCTAGATGCTGTGTTTAGTGAAATTTATTCTAATGAATATAAATTTAATGTAGAAACGGTTGTTGATGTCACTTGCTGTTACGGACCTAATTTTTTCAAGATAAGAATTTTAGTATGTATTTAAGTAACAGGAAAGTAGGCTATTTTAGTTCTTTTGGAACTTCTTGTTATACTTAATATCTCTTTATATAATAGAGTTGTACTTGATGCGATAATTTCTTGCTATCAGAGGTAGTATCGAGAAAGATAGAAAAAAAGATAACTATTTATATCACTTCATTATTTCCTTCATAGCTCAAATGAAACATATTATCTTATGCTGAAAACACAATTGCTCCGTAGATGAACTTTATAATGGGGTGGTTTTCAAAAAGGATAAAATCGTGTCCTTTCACATTCAATTGGATTACTGGAAATTTTTATAGACACAATGAGTTTTCTATCTGATTGCAAGAGATAAATTTTCATAAAGTATTCACTTGTAAAGCATGCAATTGCAGCATTAAAAATTAAAAACAAATCTATTTAATACTTTATAAAGATTTAAATGAAGATAACGATCGCAAAAATTAGATAATTCGATCAACTTATAAAATAATACAATAACTTATAAACAAATTTCTCAAAATAAATGAAGACGGTCAAAATGTACTTTGCGATATCTCAAACATGTATTGACAATGAAGTGTTTTAGTTTTAAATATCTTTAAATAGAATGCGTATGTTTTTTTTTAAAAACTGATTATGTTTTTCTTAGACTAAATAAATGCTAATTAAATAAACTAAATAATTGATAATTTAACAAACAATATAACAAAATAATGCTAATATGCTTAATAAAATTAAAATTAGTAAACTGGTGAAATTGTAAAATTTGGTTAAGGCCATTTTAAGACTAAAAAGAATAATAGTGCATGCAATGCAATGCAAATATAGTTGACCGAATATTGGTTCAAGGCTAAGTCATAGCCCCGCAATAAAATAATATTTATTTAGAATACTAACAATAACTACAGTATATTAATAACGGCAGAAGTGAACAATACCCAATTTAAAGAATAGATTACGGGAAAGTTATTTCTTACTTTCGAAATATTTTTGAAGGAAATACAAAGGGGGCGATAGAGTCTGTCCTTCACTCTAAAAATGAATGCTCAAAAACGACGAAATTTTCCTTAATTTTGACGATTCCGTTACTTGCAAATGCTCCGAGTTTTCGTTTCCTCAAAGTAAGGAAATTTGAATTGTCATTTTTATGAGGATTTTAAGGTCGTCTAATCTAAAGAAATATTTCGTCATTTTTGAGCATGTGAGTTCAACAATGAGATTCAGTTTCCTCAAAATCAAGATACAGAATCGTCAAATCACTATCGTAAAAGTGAGGATTCGCGTTTACTCAAAAGTCAAGTGATAGTTTGACGAAAAAATCCTCATAATTAGCGAAATGAGGCTTGAGGATTTATGAATCGTCAAAAATGAAAGTGTTATTTCTGAGAGTGTTGTAAAATGCTGCTCAGGAAAAGAAACAAAATAAGATTTTATTAAGCAAAAACTCGATTAAAGGTTGACTTATAACAAAAATTTAATTAAAAGGGATTTTCTTAAAGATTGATATTGATTTTTTAAATTAATATAAAAAAAAAAAATTTCACATTTCAAGATGAGGAACAAAGTAATATTTGCGAATACATTTTTATACCTATTATGCTTGCACAAGAAATTTGAAACTTAAGAATATTCCCCCCAAAAAATGTTTTAAAAATGTTTTTGCTCATAACGATTCAAAATTTTGGCGCAAGAAAAAATTGGGTTAAGAAATACATGTATAGAGCAGAACCCTTATCTTGTACAAAGACGCATTAAAAAATTTTTCAATTTAAATGATTCTGTTAGTGAAAAAAAAGTTTTGAGAGCAAAACTAATTCTTTTAGGCAAAATAAATAAGAGCAAAAGGAGAAAACGGCAAAAACAATTTCATTTAACAACTTGATTTTTTTTTATTAAAATCGATGAAAAATTCTATATGAGCAATATTTAGTCGACAAACATTTCGGAAAAATCACATTTATGAAATTGTTATTAAATGTAGTGAAAAATAAAATGGATGATAAAAAAATTAAACAATGAAAATAATTTTTTAAAAGATTAATTTGAAATAGATTAAAAATGAATAGCCAAATTAGTTATAGTTAATAGTTATAATTTCATATTGAAATACGTTTGTGATTAAGAGGCCACCTTTAATTTAAATTATGTTTTGTTTTACATACATCAATATTTTATAATATTTTATAAAGATGTAAAAATGCTATTTACTTTTAAAGATATAATTTTTTATATTAATAGTTGTTTTTCAAATTATACATCGCCTACTTGTTTAATTTGTAACCCAATGCAAAGGATATCCTAATTATTACAACTATATATACCACGTGGAAATTTTATTAAACCGCTGCATTTTTAAGCTGTGTTATCAAAACTTTAAGAAATTCTGTAATTCCTTTATTAATTATTAACCACTATTTATTGCCAAAAATTACATTCTTTCAAGCATACCGATTTAAATTCCTAATTGACATAGTTCACTTTATATTAAGCACTATTACGACAGACACGACATTTAGACATCATAATTTTGTCATTAATTAAACGCAAAAATCCTTGATTTCATTTTTACCACTTTCTAAAAATGTAATGATGGAGGTATGTGTGTAGGGCCAAGAATTTTTTAAATACCCATAAATCTACAATCATGGACGTGGAACATAGGTATACGTATTTCTAATTAATAAGTTGAACAACTCTTGACCCTTTCGCTACGAAGGATTTTTGCTTCCTCGTAATATTTGATAGGAATAACATTATCGAATCCTTAGTTGTTCGGGCGTTTTGGGGCGTTTTAGTAAGGAAAGGGTTTAAGAACATAATTTGCTTTATCAGCTCTGCCGTGGGCAGGTAAACTGCAGTAAACGCAACAGTTGCACCATTTTTTTCATGAAATATTTTTTTTACACAGTATGTTTTCTTAATTGTTAGAGAGTATTTAAGTGTTTACGACATTGGTTCAAGTCAATATGGAATTACTGCAGTTTACCTGCCCACGGCAGAGTTATTGATCGCTTCTCACCGATTCTTTTTGAAATTTGTTTCATAATTTAGTTAACTGTTTTGTTTTATTTCAAGATCCAGAATTTCCGAATATAACTAAAATCGAATCCTCGTTCATGCAGACAGAAGTTACGATCACAGATGTCATCCAGGTAAACTTGAAAAAATCTTCTCTTTTAAAATTTGAATTTTGTTGAATCCATTTAGTTTAATAAAAAAACTCATATAAAGTTCAATTGTAATTATCAATTAGTATTATTTTTCATCAATTATAATTTAACAGTTTTTATCAATTTCTCACAAAATATGTTTCGTAGACTCATAGGCCATGAAAAAATTGTTTCAATTACAATGCAATATTAATATTGTCAAGCCCTTATCTGGTGTGTTTGATATGGAGAGGTGCCCAATGTCTTGCCAGTTAATATCAATTAGTTTCAATTACAATGATCAATTTCTTCAATTTTAATTATTAATATTAATTTTCATCAATTATAATTATCATTTAATATTATTTTTTATAAATTATAATTTTACAACTTTTACCAATTTCTCGAAAACTATGTTTCGTGGATTCAAGGGCCATAATTGTGGACTTACGGGCCATGAAAAATTTATTCAATTACAATATTATGTTATTATTGTCAAGCCCTTACCTGTTGCATTTTATATGGAGAGGTTCCCAATGTTTTGCGAGTTAACTCAATTATTTTCAATTAAAATTATCAATTTCTTCAATTTTAATTATTAATATTAATTTTTTTCAATTATAACTATCAATTAATATTATTTTTACCAATAATAATTTAACAGTTTTTATCAATTTCTCGAAAATTATGTTTCGTAAATTCATGGCCCATATACCTGGACTCATGGGCAATGAAAAAATTGATTCAACAACGTAATGTTAATATTATCAAGCCTTTACCTATTATGTTTGATCTGAAGAGGTGCCCAATGTTTTTCCAGTTGATATCAATTATTTTCAATTACAATTATCAAATTTTTCCATTTTAATTATTAATATTAATTTTTATCAATTATAATTATTAATATTAGTTTTTATCGATTATAATTATTAATATTAATTTTTATCAAGACAATTATTAATTATTATTTTTAATCAATTATAATTTAACAGTTTTTATCATTTTCTCGAAAACTATGTTTCGGGGATTCATGGGCTATATTCTTGGACTGATGCATGGGCCAAGAAAAATTGATTCAATTACAATTTACCTGTTGTGTTTGATATGGAGAGGTGCCCAATGTTTTGCAAGTTAATATAAATTATTTTCAATTACAGTTATCAATTTTAATTATTAATTAATATTAATTTTTATCAGTTAATATTATTTTTATCAATTATAATTTAACAAATTTTATCAATTTCTCGAAAATTATTACTCATGGGGCCATGAAAAAATTGATTCAATTGCAATGTAATGTTAATATTATCAAGCCCTTACCTGTTGTGTTTGATATGGAGAGATGCCCAATGTCTTGCCAGGTGGGAACAACGGTATTCAAGGTGCAATGTGAAAGTCTACCCTTCTCCTTCACGCAACACGTGGAGACTACACGATTGTGCATAGAAATAATTTTTAGATTCTTGGGCGAAGTCCATTCATTTACCTGCTTTTGCAATCATAGGAAGCATTTGCGCAATGTCTTTTAATATTGGAGATCAGCCATGATAGTATCAAGCACAAAAGCTTCCTTGATTTATGTTTTTATTATTATTATTTTTTAAAGAAATTTAAGTAAATTTATTTTGTAAATTCAAATTATAAATTAAAAATTATATTAA
This sequence comes from Hylyphantes graminicola, assembly GCA_023701765.1. Lineage (NCBI taxonomy): Eukaryota > Metazoa > Arthropoda > Arachnida > Araneae > Linyphiidae > Hylyphantes > Hylyphantes graminicola. The sequence continues at coordinate 28,512,512 of CM043118.1, read as the reverse complement.
CTTATGTATTGCTTTCAATTACTGAATATGAAATAAAGGGTAATGATAGTATTGCGATGGGGTCGAAAATCAGGAATGGAGATTTTGTGTATTCTTTACGTTTTAGGGGGTGCTGATTCTAAAAATGTGGCTATAAATTACTCAAAGTAGAATAGTTCAGTTAATTTAAGGGAAAATGTAGTACCGTCGAACGGGATAACTTTGGCCTCCACTTTTTTGTATATACTTAGTGTAGATATGACGCATTGTAGTTCTTGTATGATGTTTAACAAAAGTTGTTATTTATTAAGTTTCAATTAAATATGATATTGTTTCTATAGCAAGTAACTGGCCTGGCCAAGGAATACTTTGACAACACCGTTCGAAGAGGGAAAGTAGATCTTTTGGTGCTAGGAGAGAGAACTTCGATTCATTACAGCAACGACACTGGAGAACTTCTGCACGTTAATTGTACGTATCACAATACCTGTTTTCGAATAACTTATTCAATGTCCCTTGTACTCTTCAAATATCCATGCCCATATGTCGGAATTCGACTTTTTTGAATACTTGACCAGCTCCCCACCCAGCCGGCACTAACTACACTCTTAAAACAAAAGAGTGAAATCCACTCCAATTGGAGAAGTGCATTTTCGACACTGGAAAGGAGTGTATAGTAACTCAGACTGATTTAAAATCACTCGTTTGGAGTAGTCCTGTCGGAGGTTTAACACACAAAGTATCCACTCCTTTCGCAGAAGTGCATTTTCCAGACTGGAGAAGTGAAATTAACTCAGACTGAGTTAAAATCGCTCGTTCGTTTTAAGAGTGTAGGGTAGACTGACCAGTAAATGAAAAGGCCCCAGTGAATGAACAGTTGGTAAATAGATATAAAAAGTACGAATTAAAAATCATTCCACTGGATGGATTGGAAACACTGACTTCCTCTCATCTAGTAGGAAGCTATTTGACATCTGATTGGTTGTCCTGGTCATTGATTAAAATCCAACATGTTTATTGACTGGACATTTTTGTGTTCATTCACTGGTATAAGTACTGTTCATTCACTTGGCTTTTGTACCACTTTTTATTTGGACTCCCAAAAGACCCTAAGCAATGCAATATAAAGTCACCTCTTTTTTTTATGTAGAATTTACATATAATGGCAGATGTGTTCCCATTGTCATAAACCCACAAGCTATATTTTCTTTAAATGTATGAATTTTCTTAAACCAAATTGTGCTTAAGCGTTCATTCACTGGTTAGTCTACCCTATATGCAGGGCCTGTTCTAGGAAATCTCAGACTATAGGCACAACCTATTTTGGGGGCCCCTTTATGGAAAATTTAATGTATGATTTCCAATAATGATGGTGCTATCTGACCCATGTGTAAAATATTTTGCTTCAATTTTATAGGCTTCCTTACAAGCATCGATCAAAACATTAACGTTAGGTCAATTACTCACTTAAAATTGAGCAAAAAACAAAGTGGAGTATCCGAATTTTTTATAATTTACTGATATTTTGTGGATTTTCAGCATTTAGCATAATAGAAACTGAAATTCAGGGGCCCCTAAAATTTGGCCTATATGACTGTATTTTGTTTTCAGCCACCACCTGTATGTCCTACGAGTCTGACCTCGCAGACGACTCCTATTTCCCCTTGTTCTACGGGTGGCTCAACAAGGAGCCTCTCATCATAGGACCCTCTGCGCCTCTGTGGTACGCCCAAGACCACATACCGGAAATTGTGAGTTCAGTATATATAATTCATTCTCTGTAAAAGGGACAAATTGCACTTTTAAAAATTGAAAAAAAAAAACTTGCTGTAATTGATGATTATTTTTTATTATATGGATTGCACACATTTATACATAATTTTTAAAAAAAATGGTTCCTATCCATTTCAGATTTTTTTTAAAAAAAATACATAAGTACTTATCTCATACTTGACAACTGGCATAAACTAATTTAGATAGTGAGCATGCGCAAAGGACAATGTATGCACATGCACTCTTAAAACAAAAGAGGGAAATCCACTCATATAGGAAAAGTGCATTTTCGACACTGGAAAGGAGTGAAAATTAACTCAGACTGAGTTTTAAAAAAACTCGTTTGGAGTGTCGGAGTTTTAACTAAACAAAAGAGTGAAATCCACTCCAATAGGATAAGTGCATTTTCGACACTGAAAAGAGTGAAAATTAACTCAGACTGAGTTAAATTCACTCGTTTGATTTAAGAGTGTGCAACTCCGAAATCATTGTATGCCTTTTTGACTTGCCCCAAGTATTACGCATGGTGTTTTAGTTTACAATATATATCTCTATAGGAATACGAGCCTTTTTCCACAACTGGGAAAGTTAGGTTAGGTTCGTTTGAATTACCGTCGCACTCATTGCCTACAGGAAACCGGTTTCTCACTTGGTTCTTCTCTCGATACATGCTTCGGACTAAATTTCCTAGTTGCCGCGTGAGAAGAACCTTGTAAAAAACCGTTGTCCTAGTGTAGGTGATGATTCGCTATGGAAAAGGCCTGATACGGAGAGATATCCAGTCAAAGAAGGTTTTTTTTTCTCCTGGACTATACATTTATGTACTGTAAAATTAGCAAACACGACTACTAAACCACTCCAGGAGCGTTTACATGAGCCATCGAATCCATGGAATTCCAAAATCACCATCAGGGGAAAAAGAGGTCGAGCAGGATTTCTAACCCAAATGATAGATTGTGACCATGAATGATTGATCCATGATAGATTGAATCCATGGTGTGAAACATCAAACCCTCCTTCATAGGAGGGTTTTCGAATCCCCCAATGAACCCTGCGATTCCGGCTCTGTCTGGGAGAAAATCCTCAAAAGGGAATAATTGATGAGTTTGCAATTCAATCCATGGATTCGATGGCTCATGTAAACGCGCCTATTGAATAATTACGAATAGTAAGTTTGTAAGCAGAACTAAGTGTTTGACATATCCTTAAGGTTTAGGTTAGGTTGAACTTTCGTCGCATTTGAACTATACAAGAGCTATTGGCGACAGTCTCATAAGTTAGAATTGCAGTCAAGTGACGAGCCGATACAAGAGTACTACAGACCCAACGCAACTTTTTCAAGAGTGACATTCCACGCGGCGGCAGGTCCCAGGTTCGCCAATATAACTACCGACCTATAAATGGTCAGTGCAGCTAAAACATTCGGCCAAAAGCAAGACAATGACAATGCGAAGCACTACCTCTAAGTCACTGCGCTTCTTTGTTTAATATATCATAACTGTTTTCTAACTATATATATTTTTTTAATTTCAGAAAAAATTGGATAAGGAAATAATCAGGGACATTGATTGCTACAAATATTCATTGGATATTAACGGAACGAGAGATAATATCACTATCTTCTACTGGTTTGCCGGTAAATAGAATTTTTAAATAACACTTTTTCATAATAACACTTTTTAATAATAACACTTTTTAATAATAACACTTTTTAATTATAACACTTTTTAATAATAGCTCTTTTTAATCATAATACTTTTTACTGATAACACTTGTTAATTTTGAATAACACTTTTGAATAATAACACTTTTTAATTTTGAATAACACTTTTGAATAAAAATATATATTTTATAATAACACTTTTTAATAATAACACTTTTTAATAATAACACTTTTTAATAATAGCTCTTTTTATTCATAATACTTTTTACTGATAACACTTGTAAATTTTGAATAACACTTTTGAATAATAACACTTTTTAATTTTGAATAACACTTTTGAATAATAACACTTTTTAATTTAAATAACGTTTTTTTAAGATTGTGGCATTCTATTTCAACATTATAACTGTATAAAAATATTAATATCCTCTATTAAATTAAATGGATAGTTAATATCATAACAACTATGGTTTAAAAATATATTTAATATTTTGACTATTCATTTTAGAAATTTGACTACACATAAAAATAAGTTTCTCCTACTACAGTTGACGAGATTAGTGGAAGAACGTTCTAAGTGACAAAAATATTAAAACAAGAAAATGAGCTTCAAAGTTTTTAGTTTGTTATTAGATCCGTCAAAAATGGTACTTGCAAACAGTATAAAATATCGTCACTTAAGTACCCACATGTGCTATCTAACTTTGCAGAACGGATCAGATTTACTGTACGGTAACCTTTGGCGAACTTTCCAAAATCGTGCTAAAAGTACTATACTGTGCTAATAAATAATGGTCAGATAGGGTTGCCGGAAAACGTTATCGTTGCGAAGTCAAAGTTTGAATCAGTCGTAGTCAGACAGGTTGCCGCAAAAAATTATTTATCACCAAATCCAAAAACATAGCGCCAACGGTTACCGTGCAGTAAATCTGATCAGTTGTGCAAAGTTAGATAGCACATGTGGGAACTTAAGTGGCGATATTCTTACTGAAAATTCATGAAAAGGGAAAACTTTTTACATTTTAAGGATTTAATAAAACGTTCATTGATACAAAAACCTAAATTTTTCAAAAATGTCACATGGAACTTACTAAGTTCTGCAATTAAGTTTCTTTTAAATTAATTGAAATTAATGATTACCTGCAGAGTTGAACCCCACTTCGCAGCCCCTTTTGATAGCACCCATCTATCAGCGGGGATGTTTTTACCATGCAGAAGATTTTTTTTATTATTATTTCCGTCTATTGTAAATGAGGGGAGGGGTGAGGCCCCGTTAAGGTATAAACCCTATGGCTGTGGGCAGGCAGGATCGGATTTAAACTTCTCGATCGCTTGAATTGGAAATTGGTGACTCATAGAAAACGAAAAGTATGGAGCACTCTGATAAAAGTCTGTGGATGCTCTAAGAGTGCATGAATTTTTTTTCAAATCTTGCGCTGTTTTAATAAACTAGTTTCTTTAATGTGATTTTTAACGTATGTCCCTTTGGTTACGACTTGCGTTATAACAAGTATTTTCTAAAACTATTTTATGTATTTTCTAAAGTAATTATTTTCTAATTGTTAAAATAATATGAAAAGGTGCAATTTTTTTATATAAAGTCTTTCTAAAACAATTTTATGTATTTTTTAGTTGTCAAAATAATATGAAAAGCCGCAATTTCTTACATAAGGTCGCAACTTTTTACTCTGCCTTTTAAGTTAAAAGGTTTTGTAGCCATATAAAGGTCGATAATTATTATTAAGGGAGTCTACCTTATCTATATAAACACCTTAGAAATTATAATTTTTTAAAAATTATGTTAGGGTACATGTCTAAGTAGTTTTGCACAAAACCTCTTTTAGATAAAATTTCCATCTAGTTGTGTTTTTATCGATAGAAATGTTTTGCTAGTAAATGTTTAGAACAATTTCGGAAAAATTCGATAAAATTTCATCTGCTTACCTTTGAAAAAATAAAATAAAAAGCTAAGCTCGAAAATTTTACTTTCCACCTCTTAAAACATTACTTCCTCAACAAACGCATCATAGCTTTCACTTTTATGAATTTTCATTTGTCACTTAAATTCAATTTGTGCTAATACCTAATGGTAAAGTACCTCACTTTAAGTTAGCATTAGATACTAGCATATTATTTGTTCCAGATAGGATCAGTCCAATATATCGGTATATCGCGCTTCCCGGGAGACAAGCAAAAAACCGCAGTATAATCAAATGCACGATATAACGAGCGACTTGATAAATTGTGTACTTTTAATGTATTAAAAGTACCAAAAACTTTTTTAATTACTGCATGTATTTGAAAGATAAAACTAAATCATATTAAACAATCTAACTACCCTTAAAAAAAAGAAAAAAATTAGAAAGGATGTATTATTATTAATTATTATTTTGTATTACACATTATTGTACTTGTAATATTTAAAACTATACATATTTCACTCATTTTTAGTAAACAAAATCTACCTAAAGTTATCTGCTTTGATTTTTCTCGTTAAACCTGTTTTCCTTTCAAAATTTTTTTATATTAAAAATTTGGACCCTGTATCTGATGTCGATTTTAAGGAAAGTACATTTTGATAAAAAGAAAATGAAAAAAAAGGTGGGAAAATTGGGAGACATGATACAAGGCGCGATATATCCGAATGCGCGATATAATGAAAAGGGTTAATGTATCAATTAGCGCTAGTATCTAATGGTAAAGTACCCCACTTTTCTCCTAGTTGATGACTGGGTCACCCCGTACCAGCTGGAAGGTCTAAGCAAGATCCCGATCCGGATCCAAGTCGTAGGAATCTCCTCCAAGTACGCTGAAAAAGCGGACCAGTGGGCATCGTACGACCTGATCACGGACTTCGCCTACTTCAAACCAACGATCACAGACTGGCAAGTGTTCCAGGTAGGGTCACTCTATACCGATATGCGCTAAAGACAGGGTTGGCACGGTATTTAACACATGAGGTTTTTACCGGTATTTACCATGTTTTTTACCGCCTTGGTAAAAACATGTTTTTCCCATGGTTTTTACCACTCTTGGAAAAAATGTTTTTGCTATGGATTTTACCATTCTCAGTAATTACATTTTTTCCCCATCTTTCTGAGATAATATTAAATTCATTTTTTAAAAAAATGTTGATGATAAATTCTAGGTTTCTTTATATTATGGCATTGATATGTTTGAAGAACAAATATTCCACACAAATTACCATATATTATTTTTTTCAAAAATATTAATACCACAATAGGAAGAAAAAAAACAACCTTGTTCAATTATACACACCACATGTCTGTCTATATAGGTGTGTATACATATTATAAGCGTAAACTATATACAGATTGTTAAATATTTATTTTTAAGCATACAAAATATAATTGTTTTTCCCGGTAAATACTTGGGGTTTACCAGTAAATACCTAGTTTTTACCATGCATTGGTAAAAACTAGTTTCTACCGGTAAAAACCCAACCCTGGCTAAAGAGCCACGATAACTACACTGCTCAAAACAATTAAGGGAGCACTTTGCGTACTTTTGTTTATCCTTCCAGTTCCAACTTTTTGTTTTTCATTCAAAAAATCTCAAATATGTGAAATAAATTCATTATGTATCCAGAATTAAATCGTAAAAAACAGGGGGGGGGGTATTAATTTTTTAACTAAAATTTAAGGGAGAAAAAAATGGAATCATAAATTATGAATAAATTATAACAATAATTTTTATTTGCAAAAAAAGAGGTCGATTTTTAAACATCTGATAATGCAAGCGTGAAGAATTTAGAGACAATTTATGTCATAAAATTTTTTGGGAATTTTATTTTACCGTATTTTCATATTTTCATTCAATTAATAAAGCATTATTTATTCCTCGAAGATATGATTCTTCCATCTAACGATAAATTAGTGCAAAGTGAGATAATCGCAAGCTGATGATTCCAAATGAAAACATAGGAGATGAAAGGGTTTGAACTATGCGCTCCCCTAATTGTTGTAAGCAGTGTGTGTACAATTTTTTTAAAAAGTACTGTGTTGCCTTAAATATTTAAATTTTTGTACTGTATCTTATAGCCCAAAGTGGGACTTGGCTGCCATTTGAAAGAACCTACCAAGCCTTTTCCAGAATTACCAAAAGTGTTTGTGTTTGACGCAGAAGTAGTCGATTTGAAAAAAGCGGAAGACGAAGAAATAACAGACGTTGAACACCATTCCGTAAGTACATTGAGTTTGTTTTAAAGAAATTATATTTAAATATTTTTTTTGTTAAACAAAAAATATATTTATTAAAAAATATGTAAAGAAATTGAATTAATGTTCATTAACATTTATGTAAAAATCTGTTTATTTAAACATTTAGTTTAGTTTGAATTATCGTCAGAGTTCACAAGCGAATCTGACATTCGGGACAGGGGACTGAAAGGAATTTTCGGCAGTATTTTGTGTCCTAAAATTGTTTTAGAGTTTACTTGTATTAAACTACCGTTTTAAATATATATGAACCATTCTATTAGTATAATAAGAAATATTAATTTTTTTCATAAATTATGCCCAAGGGACATAAAAGAAAAATTATGGTAGAATTCCCCACATACCTTCAACTTGTTCAAACACACTCTGAATATGAAGTTCAGTACATCAACGTGGTGCTTCTGGAATTCCAGTTGTTTGGTGCTAATTGCTTTAATCATTTCGATTTTATATAAATGTATTGGAATTACTAAATAATTTGGACAGTGTAGGTTTACATAGCTATTTTATTTTTAATGATTGTTTCGTTGTCTTTGTACGTTATTGTTTCTCTTTACGTTGGGTAACTCATTGTACTGTAATATGCACAAAAGTTTTATTTAAATACTAAAAAATATACATATAAAATATCTAAATACAGCAACCCCTCGTTATACCACGCTTCCCGGGAGACAAGTAAAAACTGCGATACAACAGAATGCGCGATATAACAGAAGGCGCGATATAACAGAAGGCGCGATATAACAGAAGGCGCGATATAACAGAATGCGCGATATAACAGAAGGCGCGATATAACAGAAGGCGCGATATAACAGAAGGCGCAATATAACAGAAGGCGCGATGTAACGAGAATATAAATATTATAAATATTATACTTGGATGTATTTATGCCCATGATTGTCGCCCTTGATTTTACGCCCTTGACCATGCTCTCAACAAAGTTTTTAAACGAAACACAGTGTGTATTTGAAAGATAAGATATTTATTATTAATTACTATAAACATTACACAATATTGCACATTCAATCTATACATATTGCACATTTAATATATACAATACATATTACACTCATTTTCTCGTAAAATATCTATCTGGAGTTGGTTGCTTTGATTTTTCCCTCCTATATATCTTGACCTGTCACCTATCTTGACCATGTGCCTCATGTCGATTTTTTAGGAAAAGTTCTGAAAAGAAAATACGGGGGAAAATTGGGATATATGATGCAAGGCGCGATATATCCGAATGCGCGGTGTAACGAGGCGCGATATAGCGAAGGGTTACTGTACTAAATATCTACTTTTTTCCGAGCATTGAAACAACTAATGAAATTGTGGATTAGAAGAATCAACGCTGGAAACTTACGTCATATGAAACAACAATATTGTCGATGTACTATTTGAGCTTAATAACAAGTATAAAATGTAAAATAGTAACGCTATGTTGTTCTATTTTAGATGTATTATGATTACGAGCGAAAGATGGCAAGGTTGGACAGATACACAAGACGGAATTACGTTTCGGAACTCTATGATTTCAACATGGGTAAGTTATTTGAATAGTCCATTGGAAGAACCCCTCGATTAACTGGGAATCTTCCCATATTCTGGTCTGCTTGGCCGACCTTGGTGAAAGGAAACGGGTTTCTCTCTTGGTTCTTCTCTCTGGGACTAGTACCTCACGTGAATCAGGGTTGCCGTGAGAGAAGAACAAGAAAGAAACCGGTTTCCTTACACTAGTTTAGGCGATGGGTCAGTATCGCTGCAAAAGATGCTTGATGCAGACAGATCCCTATGCAATGAAGGGTTTTTTTCCCTTGTACTATTCCTTTCTTTGTATATCAATTATTCTTTGGGAAGCAGTTTTAAAACTTAAATACTATTTATTGGGATCAAGGGATGATAGGATTACTACTTTATTTGAAACCAGTGGCCCAAGTTACCCCATTGTAGTTGCATGGAGCTATGTTAAGCTACAAGATAATTAAATACTCACTTTTTGCTTGCCACAGGCGTGACTTACACCAATACCAACTGGGAGACCTGCAAAATAAAGCCCTTGAGAAACTCCTTCTTTGAGGGATACGACGGGAAAATGACTGGCCACTTGAAATGGCCGAAAGAGGTCCTCGGTTTCGACAGCGAATTCTACCACTTGGGGAAGGTGAAGTGTCTCAAAGCTCTTAAAATTCTTAAAGTTTTAATTGAATGCTGCATAATAAATTTTTTCTGATATTGTGTGATAAGCCCTTCATTTAAAAAAAAAATAATTTTACAGAAAAAAGCATATTTACAGAAAAATTCTGTTATTTTCTTTCAAAGGTTTTTTTTTTCTGTATGGTATGGTATGGTATGGTATGATACATATATATTCCAGCTTGTGTGCTTGTTCATAGAACCGCTTATAAGCTTTCGTCAAGTGGGACAGACACAGAAAGAATTTTTACAGTCACAAAGAAATGAATAACACATAGACAAATAACAACATTTATTGACGGTCACAAACATCCATGCCTGACCGGGATTCGAACACGACCCCATCGGCTCCAATGGCTAGTACACTAACCATTCAGCCACCAGGGCGGCGTTTTTTTCTGTAAAAATATGCAAAATTCTGTTATTTTCTTTCAAAAGTTTTTTTTCTGTAAAAAATATGCAAAATTCTGTTATTTTCTTTCAAAAGTTTTTTTTCTGTAAAAAATACGCAAACTTTCGTTTGTTTTCAAAAGCGGATATGTAAAAAAGCAAGAAATATCTTATAGTGTTTGGTTTTAGATCCCTATTAATGTTTTATTTTATTAACTTTCCTCATTTATATCTAGAACCAATGCAGCTACACTTTTAAAAAATTCATTCTAAATTCCACCAGAATCCTGGAACTTTCTAGCTGGCACCACTAATTGAGGCGCGGATTTAACACTTTTGTTATGCATCAAAGTTATAGTTTTACCACAAAATTGGCTATAGCTGTAAAGTTCCAGGATTCCGGTACAATCTTGCAACAAACTTTTAACTGTGTAACAATAACTATATTCTTTTTATAGAATCTACTTTAAAATTAATGCTGATATGCACACAAAACATATAAATTATTAACAAAATAGGACAACTTTTTTTTAATAGAAACTGATTCGTGGAATCTGGACTGACGTTTTTGAGACTTTAAAAGAAGATGTAGTGTACCGTGGAGAAAGCTATAAGAAGTTGGTAATAACAGTGTATTACTCACAGGTGAGTAACTTTTTTTATGTAATACTACATATTTTTTAGGATTTAATTTGTTAAACTTTAGTTTTAGTGAACATTTATTGCTGCCTTTTATTATTATGTTTTTCTACTATTTTTATTATTGACCTTTAATTTTTATTTCTAGACTTTTTAATGAATGGGGTTGTTTCGCGTCTTGGATGGCAACAGCTCTAATTGTTTGTTTTCATTTGCTGTTAGGATAACATTTGTTTTGGAATTCGAAAATGGGTTTTCTTAGAATATTTTACTTGTTATTGTTTTGCATGCCAACTTCTTGCTGTGATGTTGGTCGTTCAAAACTTTTGTTAAGGGAAGCTTGCACAGAAAGAAAAGTTTCTTTCCATTATATCGGCCATTTTGAGAGTGAAACCAAAGCAACCAATGGAATCGCAGTACGTTAAACCTAAGTAACCAATGAAATCACTGTGAGGAGAAAAATGAAAACAAGATCATTACATCATCAGATACATTCCCATTTAAGAATTCGCTTTAAATATATTCCAAAAATAGCATGTATTTAACTTTTAAAATATTTTTTTAATCGTTTTTAGGACTTTTACAAAATCAACGTTAACGGAGAAATTGAGAGCCAGGTTCCAGTATTCTACATCGTTTCAGGTTGGAAAACAGCCACAAATGTAAGTTAGAACAAATACATTTTTATTTACATATTAATATTTTAATTAATTGTTGTGATTTTTGAAGTTCATGCTTTATTGCTTTATTGGTTTTTAGCTTCCACGCTACATTTATAACTTACAATTAAGTGGAAGGTTAATAAATTAATAATTCAATAATAAATAAATTAATTAATTTAAGAAACGATAAGAAACAATTTTTGAATTTTCGAAAGTAAACAAATAAAAACTAGCCAAATTTAGCCTGTGTGTAAATGTTTAATATAGAATTAATACTCGTTTGACGCCTTTTTTCCAGTTGAACACAAATGTTGTGGGGAATCGGACTAAGTGACAGATTCCGCTAAAAACCTACTTGTTACTTTTTTATTTGGAAAGTGTTAAACTTATTTCATTCCTCCAGATGACCATGCAACTGCAGTACAACATCTTCGGTTTCGACGACGTGATCTGGCCGGAGATGTACCAAACCTTCGGCATAGGACGGTGCTTCCCGCTCATGGAGACCAAGTCTTATTTCCTCATGATAGTGGATTGTATGTATTGGGAAAACAATAAATAAACTAACCTTGCTCGAAATTAACCCTCAAAATCAATCAAAATTGACCTATTTTCAAAGCTACATATGTGTTTAAATTTTTAACTGATTCTATGACTTTTTATAGTATTTTTTTGCGTATTTATTTACGGTTTAATTTGGTTTTTTATTTGTCTGTTTTTTTCTTTTAACCACTGTAATTGGATTCTTTTATAAGTAGTGTTTGTATCTTTTAAAATAAATAAATAACTGAATGAATGAATGAGTAAATGAATAAATAAGTAAATAAATGAATGAATGAATAAAAACCTTCAGGATGGACGCGCGATCAAAATGATCAAACATCCGTATCATTAAGAAATATTTAAGATGCTCTAGGATAAAATTTAACTTTTTGCAAAATTCAATTTTTATTGCATTAGTTAAGACTTAAGACTTATGATTGTAAAGAAATTTTTAAAAACAAATTGTAAAAAAACAACAAAATAGCGTACTTATACCATTGAATACTCTTAAATAAATGGAGTTGCAATGATAGAAAAATTACTTGGTATCTGCAGACAAAAAATCAAATTACCCTTTTTATATTGATGTAACAACGTTTTTTCTTCGAAATTTTTTTAGAGTGTTCTTATATGTTTATTTAGGTCAAATAACGCATTTAAAAATTATCTTTTGACGCATCCGTGAACTACAAACAGCAAATTTTCATATTCAATTTTATAATTCAAATTTGAATAAACCTTAAACACAATTAAACAAAGTACAAAAACGTTGAACCAATGTTTTACACTGGTTTTTTTTTCGTTAATGGAATTGTGCATCTCTCTATAAACCAGTTTTTTCGCTATAGGTTTTATTTAATTTATATTACAGTCAAATTAAATTCATCGTTATTATTGCTAACTGAAATGAAATGTAGAGCTATTGAAATTGAATAAAATTTCTGTCGTTTCAAATTAGTTTAGAAGAGTATACTCAATGGGGGACATTCACGCCATATCCACCTGAGCTTCAATTCCAAATCACTGCATGAAAAAAAGCGGTTAGACAGGTTTGAGTAGTAGGAAAACAATTGCACGTGCTTCGATAGCTGTATAGGATAGCATTAGCACGTGCTTTCCCGAGCTGATGCATAACAAACCACGTGACGTCACATGAATGTTCCCCATTTTGTTTTGAGCTCAGCTTAATTTTTCTTTTGTAGCACCCCCTGAACTGACAAAAAAAATGGAAGATTCGGACGAACTGATTCGAGAAGAAATTAGAGGTGAAATCGCCAGATACGCCAACGTCACCGAAATGAGAATACCATTGCTGAACGTAAGAATGTCACGTCATAGCATTCCACTTTTCAACCCTTTCAGTCCCAGTGATGCCATTTGGAATCATCACTTTCAATATGTTTACGTCCCGTTATGACATCCAAACACACATCATTCGATTCTTCACACTTTGTTCTATTCGACAATATATTACATTAATCTCAATGGAAATCAGAACTACTATTTTTTTATTTAAAAAAAAATAGCTAACAAGCATTTCACCAGATTTTTGAAAGGTTCACTTCAGTTCCACATATTTAAAACACACTTTAAATACTTTTTTTACACTTTTTTTAATAATAATGTAACTAGAAGTATTTTTAAGTAATATATATTTTTTTATTTTGTTGTTTTCTACAGTTAAAAAATGTTGACATTATTTCAAAACCCATATAAAAAATTAAAATGAATTGCTTTTTCTTATGGAACTCTTATTTTTGACCTAAAATAAGCTTATTTTGTGAATATCATATGTTTCTGTAGTGTAGTAAATTTTTGGGACTGAAAGGGTTAAATTCAAACGAACCCGAATGACTTCGGGTCTCCAGACCTTAGTGCCTCTGTGTAAAATTAATGGGAAAAAATATTATCTAAACTACATCGGGCTGTATTGAATATTTTTGCAAACTTTTTATATGATAAATGTATCTGAATTACAGGCCTATAATCCCACTTTTCGAAATCGGTTTGAATACTTTTTAAATTTTTTAAAAAAAAATTTACATTAAATATTCGAACCCATTTCAAAAAGTGGGATTATAGTGACCTGTAAATCAGCTAAATTTATTACATAAAAAACCAATTGTAAAATTGTTGAATACAGCCGGAGATATATGTGTGTTAGAATTTTATTTTTTCAATTGGAATAAACACAGATTCATTTTCATTTGGAGACACGCGGCCATTCGGGCTCATTCACTCTTCAGTAATTATAAAGAAAATGCACTGTTCTATATTCACGACCTATTCAACTCATATGGTCAGAAAATCTCTCTTTAACCATCTAATGCATACTGTTACCGTTTGGTAACAAGTAACATAATCCACTTTATTTTATTAAATTAGAGCTTCTCCAAGAAAAATCTGTGTTTTTTTCATCTATTACATTTCATTTTAAAGTTTTAGTTACTAATAATCCTCATAGATGACTAGTAAAGGTGTATTCAAAATTAAAGAGTGAGGTTATTAACTTTTGTGAAATTACGTTTTTGGCAGTATTCAAAGAATAATAATATTAGTATACTAAATACTATTAAACTGTTTTGAAAAATTAATCATAGTTAAAAAAAAGGGTTATTTTGAAATATTTTTAGTAGTTTTCTAGTCATTATTATCAAAATTGGAATTTTGCAGTGGGTTTTTGTCATATGGAAAAAAAATTAAAAAATTGAAATTATTTAAATTCTAATGCAGTTAATTTTTTTGTAGTATTTTTCCCAGAATGTGTGAGTATTAAAGATACATATATATATTTTGGGATGAAAATAAAAATTCATGCATTAGAGGGTTAACGTAATGTTATCGGTCCTGTTCGGAGTATCGACTGTTCCGAAATCGAACAAGGAAACCGTAAAGGATAGACAACTTTGATTCTCGTCCGTACAGATTTTAAAAGTTAGCTCTTCTTTTACTATCGACAAGAAATCCATACCTGCCTATATTATTTAGCTTATTTTAAGGTTTAATTATTTGGTTTTGTGTTTGCGCGTAGTCAAACTTTTTACTTCTTTTACACACACAAAGACTGAAACAATAGAAGGACCTGATGTACTATAATGTCATTTTTTTGCAGATTGACTACACTTCAACCGGAGTTTTCATTACTGGATTGATTTTGGACCGACCACCGGCAATGGGTAAAGTTATAATAATAAAATCAAAAGCCTTTATTAGTCGAATTAAATAAGTAAACAAAATATTATAGTTTTACTAAAGTTCCTATTGAGGATCGACTTCTCGGATGTACAGATACAGGTTTAACAATTCCATTATTCCATTTTTTATTAAGTTATACAGTGGACTCCTTTTAACCAATTTATTTAATAAAATTATTCCAGAGTTAATTTTATTTTACCAAGTTTTCATATTTTCATTTATTTAACACAAAATTATTTAAATCTTCAGACGACATGATTCTTCCATTAAACAACATTTTTTCACACCAGTTTAGGCGATGACTTCGCTAATCTTCGCCAAGTATACCTGATTCAGGCAGATTCCCAGTCGATGAAGGGGTTCTTACCCTATACACTTATTTAAGGATTAAATAACAAGCGTGCTTTTTTTGTACACTTTAAGGATACAAAAAAAAATCGTCCGTTTAAACTGGAGATCCAATTAAACGAAGTCCGGTTTAGAGGGAATCTACTGTACATTAATCTTGACAAAAAAATTTATAAAACTTGTTTATTTTTAAGCACAATTTTGGTGGGAGTTCACCGGCGATGTCCCAATCGATTCCACTCACATTAAGATTGCAATCGATGCAGACACCAGCGAAAAGTGTGCCTATGCCTGCGTCGAAGAAGGAGACAGTTGCAAGTAAGCCTCATTTTTACTAAATGACCCTTCTGAAGGATAGAAAAGATAGAAGAATAGAAAGGATTAGAAAATTCAATTTTAACTATAATATACATAATTGATTACAATCAGTGCTGTATTCGTAAAATTTGCACAGGGTATACTGTGCCTCAATAAAAAAAATGAGAGGGTATACTCTTAATATATGAGTTGGTACTTGGTAATAAAATTTACAAATATGCATAATCTGTAATTCAAGATAAAAAAAACTTGGTGAAAGCCCTTTCACATAAAATAAACTTATCTTTTAAATCTTGCTCTTAACTAATTAGAAGGAAAAGAGAGAAAAAAGGTAACTTATGTAGAAATTTGGAAAATAAGCAAATTATTTATTTTCTTTTCACCCTCGTCTGCTTTTAATTGGACATAAGTCGCTGCCCAATGGTTTACCAACCATGATCTCAAATATCTTTTTGGTGCAAACAGATCAACTGGTGGTCCATTAGCATTAATGACCATTGAACTTAAAACATTAGAAACCAATAAAGATATGCCCTCAATTCAGTTATTACATTTTGCCGTTGAGCAGGGGAGAGTTGATAATGTCATTAGCAGAGGTTTTTTTTTAGATTGTCTGGCACAGATTTTGGATTTTCAGAGTAAAAGTAGTCAAAGCTTATGACGGTTAAATTTTTTTTCAAAACTAAAATAAAGTGTCAAACTCATTAAAAAATATAAAGGGTATACGCTAATTTGGAAAATAATCACAGGGTATACTCTATTTTTTCAAACAAACCACAGGGTATACGGCGGTATACTCCGTATACCGCCGTATACCCCCCAATACAGCCCTGATTACAATATATAAATTCAAATGTTTTATTAACCTTCAGTATAACTATAATAAAGAGCAAATCTTAGTTTTCATCACACAATTTTTTCTAGTGGTTTTTACATGTGCAAAAAAGGATGCTTCTTAAAATCGACGGACCTCCTGGATCCGTCTGGCGATCCGTCGAAAGAATCTACTTTCGGAGAAGTCTGTGACACGTATATGAGTAAGTATGGACATGTCTAGAAACCATCAACAAATTTCTTTAGGATTTAAGTTACTTTTAATCAGTGCCAGAAGGAGTGTAGACTCTGGGTGTCGCGTCGCCTTCCCAACTCGTTTGGCGAAAAAAGAATGAATCAAACGATTCAGTTTTTTAACAATTCATTAAAAAGAACGTAAATGCTTTGGGATGAATCTTTAAGTTAAAGGAAACAGGGCAATCTCTATATTTCCTGATATTTTCGAATTATTTCATAGGTCAACCTCACGTAAAAAGAGACAAATTCGCGTGGTTTGGGAAGTTAAATACTGTTTTTCGAGAGAGTTCACAGGGCGTAGCTTAAACTGTACACTCTTAAAACAAAAAAGTGAAACCCACTCCTATAGGGGAAGTGCATTTTCGACACTGGAAATTGTGAAAATTAACTCAGACTGAGTTAAAATCGCTCGTTTGTTTTAAGAGTGTAGGGCAAACATAAGCGAATTCGAAGCGTTTTACTTAAATTTCAGAGGGGCTGTGTATAGGTGTGAGTTAAGAGTTGATTAGATCAGTGCACAGTTGAAGATTTGTATAGTTCCCGGCAAATAATTAGCCAAACGTTTATTTGAGCTTAATATTAAAGCGACAAATGACATCACTTGGCAAACCTGTTTTTGCATTGGTTTTTCACTTGGCAGCATTTTTATCTTATTCATACCTCCGTAACCGGGCCACTCTTATTATTTGCGCCACCATGTATTTAACTAATCTAATGGCAATGTTTCAATGATGTATTTTATAGGATCAACTCAGGACTCTTGGAACAACCAATTGTACCTTGGGGACGCGCTGGCTAAGCTGGAAGAAGCCGTTCTCGGCGGCCCATTTAAGCTAGAAATTGTATATATGAAAGATAACAAGCAGAACGAAGTAAGTTATTTCAAAACAACAAATGGCCGATCCGGCGGCGCAGTGGTTAAGACGTTGGCCTTTGGAGCTGCTGGGTCCGGGTTCAAATCCCGTTGAGGCATGGATGTTTATGTTTGTCGAGTATATGCGGAGTACGTGCTCGTTAAATCTGTTGGGTCCGAAAGTCCTGTGGGTGGTCATTGCGCAGTTTCCCACGGGTACAGGTCCCAGGAGAACATTTCCCTCCCCTTCAAAGACATGTCTAAATTGTGGAGGTGGCGACAGATGGCAGCATCTGTCATTTGTGTATGTGTGTGTCTTGTGTTGTCCTACTTGACGATGGCTTACAAGCGGGTCCTTGCGACCAAGCACACAAGCCTGAAAATATATGTCTACCAACCAACTACAAATGAAGTAGAACTCGAGGCCGAGATGGTGTGTTTGATCGCAGCTCAATACGCTAACATGTTTGGGCACTGTACAATGTGAGCTGGGCTCGATTCCCGCCTTCACCCTGGGTGCACTTTCTCTCTCTGTGTCAGTAAAAATTCTGTATGTGTCTGTCTTACTTGACGGAGGTTTATGAGGTAGTCTCTGATCAAGCACACCGACCGGAAGTATACGTACATACCTACCATGCAGTAGAACTCCAATTATCCGAGAGGCTGGGGAACCCAGTCGGTTAGGCAACCACCTAGCATGCGAAAGGTCCCAAGTTTGGGTCCGGGCATCTCCAAAATAACTGCCGATCTATAAATGGCCATCAGTGCAACCAAAATTTCCGAAGAATAATACCCCGTGTAGAGGATGTGCACGTTAAATATGCTTGATATGATTACGATGTAGCCCTTAACGGTTTCGTTGGGAGCCTACTCTGGTGTCGGCTTGTCACTTGACTATGGTTCTAAAATAAGACGCCCATCGCGAATAGCCCTCGTGTAGCTCTAGTGCGTTTACATGAGCCATCGAATCCATGGAATGCTAAAATCCCCATTAGGGGAAAAAGAGGTCGTTCAGGATTTCAAACCCAAATGAGAGTCTGTGGCCGAATCCATGGTATGAAACATCAAACCCTCCCAATTAGCACTGCAATTCCGGTTCTGTCTGGGAGAAAATCCTCAAGAGGGAAAATTTGCTGAGTTTGCTCGTCAATCCATGGATTCGATGGCTCATGTAAACGCGCCTAATATGAGTAATTGATTGATGATAATGAGATAATGTAGTCTCTTTCGTTATCAACTCAAACGAATCCAAAATGTTAGATGTCGTTTGGCAGTTTGAGTTACAGCTTCTTGTAATAGTTTTTCTTTTCAACTATGCTAGAATCTTGGTTTTGCAAAAAATTATGTGACACATTAACTTTTGCGCTCAGCCTATTTGTTACTACTGTTCGTGTCTGTGTGATGTTAGGCGTAGTAATTATTTTTGGTCGGTATAAAAAATATTACTAGGCATGACATCCAATAAAATCTAACAGTAACATGTAGGCCGGATGGAATTATTTCTGACACTCGGATAATCAGCACAGCTTCGGGTAATTGGAGTTCGACTGTAGTTTTGTTGGTTTAAGTTTAGATAAGATTTAAGTTTAGTAAGTTTTAATTTTAGTTTGTTTTTTTCAAAATTATGTATTAATATATTTGTCAGTTTCTTTATAAAAAGAAGTTGAAAAAATCAATTATCAATTTGTATAACAAAGTGTGCATTTGTTTAAGTTAATCAAGTTTTTTATTTTTTAAGTTATTTTAAAATTATACAAGAGTATATTTGTTTTTTTCTTACAAAATGTAGTGGAAAAAATCTATTATCAATTTGTATTACATAGCCTGCATTTTCTTTTCAGCTGATTATCCCTATTAGCCAGATAGTTATAGGAGATGGACCTTACATAGGTAATTGTATATTAATCGTTAAAACGGATATGCTTTAATTAACACTTTTAATGGAAATTGGCGCTTACATCTTCTTTGTACAACATCTTCTGTTTGCTAATCTTTCTACATCGGCAAATTTTGCATATTTGCCCTTTTCTATTTGGCACGTTGTTAAAAATGGGTTCTCAATTTTGAGATTAATGTTCTCCAGTTTTAATAATATTATGCTATCTAATTAGTCCATAACTGCTCCGAATGCATTGCTCTTAATTTTGAGGATCAGTTTTTTTTTTCGAATTTGAGTTGCATGTTTTTATTTTTACGAATGATTGAGAAAAAAAATAACGTATCATAGCAGTCGATGACAGCATTGAAATAACGATCATTTGTTGTAGGAGCAAAGTTTTTTTGTCGACGTTGGCTAGAACTCCCGATGTGAGTATCTACGCTAACCTTAGTTTTGGTGTGTAATTCAACTGCTCTAAGGCGATCGCCTAGGGTCCCCAAATTTTAGGGACCCCAAAATTTAAGTTTCAATTATGCTAAATACTGTATACCCGCACAATTTCAGTACATTTTCCACATTACACTCCACTTGTATTTAATAGCTTGACTCTAACTAATAGACATTGACCTAACGTGATTGGTTTAATCGAAGTTATGAGAAAGTCTATAAAAATGCTAGCGAAAATTTGATACATCGGCCAACTAGCACCGTCATAACTGGCAATCATATACCATAATACCAACGTTTCCGCAAAGGGGCACACCAAAAATTATTGTGCCTAGTGTCTGAAATTCCCTTGATCAGACCCTGCTTTTACAGGGTGGCGCAAATAAAAGTGGCCCCGGCGTAGAGATAGGAATGCATTGAGATGCTTGGCGAGGGAAACTATTGAAGCCGACTGAAAGCCTTCAGGTGGAAATAAAAGATTATTCAAGCGTGTAATGGCTTCACTTTTCAAGCCTGTTTTTACATTGGTTGGTTTGGTTGTTACTAGACTAGAGCAGCATGTGGACTATTGGCGAGTTCAGATTTTAGTCCGATCTATGTAAATAAGCTTTAATCAGATCAGTGCACAGGAGAATATTTTTTATTTACCGGAAATCAATTTCGCCAAGCGTCTGTTTGGGCTTAATATTGAAGCGATCAATAGCCTCAGCTAGCAAATCTGCTTTTGCATTGGTTTTTGACTTGGCAACATTTCTATCGTATTCCTATCTCCACACTCTTAAAACAAAAGAGTGAAATCCACTCCAGCAGGAGAAGTGCATTCTCGACACTGGAAAAGAGTGAATATTAACTCAGACTAAGTTAAAATCACTCGTTTGGAGTGATCCTGTCGGAGGTTTAACACACAAAGGATCCACTCCTTTCGGGGAAGTGCATTTTCAAGACTGGATGAGTGAAAATTAACTCAGACTGAGTTAAAATCGCTCGTTTGTTTTAAGAGAGCATGATGGGCCACTTTTATTTGCGCCACCCTGTACCTTTGACACATGGTTTACATTAATTTCGACCCTCCACATTGCAGGCGACAACAACCAAGAGAAGGCCTACAAGCAAGTCATGAAGTTTGCCCAGCTGAAGAAGGATGCGTCGACGTCCCAAGACGTGCCCGACATTGTCGCTCTGAACGACTGCTACAAGGCCTGCAAGGACTCCGAATCCATGACCTGCTCGTCCTTCTCTTACTGTCCTGAAGCCGACAACAAGAAGTGCAGGATCAGTTCGGTGCTGGCCGTGGACAAGAAGAACAATTTTGACGACATCGAAGAAGTCGAACAGTGTTTTGTGTACTCGAGTGAGTAGTTCATGTCTTTTTTAACCCTCTAATGCATGAATTTTTATTTTCATCCCCAAAAAAATATATATGTATCTTTAATAGTCACATATTATGGGAAAAATACTAAAAAAAATTTAACTGCATTAGAATTTAAATAATTTCAATTTTTAATTTTTTCCATATGGCAAAAACCAACTGCGAAATTCCAATTTTGATAATAATGACTAGAAAACTACTAAATATATTTCAAAATAACCCTTTTTAACTATGATTAATTTTTCAAAACAATTTATAAGTATTTAGTACTAATATTATTATTCTTTGAACACTGCCAAAAACGTAATTTCACAAAAGTTAATAACCTCACTCTTTAATTTTGAATACACTTTTACTACTGTCATCTATGAAGATTATTAGTAACTAAAACTTTAAAATGAAATGTAATAGATGAAAATACACAAATTTGTCTAGGAGGAGCTCTAATTTAATAGAATAAAGTGGATTATGTTACTTGTTACCAAACGGTAACAGTGTGCATTAGAGGATTAAATGAAGAGTACAGGGGATAAATCCCATCATTGCATAGCAATCTCTCTGCATCAGACCTCTTTGGCGACAATAGCGAGGTATTGCCTAAACTGGTGTAAGGAAACCGATTTATCACTTCGTTTTCCTCTTGCGGCAACCCTGATTCCCGCGAGAGATCAGTGGATACGTGTCCCACGTTTGTATCGCAAAAGAAGAAACAAGAGAGAAACCAGTTTCCTGTCGCCAATGCATGCTAAGAAAACCAGAATATACAGGAAGATTCTTATGCAATGAAAGGGTTTTTCCCCTTTGTTCTTCAAATATAAATGTTTTGAATGATGTGACACTATTGTTTTAATTTTTCTACATACTCTTTATTGGTTGTTTCGGTTTCACTAACAAAATGACTGATAAAATGAAACTTTTCTTTCCTGTGCTAGCTTTCTTTAGTAATTGTTTAAATTTTTTTACATGACAGGTAAGCTGGCTTTAAAGTCACTAGAATTCAGCTCCGAAATTGGTTGAATAACTTTTTGACTCTGAATATATAATTTTACAATGAAATTCGAAAGATTCGAACCCATCCACACCACAGATTTCGAAACCATCTTAAATGTGTGGGTTTTTTTTACTAGAATACTTTTTTTTACTTTAATATTCTAAATTGAAAATAATTGAATTTGAATAAATTAAATTGTTTAAAAAAAAGTAGAGTCCCGCTTATCCGAAAGCTAAGGGACTAAATTAAGCAGCAAAAATTTAAAAATTACTGCATATTTCGAGAAATAAATCCAACTTTGTAAGTAAGGTTTTTTTGTGCATTTATTTATGCGTATACATTTCTTATTTTAAACGAATGACTCGGGATTTTTTTTTTTTTTTTTTTGATAAACTGATTTTCGGATAACCGGGATTCGGATAAGCGGTACTTCTTACATGTTAATTACATTGCTAAAACTTTTAATTCCCTTCGAATATAAATGTTCTCTTTTAGGGAAATACCTTGAATTCTACGAGGAATATCCCGGCAGATATTCCTTTGTTGCCGGCGAGGACTCGTTCGAAGGAATCAAATCCGTCGAAGAATGTGCCAAGAAATGCCGAGAAACCACCTCATTCACGTGCAGAGGTTTCGAGTACTGCAGATCAGACAAAAACTGTGTTTTGCACTCAAAACATGTATTGGACTTGAAGCCTGGAAAGACAACACAAAAGAAATCGACTTGTGTCCACTATGCAGGTAAAAACTATAAACTTAGTTTTTCCATCAACCATTCACTGAACCATTTTGTTTTTCAGCATAAAACCTAGGATTTAGTCTCTTCAATTGGCCAGATCACTTGGAAAATTATTTTAAAAAAAAAAACTTCGTTCTTTCTTTGCTTTAAAAAAATATATTTCTTTTTAATTTTTTCTTATTCTACCAATAGACTGGTCCTTATATAATTGCAAAACGGAATTTTTTAAAGCGAAGAAACTCCACATTTTTTTAGGACACAACAAAAATGCAGAAAATTCCTTACCTTTTCCCATGTCAAATTGTCAAATTTTTAGTTTAGGGCTCTAACACATTTTTGAAATAAAAATTATATTCGTTTGGGTTTTAAATAGAACTAATACTATATCTTAACAAATTTTTTTGATACTTAAAATGTGTATTTATCTTTTCCTAAAACTTTGTCACGTTTTGGTACATTCACTGACCTCATTCTAAAGTGGTGAAGAGAGGCACTGGATGGAGCTACAGTGATGCTTCAATCATGAAAACTGTATTGCAGAAAACTCACATTTCAGCCAGAAGCCGCATTTTTTTGCTATAATTCACCAATAAGCCTAAAAGTTAAAAACCCCAGTAAAATTAGCTGGGTGGGTTTATTGCTTTCCTTACTATCCCCCAGGCTTAAGATTTTTTTTGCTTGCTTATGGAATTTTTTTCTTGCCTATGAATTAAAAAGTTCTTCTTGGTTACCTTATTAAAAGTATGCATTTCAATATTTAAATTTTTAGCTAAATTCGCAGTCGACTACTACGATAAGGGCCCCTTTTACCCAAAAAGATGTGTGTGTTTTTAAATTGCGACAGCTTCTACTAAATATATTTTGAAGTCGCAAAATTGTAGGGTTTGCTTGCATTTTGCAACTAGACACCGTTAATTTTGAACCCTGTATTTTGAGAGGATTCACGAAGGAAACAACGTCGATTGTTAGCGCAAATAGTTTATTTTTTGGTTCACATTTTACATGTTTCGGCAAATCCTAAAAATCTCTCTCCTTCTTCAGAAAACGCAAACTAACAGTGGACATCGCAAAGCTGTGAAACATGATATCCGTAAAAAGGGGCGTAGAAACATAATATCCAGAAAAGAGTCTGAATGCCTGTATTTTGAGTCAACGAGGTCTTTTCGGCCTTCTAAACTAAAAGCGTGTATTTCAATTTTCATTTAAATTCGCAGCCGACTACTACGACAAGGGCCCCTTTTACCTTTAAAAGTTGATATTGATTTTTAATAATAACTATTAGCGATAGCTTTTACTAAATTTATTTTGAAGTGGCAAACTTAGGATTTGGTCACATTTTGCAGCAGTGACCTTTAATTTCAAACCCTGTATTTTGAGAGAATTCACGAAGGAAACAACGTAGGTATTGGCGTAAATAGTTTATTTTTTGGTACAATTTTTTTACATGTTTCGGCGAGTTCCAAAAATCGCTCGCATTCTTCAGAAATCGCTAGCAGTCAATATCGCAAAGCTGTGAAACATCAGTGAAAGGGTCTGAATAATTGTATTTTGAGTCAACTATGGGGTCACACACTATCAATTTTAAGTTCATGGTAGTTTAATTGCGCTTGACCATAATTAGACTATAATATTATGTTACACGATCGTAGTTATAAGGTTCATACCGTTACTAAAACTGTAAAATTACAGCAAGACCTTATGATTACGGTTAAAATTATAGAATCACCCATTATCAATTTACGGTTTTTTACTGTTAGTTTTTCAACAGGGCATGACAGGAATATTTGCTGTCCTTCCCTGCCCGCTATTTTACAGGGATTTTTTCAAAACAGTGTAGGTCTTCTCGGTTAGCTAACTTAAATAATGCATTTCAATTTCCAGCCAAATTCGCAGCCGACTACTACGACAAGGGCGCCGACTTGATCCAGGACGACAGCGACAAGAGATCAGAGCTCACTCTCGAAGAGTGCGCCCGCGTATGTTCAGAGGAACTGAAAGGCAACTGCAATTCCTTCAACTACTGTCCCGCGACCGGACAGGGTTGGGCGGACAGTTCTTGCTCACTCAGCACTAAAGTATTGCCGCAACCGAAGACAGATAAGAAGGACAAGTGCCGCCACTACGAAAGTAAGTGAAGAGTACCAATACCACCTAGATTCAGTGCTGCAAGTGGGGGTAGACGCGGGGTGACACTTCACCCCGCTTTTCAAGGAAATGGCTATCCATCCCCCCACTTCTTATATCTCTCAAATCCATAATCCATAGATTGGGGGTGGGGCAAGGCATTCTAAATGAAGGCATCCCCCTATACTTACTTTTTCCCCACTTTCACCACTGCCTATATTAGAAGGCCGAAGAACTAAGCAACACAACGTCACACTAGTGGACCGATTTCGATTTGTTGACCAATAACGTCGTACCTTAAGATGACGTCGCATCTTCATTCATGTTATCCTAAAAATGTACTCAAATACAAGATCTAGTCACGAATGATCATTGGTCAAAACCGTAGAATCGGTCTACTTATGACGTCAAGCATTTAGCTCGCCGGCCTTCTAATCTAGGTGGTATTGAGAGTACAGGGGAAAAACCGCTTGATTTCGTAGAAGGCTTTCCTCGATATTCCTCTTTGGCGATGATAGCGAGAAATCGCCTAAACTGATGTAAAGAAACCGGTTACTCGCTTTGTTTTCTTTCGCGACAATCCTGATTCACGCCAGAGATCAGTGGACACTAGTCACACGTTTGTACCGTGAATGAAGACCCCCCCCCCAAAAAAAAACAGTTTCCGGTCGCCAATGTTCACTAAGCAGACACTATTACGAGAAGACTACTAATAAATCAAGCGGTTCTTCCCCCTTGTACTCTTCAAGTTTTATAAATGTTCAACACTTTCAGTCCCAATTTTTCATTCTAAAAATCTAAAATTTGTGAAATAGGCTCAGTATGCATCCAGAATGAACTGGTGAAAAGCAGGGGGGAAATCAGAATTTTTTTAATTAAAAGTTAAGGGAAAAATTTTGGAATCGTAACTTTTGAATTATTAGAATAATTTTTTTGAAATTTTATTTGTTAAAAACAGTTAAAAATAAATTTGTAAACGTTTAAAAATGCAAGCATGAAGAAATTAGAGCTAATTTATTCAATAAAACTGTTTCAGAAGGATTTTTACCATGTTTTTATACTTTTTTTTTAAACATTATTTAATTCTTCAAAAAGTGTGATTCTTCTATATATAACAATCATACAAAAAGAAAATGCAACTTAGAAAAATTTATGTAGAATTTAATAAAATTTATTTGAAATAAGTGCGAATTCAACTTGGTGAGAAAAAAAATCGCAGGCTGATGATTCCAAATGGAATCACCGGGAGTGAAAGGGTGAAGGGGGAATAGGCGTGGGCCTCCAAAACCAAAGTGCCTCTGTGTTAATGCGATGGGGGGAAAATATTTTCTTGACCACATTTCTCTATCTGTATTAATATTTTTACAACGGTCTTTTTTAAAAGATAAATATAGCCGACTTAAAGGGAAGGCTCTTTATTCTCACTCTTTGGGATTGGTTCGAACAACAAAATATTGGAAGCGTTTTTTTTTTAAATAAGTTTATAGAACTCTGTAAGTCAGCTACATTTATCATATCAATAAAACCCTTCGTAAAATAATCGATACAGCCGTAGAAATGAGGCTTAGAAATATTTCTTTTCATTAGATTAACGCAGGGGCACTTTGGTTTGGAGATCCGCTACCATTCCCCCTTGGACTAAACAAATGAATGATATTTATCAGAAATTTTTTTAATTAAAAAAATTCTGTAATTTTCCATTTCGTGGGAGCAACTATCAGCAAACGGAATCTTTAGCGACAAACGGAATTTTCTAGTGACAAAACACAGTAAAAGGTTATCATTGGAAATATTCCGTTTGGTTGTGCATTTTCAGCGACTTTATCGCTTGCTATTGCGAAATAGAAAAGTACCGAAAATTCTATAATAATACACGGCTCAAAACAATTAGGGGAGCGCATGCTTTAATTTAAACACGTTCGCCCTCAATGATTCCATTTGGAATCATTAGCTTGCGATTTTCTCTGACTAAAATAAGTTTGCACTTATACGTATAGTTAGATAGAAGAATCATGTCGATTGAAAATTTAATAATTTTGTTTTAATTAAATGAAATTATGAAAACCATGGTAAAATAAAATTCACTCTAAAACAATTTTTGCAAATAAATTGTCCCTAAATTATTCATGTTTGCATTTTTTCGATGCTTAAAAATACATTAAAACTATTTTAAACAAATAAAGTTTTTGAAATTATTGTTATAATTTATTCAAAAGTTATGACTACAATTTCCCCCCCTTAAATTTTAGTTTAAAAAATTAATATTTTCTCCCCTTTTTTTACTAATTTATTCTGGATGCATAATGATTCTAATTCACAAATTTTAGATTTTTATAATAAAAGTTAAAAAGCAAAATTTCGAAGTAAAAAGTGCTCCCCTAATTGTTTTGAGCAGGTCTTTATATATACCTTGTGAGGTATCTTATGCCTATTGAATTTATTGAAGAGGTAAACCTTTGAACGTTTTCGAAAGAATACGGTTAGTCCATGAGATCGATTTTGAAAAAGTCGGAACTTTCGAATGAAAGTACGCATAAACTTTTAAAGGAATAACTTTCTCGCATTTTGACGCCTTTTTTAAAAATACTATCTACATTTTGTGGCTCAGTCGGATATGAAATTAAAAATTGACCCACTCACATAGTATGTATCGATACTTTTTGAATGACTTTTCTGTATCAATGTTTTTTTTTTTTTAATTCAATAGTTCTTTTAACATTAATGCTCTAGACTGGGAATTTTTAATAGTAGCCAGTGGCTACTAGAGTGAAAAAAAATGGTAGCCACATTTTGATTTTTAGTAGCCAGTTTTAAATTTCAGTATATACGACAAAAAGAAAGTGCGATTTTCCACAAAAGAAAATTTTATTGATGACATTTTTGATATGATAAGATTGACAGTAAAAAAAGTATCATACAAAATATGTAGTATTATGTGATTGGCCATTATTGTTAGGAGAAAATTATTTTATGTACAATCAGTTCAACTACTATTAGTTTCGGAGAATTCTTGACGTCTCCCACGACTAGGGTACCTTCAATACACTGTGTGCTGTACATACGCAGATATTCCAGTAACCCTACCCACGACCCACGATTGTTCATGAAATTTTCTCATATCAAAATTGTTTAAATGAATAGTTGAGATCTTAATCAGATGTAAATCAATCACCTGTAGATTGCCGAAATCGTAAAGCAAAATTTAAAAATCAAATTTGCATTTAAGATTTTCATCGCCCAGCTCCATTTACGTCACACGGAGGAGGATGGAAAATTTCACCGATGAGCAACAACTGTCATCAAGTCTTTCATCCCGACAAAATCGAATCGGAGCGTTTTATTATTTTAGAAATGCAGCTTCAGTATTAATTATCTGTTGAACAAAAAGGAAAAATTATGATCGCCACATTTGGCGACTGGGGTTAGATTTTTAGGTAGCCACTTTCGATGTAATAGTCTCCAGTTGGCGACTGGCGACCGCTAATCTAGAGCTTTATTTAACATCAAAAGTTATAAAATTCCTGAAATTATAAATTTTTAAAATTATGTGCTGTTAAAAACGTATAATTCTTGAAGTATGTACGTTTTGAATACTTAAAAGAATTCAAGTATTTGGAAACGACAATAAAACTAAAACGCTTCTAAGAAAGTTCAACAATCTCAATTCTCGTCAGTCTAGGATAAAACCTCTATTGTATTGAACAGTCAAGTTTTCAAAAACAAGTTTAGTTTTTTTAGTTTATTTTTCATTAAAACGAGAAATCTGGAAGACTTTTTTTAGACGAATAGCAGTTTAATGACAAAAATCTAGTTTTAAATAAAACAAATTAAATGCGTGAGGAAAGGAACCCACAAACCGAAGAAGTGTTTTGTTTTTATAGATGCATAGTATATATTGCTTTGTGATTTTAGAAATATACTATAAGATATTTGTCTGGTTATTTTTCTTTCTTTTTTTTTGTAAAACTTCAAAAAAATAATGCTTTTAAATATTATCTTAAAAACTTGATAAATAATTAGAGGACAATCAAATTTAGGAATTTAAAATTTAGAAATATCTTGTTTGTCAACATTCAATTCGGATTATTCAAAAGTTTAAACAGACCAAAGTGATTAAAAGTTAAAATTTCTCAATAACTTTATATAATTTAGAGGAAATTTTTTTTCAAACGTTTAAGAACATGTTTAAAAATCAAACATTATTTTTTCCATATTTCAATGATATATTCCTTTGATATTGAAATTCTATAAACTAAAATTTTCAAACGTTTAATTAAATATAGTGTGATAAATCTATATACATAAAAGGCGACTTCTGTTTGTTTGTTTGTGTGTATAGGACGCAAAAACTTAAGAACCACTCAACAGATCGTCACGAAATTTGGCACAAAAATTCCTCTCATCTCAGGAACAAACATAGGCTAAGAATTTTTCGAATCGGACCATTCCTTCTATCGTTTTCGAACGTTTTAAGGAAAAAATACACCACTTTCGCTCAAATCCGATCATTTTTTTTCTCTTTCGTGATGCCATCAGGCAGAAAAATTTAAATAAAACTTTTTAGAAAACAATTGAAATTGAAAATGTTTAACTTATTTAATATTTGTCCATTGCCTTCAGAAACAAAATTAATAATTTGAAAAAAATAGTTCGATATGTTTCAAGTTACGTAATCCTACCAGTCTCCATTCTATTATTTTATTGTGTATATGATTTTAATTATGAATTTTTTAAAAGCATAGTTCAGCTTTTACTGAATTATGTTGTTTTTTGAAGACCGTTGCACTACAGATGCATGTTAAGGTTTCATGTCTTCCTTCTTTCGCCAATTACTTTGCCAAACTCGCCAAATTATTACAAAGAACGTGCAAAAGAGCATTTTTTTAAATAGCTGGTTGGTTGTGCGATGGTCTTTGAGCTAGAGCTGAATGGGTGTAATGGTAGCTATATATTTTCCTCGACAAATTTTTCAAACACGCCAAATGAGCTAAAATGTTTTTATTCGGATAATTACTACGACATTATCTGTTAATTTGATAGCATTTTTTAAATTTTGAATTTTTTAATGTAATATAAATAGTGGGATTTTGTACTTTAATAACGAACGGTATCAGCAACATAAGCTTATTAAAAAGCAAATAAACTTATAAAAAAATGCAAATCGTTTGCTGTTTGCTGGAGTAGATTATTTTTAATTCTTACTGATTATTTTTTTACTTAAATATGTATTCTCTTTAATTTGAGCTTGTTATCAAAGGTATTTTTGAAATTATAATTAATTATTACTATATCCAAGATGGGTAATTAAATGGAAAAAATTACTTTGTAATCTTCATATCTTATGTAACTCAAATGAAAGAAAAAAAATAGTAAAATTGACTATAAAATTATTTTTTCACCTCTACCCGTGCAACGTCGGGTATAACAGCTAGTACTTCATATACGAACAAGCACACAAGTTGGAATATATATGTACCATACCATACCCTACTTCATATTTTAATGTCAATTTTTTTATTTTTAGCTTTAGGAGAAGATAGGTATTATCTTCTTTGATAAGAATATTTTTTAAATATGTGCATTATTTATATATTTCAGAAAAATCTTTAGTGGACGATTGGGGAAAATCTAATGATAAATCGTTAGCTACAGTTGGATACACAGCCAGTAAGTAAACATTGATTTTGTATTTATACATTAAAATAGTCACTGGCGAAATTAGCTGTAGTTATGTATTAAAAATTACACTAGCAAAGAAAATTAAATTTTATAAACTTTCAAATACTGCTTTCTAGAGGATTAAAGCAGTACATAAGGAGAGTTCAAAGCGATAAAGGAAAAAAAACTTATTCAAAGTTTTGGGTTCTATAATAACCCTGCTTCCGCCAGTGGTTCTCCTCAAACCATGATTTTTAAATTGTCAGAAATTGAGACCTTCTATTTACCAAGACTGTACACAGCTAATAAAATGTCACTATTTAAAAAAATGTTACGATCGTCGGAGTATCGCATTTTATGTATCGCCGGATTTTGCAATTTATAATGATCACAATTTAGGGAACTTTGACAAATTTCAGATCTTTGAATATTTGCCATTTTCCGATGACAATTTTCGGCAAGATCCTTTGGAAAAAACACTTTAAAAAGTTAATAGTGATATTTCAGAAAACTAGACTTTCTTGGTTCTGTCCTTGTCATTGCCATTTGTTCTATGGGCGCATTCGTGCTAGATGAAAAATCTCTCTAAAAATCACTGGGGTGCCCGAGTACAATTCAGGTGTTGACCTCGTCACTTGGCCATGGCTCAAAATTATGAGGCGTAATTTACTGTGTTAATAAGTTCTAACAGGAGACTAGAAATCGGCTACGGTAAATGATTAAACTACACTCTTAAAACAAACGAGCGATTTTAACTCAGTCTGAGTTAATTTTCACTCCTTCCAGTGTCGAAAATGCACTTCTCCTGAAGGAGTGGATTTCACTCCTTTGTTTTGTTAAACCTCCGACAGGATCACTCCAAACGAGCGATTTTAACTCAGTCTGAGTTGATTTTATCTCAGTTTGAGTTAATTTTTACTCCTTCCAGTGTCGAAAATGCACTTCTCCTATAGGAGTGGATTTCACTCTTTTGTTTTAAGAGTGTACCAAATTAAATTACCTAAATATATTTCAATCAATGTGAATATAAATAATCAATGTGAATTAAATTATTCTTTTTCAGAGGGTTTCACCGGCCTCGTCATAGGCATGCTGGCCCTAGGCCTTGTCCTAGGCGCCATGGGATTTGTGGGCTACTCCTACTTCAGATCAAAGTCCTCCGGGGAAGGCATGACAGTTAGATTTATGAAATCGGACATTTAAATTAATTGGAAAATTGTTTGTTGATATTATAATACATTTAAAGAGAACTGTGTATAGTGTGTTTTGTTAAGCATGAATGAATCCATTCGACAGGGAGTCATTTGATTTTGTATATTTCGTCACGTTTCTTTGGATCTATGTCTCTGTTGCGATGTATTGAGATGTCGATGAACAGAATGGCTAATAAAATATTGAATTTTGTTTAATAGTTTTTATTTGATCTGTATCGCCTTCGATATCCCATTGTCTACCAAAAGGATCCTCAAGGTAGAGATGAGTTATCTCGGCGTAATAAATCGGTCGTAAATGGAGGTTGGTCGCTCCTAGAGTAGAAGGAATTAGCTAGAAAGTTGAAATATCCTCTTACTACGCATTATTAACCATTACAAAATTACAAATTCTATTTATCATTATATTTATTTATGATTTGCAAATACTTATACACAAAATTATACTTACTTACTTTTGAACAATCTGTTGTATGTAATGTAAAAGAATAAATACACTAACTTATTTTAGCAGACTAGTATGTACTAATTCAACCTTTTTTTTTAATTTTCGATTTTTCGCAAACCACTTTTCCTAATTCATTTTTTTTAATCTTAAAAAAGTCAGTTTATATGGTCTTCTTTAGTGATATTGTAATTTGATAAAATAAAGTTTAATTGTTTAAAAAAAGGTAAATTTTCATGAAATGGAATTGGAAACCGGTGATCTGGTGGACCGGAATGAGATCTGGTCTCTCCCAGAGTGGCTTTTAACATTGAACACATGGGAGAAGAAATCGGTGCCTTGGAAAATTGGTCGTAGAGTTTTCACGTACTACCATTAACGTTGCAATCTGTAATAGTGGTAGGAACATGAGCGGTTAATCAGCGCCACCGCCACCTACACTCTTAAAACAAACACTCCCAATTTAACTCAGTCTGAGTGGATTTCACTCCTCCAGACTGGAAAATGCACTTCTCCTTTTGGAGTGGATCCTTTGTGTGTTAAACCTCCGACAGGATCACTCCAAACGAGTGATTTTAGCTCAGTCTGAGAAAATATGCATGCCTTTAGGGTGTCGAAAATGCACTTCTCCACCTGGAGTGGATTTCACTCTTTTGTTTTAAGAGTGTAGTTGTTGATGGAATATTGAGGTTGCGTCACTTATGTTTCTAATTTCAGTTTAATACCTGCTGTTTGCACGAGGTTATGAAAGTAATCATACAAGAATAAAATTTGACTTTCGGGAAGCCGTATTATGTGGATCGACACGAAAGATCGCTCTTATCTCTCAGATGCCCGGGTCATATTATTAGGAAAATGGTCAATTTATGTCCAGACCGATTTTTTTTTGTTAACTTATTTGACCGATTATTTCATCTTAAACTATTTAAATTTCTTAATAAATACTTTAGCTTCAAATCTCAATCAAATCATCACATCATGTGTTTATTTATTATAGGGAAAGGCTTTAAAGTTCTCAAAAGTCAGATCGGTAACGTGTCACAACTATAGCGTTGCTTGTTTTGTAAAGACATTCGCTTTAAAATTGCCATAACAAATCTAATTTAGATTTGTTATGGCACTTTATAACGAAAACTACTTTATTCAATGCCTTTTATCAATATTATGAATCATTTTTAGTATTAGAATCAGTATTTGTTATGGCACTTTATAACGAAAACTACTTTATTCAATGCCTTTTATCAATATTATGAATCATTTTTATAAAAATTTACCCGAAACACGCAATAAGAGAAAAATATATGCGTCATATATTACATGTTAGATCGCTATAACGTCAACTTTCAAAACGAGTTTCATACAGAAAACATGATGAATATCTGGAAGAGTCCTCGTAAACTGTTTACAAAGTTGAATGCTGCAACAATTTCCGGTGGGAAAAACAATTAAGACTATTTAGTTAAAATTTTTAAATGCGCGCACTTTTGAGTAGGTAGGTCAGATCGATAATACACCCTAAAATAAAAGAAATATAAAATATAATTATATTTTTATATCATAAAATAGTTTTAGTGGGTGTGAAAAAGCTATGACTTTGACTTTCTTGATGGGGGGGGGGGGGGGGGGGCAAAGTTCGCCGAGCACTGCGACCTTAGGTCTATTGTATTCAACCCCAGAAATGACACAATCATAGGAGACGACACAGACACACAAATAACAACATTTATTGACGGACACAAACATCCATGCAATGTCCGGGACACGAACCCGAACCCACCAGCTCCAAGGGCTAACACGTTAACCATTGCGCCAGCGGGCCGACTTGTGAAAAAGCTAACGTGATTTCTAGTTATTACAAGAAATAAATATTTTTAAAAATCTAATAAATTAGTCAAATCAGTAACGTTTCGAAAAACTTGTGCTCTTGGTCGGAATTCTATAATTCCGTTAACAATATTTTGTAAACACGTGCTTAACACGTTATAGCACAGTTTGTTTTTTTTGCTATAATTTTAAGTTTAAATAGACGATTGACAGCATAATTTAATTTCATCATCAGATCAGTAAACCCTAATCACATCCGTAATTTGGCACTTTCATATTATTGACTCAAAAAACAAAAATCAAGAAAAATGTGAATTTTTAATTGGGAGAGTCAAACTTAAAGCAGGAAAAAAAATTGGCAAAGTTAATAATGACCAATTTATTATCGTGTTCCAATCCTTAAATAAATAAAGCTGATAAGTGATAACGTTTGCGGAACGTTTGGTTTGCAAAAGTACAAGAAAAAGTTTCTCCTTTCATATTTAATCAATATAAGTATTAAGCGATGGTGAAGTGTTTAAAGTAGTTTTTTTTATCCGAAATTCATTTCGAAGAATAAATATGTAATTTTGCTAACACTAAAAAATAAGTTAAACAATTCAGATCACATACAACACCGGAACTATATCTAGCTATCATCTTCAAAACATATAACTAAACAAAATGATTTTTAATTGCTCTTTTTAAAAAATTACAATGAAAAAATCTTGCCAAAAGGAATAATTAGTATACTAAGAAACGCCTTTTGTACCTCTTTCTAAACAGGTAATGTATACGAACCACCATAAAATCTCATTGTGACACTGACATATACATTCCGACCTCATTCCAAAACAATTTATACCACTAAGATTAAATTTTCTATTAATTTGTTATTTAATATAAATAAAGTTTCTTGTGATTGTTATGAGTGACTATGGTGAGTAAAATAAATTAAAAATGGTCTTCTTATGTAAAAAAAAAAAAGAATGGTCACTTATTTTATCTACATAGGTCAAATAGCTTTTGTAGGGGTAGATACATATTATATGAAAGCTTATGTGCTTGATCAGAAACCCGCTGTATAAGCCTCCGTCAATAAGACACAGAAAGAATTTTTACTGTCACAGAGAATGGAACTACACCCAGGCGAAGCACCCGTTACAACGTGCAGACTGCTAGCTTAATGGTCCAAACCACTCGGCCATTCCAGGCCCCATAATTTTTGTTCTACAGATGTTTAAAAACAATAGCGATGCCAAATTTGACCAATTTTTGACTTTTTGAAAGCTATCAAAAATAACGAAAATGTTTTAATGGGAATATTTTTTATGATGTCACGCTCTCCAAACTGCGATTTCATTGGTTGTTTCGTTTTCTTTAACAAAGTGTTGAAACAATCCCTTTGTGTTTGTTTTTTTATTGTTTTTTTTTATTTGACTACATTTGCGCGTGAACAGCAACAAAAAAAAAAAAAATACCCGCTTCTAAAGCGTGAAGTTTTACACATCTTTTAATAATTAACATTAAATTACTCACTTAGAAAAATGCATTTTTACTATCTGAATTTTATTTTATTCACCAAATGATGCAAAAAGTTAAAAGCCAAATATTAAAATTATTTCCCGCCTAAAAAATTTTTGACCAGAGAAGGAGAAATCATTTTTAATACCATAAACCAATTATTAATACCAATTATTAATAATACCATGTAGTGTTAAATTATTTAATAGATGTAATTTTATAACTTTTAGTTAATTGTATGAGTATATAATACGTATTAAACATGACTTACTACACTTCATATTCAACCTTGTTTAAGATGGATTGTCAAGTCCCATAGATAATGCATTAGTTCGGAATCACAATTTCCGCATAAGTATTGCTTTGACGTGTTAGCTCTTTTTCCCTATGTATGGGATCATATCAACACAACATTAAAATGAAAAAAAATTTAAGCGTAAATGTTATCTATAGTTATTTAATTATATATTTTGAAGTTTTAAAATGCCTCAAAATATTCAGCAGATGGCGACACGATTTAAAAAAGTTATCAATTAATAATTAAAACACCGGATGCCGGATGTTATCTTCTTGTCTATTTTGTTTTAAATTAATTTATGATTATTGGCATATCTATAGCTCTATGGGACTGACAGTACTCGTTATACACCATAAACATCGCAGTCCCTTGAATGACGCTATAACCGAGTTATACTTTTTTTGTCATTTTTTTTTTATGTTGGGGACAGGGGATTTTATGCAAAATACAAGACAATATTTTTTTAGTGTGCATTTAACAAAATAAACGCTCTAGTAAATATTCCTCATTAAGAATTTATTTCTTTGACCCTTTGACAGTTGACAGCTAGGTAACAGCTGACATTTCATCAGCTGTTTTCTGGTTTGTTATTCAGTTGCCACCAATCACTAAAACAAAAGATTTGAGCCTATTTTAAAAAGAACACGATGCCATAATATTTTTGGCTATACCAAAGCATAAATGAGTGTCTATAATAACTTCATACAAACTAGAAATTAATTTGCTGTAGTTATGTGTATAAAGGGCGTGTTTTTACAAATAATTAATAAGTTAACTTTCTACTTACAAAGAGAAAAAAAAGTAGCCAAATCTATTCACGACCTTCACAATAACGCCAAATTTGACAAATAGTGCGGAATTCGAAAACCGAATTATCTTATTAAAACAGAATTATTCCTTTTAAAAATCAACTAACAGAAAATATATTATTTGAAAAAAATGGAAAAATAAAAAAACATTAAGTGTAAAACAAATTAGATATTCTTTTAGCGTTTGTAATCTTTTGCTAATCTCAGTTTTGGCAAAGTAGTTCAAAATCTAGCTACCCGCTCCACTTCCGTCTCGCCGAAGGTTGTTTCCATCGTTTCCATTGATACTGCAACCCTAAAGACCAGTTGTGAGTGCGATGTTTTTGTGATTGCATGAGAGATCGTGGCGGTATGTTTATGTTTGTTTCGTTAGATTTCGTTACGGACGAAAATTATAATATTTATTAATTTGTTCAAAAATGTGAAGAATTCCTCTTTAATTCCAATTAATCAACATGAAAACTAGATCAAGAAGAGGTGGACGTAATCTTATCATTGATGATAGGGTAAGGTTTTGAATTGTTTCTATGGTATGTTAATTTTCTGATTCAAAACTAATAGTCATAGTAGCGTATCGTTTCGTTATGTGTGATCTATGGTTATTATAGATGTAATGAACTTCTAAACATCATTCTAGAAGGAATTTGTTATCTATGAAGGTGATTTTTTAAAAAAAAAATTTCTTTGTAATCGTTAAGGCTTAGGCTTTGTTCCCGTTACACTTTTTTTCTTTTGTGAGTTTTAAAATCATATGATATTCCGTTTGTTATTTTTAAACAACTTTATGTTTGAACGTTCTTTGTTTTTATTTGTAATTATAGCTTTGAGCATAAATTTGACAAACAAATGCTTCAGAATTATTCAGAACTATTGTTTTTAATTACACAAACGGAATTTTGTTGGCTTCCAATTCTTTGAATTTGTTAGTTATTGTCATACTTTATATTTGTTTCCTGATACAATTGAAAATTGCTTGTGTATCATTCTATTAAAAAAACTTAAAAGATAGTGCCTATTTTTAATTTTATGCTATTCTGTAATATAAATATGGGAACTATTTGCACTTTTACAGGAATAGTGCTAAAAAAATTCTTGTTTCTTTTTCGCTTTCCAGAAATTTAAAATAAATTAAAAAATTCAAATATTTAACTGTTATTAATTATATACTTAATAGTCAAAATTATTTTATATAGTTAGTCTCAAGTTAGAAGATTATTATTCAAGTCATTATGTAATAATGATAATCATTGTATCTGTTTGGTTTCTACCTTTATCAGATATTTTTTTTCTTAACTAACAGAAAAAAAGTTGGTAATTAAGTTACAAAATAAATTGTCATTATATCTTCTGTACCTGTATTTCTATATCCCAGTTTTCTGTCTGCAAACTTCTAAAAATTCCTTTAAAATCCTTTCGTATTTCTTTCCCAAGGACAATTTCCATGAAATATGTTTCTATCCATACATACTGTTGAAACCTTTATCGAATTGTGGGATTGTCTTTTCCCACCTGAACATAACCATGTTTGTAATGTTATTGCTGCAGATATTGATAGCCCTTCACGACCATAACATCTACCATTAAATTAATGTGAGCAGACATCCCATTTTTGGTTAGAATGTCCCGCTTTCCTGTAACAGTCCAACAATGTCCTGAAATTTTTTTTATGAAAACGTGAATAAAATGGATATTACAAAAAAAAAATTATGAATAATTCCATAATTCGTATTCCATAATTCGTCCTTACAATGGTTATTGGTTCTTTATTTCTATATTTGATTACTCAAGATAATGGTAGCAATCAACCAGTCATTTGCTCATTATTATTATTCTTGCCTTGTAAAAAATTTTCAAAGAGGTGGAAGGGGAGGGAATGTCCTGAGTTTTAGTTTTGAAAATCTGGTCACCTTATCCTGCAGAGGAAGTTTTCTAATCCTATAGTGCTAAATACTACCGGTCTTTTTTTTATCATAAAAGACTGTTGAGTATTTCAATGTAATAGGAATCCATCACGTTCAGGTCATTCACCCTGATTAAATAATTTCGTTATTTCCAGTCGCTGCTCCTGTTCGGGTTTAAGTGTTTCTTGAGGGCATTGTTTTTTTCATTTTATAGTACTATTTTCACAAACAGGCAAAGGTTTCCGCTTTCCGCTTAATGTTTTCACCATGCGCAGAATGTCTAAAATACAATCATTGCGCTTTGATGGTGGTTATGACAAAAATAGATTTAATAGCCCTCGTGTAGCTCCAGTGCGACAATAATTCAAACCAAACCAAACAAAAATAGATTTAAAAATATCAATAAATATCTTTATACTTGTTCTTCCTTCAACAATCAAAGTATGATTTCAACATTTAAATACTCTGTTCAGCAAACTGTAGTATTTGTTCAACTTAGTTAATGCAGACATTAATTAACTCAATTTTGTTGGCAGAAGAAAGCATGGTTCGACGCAGATTAAATCTTTAAACGGTCAAAATTTCGCTAGCATATTTTAAAGCAAAATTTTTCTAATTTAATCTAAAAGGTAGTTTCATATTATACAGGAGACTCCTTCTTAACCAGGACTAAAGATCAATCTGGTATGGGGGGTTTCGACCTTCGCTTGTCAAGCAACTGGGCCCAGGTTCGAAACTCGGATAAGGCATCGATATTTATGTTGTCCCAAGAAAGTGCTTGTTTAATCTGTGGGACTAAAATTCCTATATACGGTCATGGCGCAGTATCATGGGTGTAGGTTGCCTGGTGGAAAACGCAAATCCCCTCCAGCGCTGTACCTTAATTGAGGACGTGGCGCCGTCTAGGAGTAGAAGTCAGACATCCACCCTCACAGGTACTCAAAGCCTTGCACCTACAGATGCTACTGCACCTTTCTTACCTTCCAGGCTATAGCCTGAAGACCCACAACAACAACAAGGAACATAAGGCGAACCGGCTACCTGCAAATTTGGTTAAACCAGAGAAATATTAAATTTGGAAGTAGTCTTGATTTGACTTTCGATTATGACGATGTTTGGTTTACATATGAATGCCCATTTCCAATAATAAGTCGTTTTATTAATTGGTCTTTTTTTGTTGGAGCCTAGAGATTTGGTAAC
Organism: Hylyphantes graminicola; assembly: GCA_023701765.1. Taxonomy (NCBI): domain Eukaryota; kingdom Metazoa; phylum Arthropoda; class Arachnida; order Araneae; family Linyphiidae; genus Hylyphantes; species Hylyphantes graminicola. The sequence goes on along the minus strand of CM043118.1, from coordinate 28,472,249 downwards.
TTGCCACATATTTATCAATATCACGTCAATAGGGAATCTATAACGGAACAATGATTTTTTAGCTATTTTTAACACTTTAAAGATAAAACTTTTCGCTGATTAAGAGGGAGCCTGTACATTTTAAAAGATCTCAATATTCTTACTGGAGTGCTTGGGTATCTTCCTAGGATACTGAAAGCGACGAAAGCTCCTACACTAACACTTCCAGAAGGAGGAAGATATCAAACAAGGTCAATGTCCATTTACAGAGATATGGTACGAGTTTCACTATTTTACTAACTCAATGCCTAAAAACCCTTTCCTTCCCAACCTACCAAACTTAATTTCACTCATTTTGCTTATCTGCTTTGCTCAATTAGTCCTAAATGTGATCTTATGTAAGTATGTTATCTTTTGGTTTGCATGGTTGTGCTTTTCTTTTTGTTGTTGCTAGATGAAGAGTAGCATGTACTGGTGGATTTGAAGTCTTATGAAACTTCTATAAATGGTGATGGTCTGCTATAATGAAAAACAATTGCATAACTGTGTTATATGCCAGCAAGACTAATGCTTATTAACAGAGCTTGTATTTTAGTTTTTTTTACCATATTGTTTTATTAGTTATATTAATGAACTAGCATGGCTTATACTCAATAGAAAAAATATATATTTTTTAGCTTGTTATGCTTAATTGTGAGGCATTGTTTTCTTATGAAGTGTATAAATAGTAATATGATGTCGGTATGTTGGGCCAGTTCACTGCTCAGCACTGTATAGTCTGTCTAAACTAATTAAATTATTAAAAATTGAGTTTTTTAAGTTCCAAGCTTGCAAGTTCTGGTTACTGCTTTTATCCATTGAAATATCTTATCTTTCTGTCCCATTAAAATTAAAAAACTATTAAATTATCTATTTTATTTGAATAGAAGAGATAGAAAAAGATTGAAACAACTATTTTATTGTGGTTGTTCACCCTTTAAATTTTATAACCTGATACCGTCTTTATAACTGTCAAAATCTGTGAAAAATTGGCCAATCTGAATTGATTCAATAAATCTGTAACAGTTGGCAGATTCACTTAATTTTGTAAGATAGATTGTTTATCAAAATTTTGTTAAGCTCTTAATCCTTTTGAGTTTAATTATATTCATAAAACATAAAAACTTTCTAATCTTATATCTCCAATCCATACGTTCACAGGCCTAAGAAAACTCAGCAACCACATGCCGCACCCACTCAAAAGAGAGCTTGAAAACAGCCGGGACACGGACCAGAAGTCCTCTGTGGCTTCCAACGAGACGTTCGTCAACGATGGCGAGAGCATCGACGAAAAGCAGAACGTGCGCCGCTCAACTCGGCAGCGCAAGTTCACCTACGACAATCTCAACCAAACATGGCTGCTTGCATCGAGCATTCCGGAGTTCTCGAAGTTTGAGTCGCTTTTCGATGGGGACCAGAGGAGTCCACAGGACGACGCGATTGGTGCTGTTAGGCCAAGAAGGTCTGGACGTAATCATAGTTCAGACATGAGGCATTTGGATTTGGCGACAGAAGGATTGGTGAGTCTTTTTTTGGTTTTATAATTTTTTTCCTGGATGTACTATTTGAAGAGTCCAGGAGAAGAACCCATTGATTGAGAGGGAATCTGTGTATATCAGATCTGATTGGCCATAATGGAGTCATTGACTTAACTGATGTGAAGAAATTAGTTTTGGTTTAGTTGTTATCATGCTGGTGGGAGAAGAACCAAGAAACAAATCAGTTTTCAATCGCAACTACTTGCCAAGCATGCCTCAATATGGACAAGTTCCCAGTCGATGAAATTTGTTTTTCCCCTGCACTCTTCATTTAACATGCATCTGCATGGCAAAACACTTTTGAGTACCCATTTGGCTTGGGTTCTCTCTGCATATTTAAAACACCCACGTGGAGCTCAGATTCGTTGTATTCTGAGCATCCGAATTGGGAGCGAGAGAAACCTAGATGTGGCCACAAAAAGTGCTCTCAGTTCTGGAAAATATGCTGTCGGCAAAAGCCTTAATCGGCCAAAAAAGCAGCCTTGTTAAGAAAAAATATTTGCATTTACTTGAAATTTCTTTATACTACTAGAAATGACTGTATGCAATGCATATTACTATTTCTTGAAATTAAAATGTTTTGTAGGAGTTTGAAGACATGTACAGTCGAGTCAAGCGCAAGAAAAGAAAGACTGTACATACCTTCTTCACCAGACGCATTTCTAGGGATGGAGGAAGCATGGCTGATACAGAAGACACTGACCAAAATGGAATATCTGATTCCGACACCATTGAAGATCAAAGTGACCTTGAAAGAGGTAGAGTTATAAGAGTGCTGGAAATTTTTGAAATTATTTCTTAGTGTTTTAAGCATATTTAATGTTAATATTTTTTTATATATTTTTCTAAGGGGTGTAGTTGCAAAACTCGCTTTCTCCACTTTCTTACTAAGATATAGGGTCTGTTCATATCTATTTTTTTTTACGATTATTATTTCAATTAGGCAAATACAAGAAATAACAGACTGGATTTTATCTTAGACAACCATAATTCATGTTCGTTTTGCCCCTAAACCCTTAATTTGTGCCCTAACTTCAATAATATTAATGTACTAAAAGGTATGTTTATAGTTTGTACTTTTCAATTGCTTATAAATTTCACGTGCATGAAATGTCAAAAAATAATTGGTAATTTTTTTAGCATTTAATTTAACAAAACCTATAATAGATAATAGCATATTGTGCAATCTTTCTTTATGAACATATTTTAACCTACCTTGAAGAATTCATTATCTACTTTGATGCTACATTGCCAACTAAAATGTTTTCCTTCTTTTAGCTGGTACTCAATTCCCAACAGGTGCACAATTTCCTACTGGAATCACTGTTAGTCAATCTCCAAAAGATCTAGTTGTACATGGATCAAAGTATTCTTTACGTCCCAAGAAGCCCATAACAGAAAGATTTCAAGTCCCTATAGGTAATTATTATCTTTATTTTTCCTGCTTTTGAAAACAAAAATTAAGCTATGGGGGGATTTTTTTTTGTACGAGTGCTGAATAAGCCCATAAACTAAGCTACCACATTTAAAAAAAAATTAAGTATAAGTTTGTTCCAAATAAATTTCCTTAATATTTTTATTTAACTTAATTGTTGTGAGTGACAATGGTGATTTAATCCCATTACAAAGGCAAGGTTTGTACGCCTCCTGGAATTCCAGAAAATTCCTGAATTTCATTTTTGTTTTTTAAGGGCCCTTATAACTCCTGAAATTTGTGTATCATCTCCTGATATTTCCCCCCCTCGCCTGAAACAATTGACGCCATGAGTCCTTTTTCTCCTTTCTCAGTCGGTTTTCTTCTGTACTTTATCAGGATGTCTAGTAGTAAAAAAAGTCATGAAATTAAAACAAAGGTCACAAAAATTAAAAAAATCACCAAAAAAAGTGATTTTTCCCAAAAATGGAAAGGGGGTGGACTTTTACACCGAACCCTCAAATTTTCCACAACTTTTACACCCCTTGTTTCCTTCATTTTCGGTCTCAGTCATTAGACCAACACAATATTAAACACACATATTCAAATTTATTTTGCGATACCTCCTAAATTTACATCGCAGCACTCCTGAATTTCACTATCATAAATAGAGCACGAACCCTGAAATTGTCTTTTCTTAGGCTTTTTAAATAAGTATTAATTTTTTTGAGTAATTGAATTCCTATTTTGTTTTTCTAAAGTTTTCAATGACTTCTCGCTTCAATACATTGAATTTTATGTATCGCACTTTTCTATAGCATTTGCAGTTTAGGCTATGAATGGGGGGACAGAAACAGCCTTTATAAAATATTCCACTTTTTACAGTATAAACTAGTGTGAAATATAAAAATCATAATGTGATGGAATGAATGAAATACTTTATAAGACTTCAAACATTTTTTCAACCGACAGAACCCACCCGTCCCCGCCGTTCTGCCACCACCACCATTTTCGAAGCCACCCAACATCACACACGACCTCGGGAGCGAGAGAGCTTTAAGAGCACTGCCCATAGACACCATTTGTACAGAAGGTGAGTTTTAATCGTAGATTGGAAAATTCCTTCTAAAAAGTTACAATTTTGCTTAATTAAAATATTAACTCTGTTATAGTTGCTCAATATGAAAAGTCACTAGTTACAGTTACTTAATTTGGAAAATAGTTAATCGCAGCTACTTTTAGAAACATCAAGTTATAATAATATTGAAATTAGTCATATAACCTTTTTTTTTAAAGAAAACCAAGTCTAATACAAATGAAAAATTTTAGAACAAAAATTCAACGTTGCTGAAAGTTAAATTTTAAATAGATTTAAACTAAATGCTGAACTGTAAAGAAAATATCCGTGAATAGTGTAGTGAGAAGTAACTGAAAATTAACAAATATTTTTGTTCTGGTTAAAGTAACCAAGTTATAGTTAATTTCTAAAAAATCTAACAATGTTACCTTAAAAAAAGATACTGTTACAAGTGATGCGTTACTCCAACCCCTGGTTTTAATGTGCAACTTCATGTCCTTTGTAATGTGCGTGTCCTTTTATTTCCACGAAAAAAAACTAAGGGCAGTTTCAATACACAAAAAATTTACCTGCCATTTAAAGTTTAGTATCAAAATAAGATTTAAGTTAAGACTAAAGAAATATTTCCAAATTATGAAGTTTTGAATGTGTAATTCACTGTTCCAAAACTACTAAGATAATTCAACTAGAAGCTGAAAAGAAACATTTTGGAGAGGATCTTTCTTGAAATTTTTTATTTGTTTAAATTGCATGATTTTTATTTTGTCTCTTATTTTTCAGGAAAAGACATGCTATGAATCATAGTACATCTAGTAGTTCAAGTGATGATGAAAGGCGCTTTGAGAAACGAAAAGCTATTAGCATGGCTAAAGCAAGAAACAGGTATAACGAGTATTTCCTTTTAATATAATAGTTACCAATTGAAAGTAGACCATTTAAAAATTATTAAAATTTAGTTTATTTAAACATCAAATGACTTTTAATGACCTAAAAAAATGTGTATAATTCAATTCAATATGCTAAGTGTGTTATTTTTTTTTAAATAATGTTTGCTATGTTTATTTTAAAATTAAACTTACTATTTGCTCAAATGTTTCAATGTTTCAATAAGTTTGTTCAGGTTTTGCAATTTATTTTCTTCAAAACCTTTTTTTTTTCTTTTATAGGTGTCTTCCTCTTAATTTCATTGAAGATGATCTTTCAAAAGGTGCCTTACGTGATAGAGTAAAAATTGGAAGTAGCTTAGCTGACATTGATCCTATGAACATTGACAAATCGGTAATTATTAAGATTATTATTTTTAATAAACAATTTGTTAAATAAATTTTTATTCTTACTAAAAAAATGTGTGTAAAGGCAACAGCCACTTAAGTATAATTCTGATTTTATATTTTGGTTATAAACACTCCATAAAGACTAGTATTATTTACCTAGAGTTGCAGGGATATACAATAAATAATAAATACATCATAGCTATAATATAGCAACCAGTCTTAATTTTACATTTTGTGCTACTTTTCCAAGTAATGAAACTTCTCAAATCAGATAAACATTTCATTTCAACAAATTATCTACTAAATTTTATTATTGCTATTTGTGGCTAATAACAGATCTGATAAACATCATACATTATATGGTTGCCCAAAAAGAGAAACAATTCCCAAACTTTAAAAAAAAAAACTCGGAACTTTTGAATGAACCGTAAAGTCTCTTACAAAAGCGTACTTTTGTTAACTCTTTCAGTTCCAACTTCTTATTTTTTATTCTAAGAAAATAAAATTTGTGAAAGAGATTCGTTATGCATCTAGAATGAAATGGTAAAAATCAGGGGAATTTTTTTTTTTTTGTAATTTTTTAACTAAAATTTAAGGGTGAAAAATTGAAATTATAACTTTTGAATAAATTACAACAATATTTTTTTTTTGCAAATTTATTTGTTAAAAAAAGCTAAAATAAATTTTTAAGCATCTAAGAATGCAAGCATGAAGAATTTGGGTAATAATTTTATTTCATTAAAATTTTTGGGAGCGGATTTTATTTTACCATGTTTTTCATATTTTCATTTAATTAAAACAACACTATATAATGCTTCAAAAGACATGATTTTTCTATCTAAAGATAAATAAGAACGAGCTCAACTTAGTGAGGAAAAATTCGAAAGCTTATTATTCTAAATGGAATATGGGTGTAAGAGTTAAAACCATGCACTCCCCTAATTGTTGTGAGCAGTGTATTTATTTCGTAGGAGAAAAAAAAGTTATTACAAATGCTTAATTGCTTGCAAAATTTTTAACTGAATAAAATGTGTATATAAAAATTTTTGAAGATTCAGATGGACTAATGGTAAATATTTTTTAGGTGTCCTTTGATAATGTTGGTGGCCTGGATAAACATATTCGTTCCCTGAAAGAAATGATCCTCTTTCCGTTAATGTATCCAGAAGTGTTTCAACGTTTCAAGATATCTCCACCTAGAGGTGTATTATTCTATGGACAGCCTGGTAAGGCAACATCGTCTATTTGAGCTGACATCTTTAGTTTGCTTATAATCATAAATATTCTTGTTGTAAGACTTTGTTTACTTATTATGTACTCATTTGTTTGCTCGTTTTTTCATATGAGAAAGTAGCAGTTTTTGTAAAATAAGTCTTTAGTAGCTTTTTAAATGTATATTCTCACTTGCTTTTTCTGCAAATTAAATGTTTCAATTACAAAGTAATGTCACTTTTAAGGCCTTATGTGCCACAGGGCACGAAAAGGACTAAGTAAGTAAGTCACTTTGCCACAATGATTTGATAAAAGAAAAAGTGGTCGTAACAAATAGCATTTAAAACGAAATGTACAATACCTACTACCTTAGTACACACTTAAATCCCCACACTTATTTTCAAATATTATAATTGTATCCCATGATCAAGCTCATAACTACAGTGGACAGCATGCCAGGGATGATTATATTGTTAGTAGAAGAAAAATTAAATTGCATACAGATAATTATTATTTGTAATAATATTACTTACCAAGCAGTGTTTAATTAATTCAATGCATTTTAGTAAACTTTCAGTTAGTTGTACTCGTAACTAAAAAAAATTCTGGTTCTGTCATTGTCTTTTCTACTGCTGAAAAACGTATTGATCTATTACACCTTTATTTAATTATTAATAATTTATTTTTAGGCACTGGTAAAACATTAGTGGCAAGGGCTCTAGCTAACGAATGCAGCACAGGTGATAAGCGTGTTGCGTTTTTCATGCGTAAGGGAGCCGATTGCCTCAGCAAATGGGTGGGAGAATCCGAAAGACAATTGCGTCTTCTATTCGATCAAGTGAGTTGGGCAATTTAAATGTTGCTTTTAGCATAAAACATTTAAAATTGGTAACTTGAGAATTTCTAACCATATTGTTTCAAAAGAGAAATTTTTTCATTTTGCTCTTAACCGCTAGGTTAAGACACACAGTCAGTACAAGCATATGTAAACAACGTGCAAACCACTCTAGGACTATCAGTTCTTCCCATAGCTCACTCGTAACTTATTAAAAATACAGTTGGATTTTGTTAGATTCTTAAAGTTAGTAATTAAGTTTTTGGAATCAGTCACTGAAGAAATATACTATTTAAATGCTTATTTAAGGATTTAACTATAAAAAATTTAAATCTCATGGAATGAAAACAAGGTTTCAATTTTAATTAATGCAGTGATAAAAAAAAATAAAGAATTAATCTATAAAAGCTCATTCAAATTGTTTTTTAATTAAATAAATGTTTCAAATAACAGCCGACATAATCAAAATTACATTTCATCTCATCTCACCTTTTCCCTATACAATATATTTTAAAAACAACTGTGAACCTAATATGTTGGATAAAGAATGTGTTAGTAATTTACCTTATCATTTCATCTTTTATAGGCTTATTCCATGAGACCTTCCATCATCTTCTTTGACGAAATTGACGGCCTAGCCCCTGTTAGATCCACTAGACAAGACCAAATCCACAGCTCCATAGTTTCAACACTTCTTGCACTGATGGACGGCTTGGACAACAGAGGCGAAATAGTGATAATTGGTGCCACAAACAGACTGGATGCTATAGATCCGGCTCTGAGAAGGCCTGGGAGATTCGATAGGGAATTGTTGTTTCCTTTGCCTCCTTTTCAGGTAGCTATTGGGAATAGTTTTTGTGTATATTTTGATATTTTTTTATACATTAGTTTTAATTCGAAGCCAGTTATTGGATTTTCTTTAATATTACAAGAGTGTAAGCAGGTTTTATTTTAATACTTAATTGATTGTAAATTTTTTGTAAATTTGATCAGGTTAGTATTATGTTTGAAAATGGAAATTAAATCCTTTGAAATATTATTCAATATTTTCTTATAAAATACTAAAATTTTTCATTTCTTTGGCCACCAGTTTTTTGGACCTGTAACTATCATAGAATCTCTTGCCCTCTTAACGAATTTTGTTTATAAAATATTCAGCAGTTTTTTACTTTTATATTATTTTTTATTTGTGTATTCTGTTTTTATGTATTGGTCTCCTTTATTCTGTTTTTATACCACTACTTTTTTTTTATTTTATGTTTTAAACCCTTCTCTTACATTTATAAGCCCCATGGTACACTCTGTGATAGTGAAGCGATCTTTTGTCTTTTAAAATTAAATTAAATAAAAATGCACTTTATCTAAAAAGTTTTCTTCATTTTAATTTTTGAAATTTTCTATGCGTTAGCTTTAAAGCTTTTATTTAAAAATTTTCGTTTAACATGCATTTTAATTTTTTATTAATTTAAAAAGAATAAAAAATTGTAATCAACGTAACTCTATTTCCAAATAGGCCAGAGAACAAATCCTCAAAATCATCACAAAGGACTGGATTCCGCCGCTTGAAGAATCGCTCCTCTCTGAGTTGGCTGCATGTACGGCTGGTTACTGTGGAGCAGACATCAAGGCCCTTTGTTCCGAAGCAGCACTGGTGGCCCTGAGAAGGAGATACCCACAAATCTATGAATCGAAAGAAAAACTTCAGCTGGATGTGGAAACTATTCAAGTGAGTAATATTTTTCATTTTAATGAATTGTTGGGGTTATTAACCTCTTTCCTTTTTTAGTGCAAAATAATTAAATAAATGTAAACCCGGTAGCAGAGGCTGCACAGCAATGTGCAGCCCGATTGGGGGAGTCTTTGCGGCCAAGCTGCTAATATGATGTAATGCCATGATTGTTCTTTATCAATTAAACTTAAAAATTAAAGAGAACATTGCTTGCGGAAACATCGTTTTAAAAAAGTGCAGCTTTCATCATCGCAGAGCCAAAACGATATGAATTTGTTTAATAAAATTAAAGGTGCAGGGAAAAAAGATGCTTCATCCGAGGAATGTAAAAGAAAAGACAAGTCTGTGGAAAAGTGTATGCAAGGCAAATTTGATATTAAATGATACTTTGTAATATACACACATTTTCTTGTACTGCTGAATAGTGAGTAGTTTATATTTTTGTAAAGCTTTGATTGCATATTTCCAGACAAAACACAGGCGCTTGCCTGTGTACGTAAATCTTTCGATAATGTCGATTCGTGCGGGGAAGGGGGTTCTTTTTCCCAGCAGCCCAATTTTTTTCCTTAAAAAGTCATGCTGAAGCCACATTCAGAAAGTTCTGCTACTGGGATTGTAAAAGTAGGTTTGACATGTTTTAGGTGTCTGTCAATACCCAAAATCAGTGTTCTATCCATCGGATCATCAGGGAAAATGCTTGATATTTTTTATTTAAAGAATAGCTTTTATTTTAATTTTGTTTATTTAAAACAATATAATTTGTTTAAAATAAAATACTTATATTATAGCTTATTTTTTATTTTATAGGTGGAATCTGTAGATTTTGTTAATGCTCTCAAAAAAATGAAACCATCTGTTCAAAGGTGTTCAGTTGTATCATCCAAACCCTTGACAACTATTGTAAAGCCTTTATTGGAACCAGTGCTACAAACTATTATTCAAAAGATTTCCAAGATATTTCCTTTCCTGTCTTTCACAACAAAAAACTTTCCTGGTAAGTTTGATAGTTGTTGTTCTGTATTCACATTCCCCACTTTTTGTCTCAATTTCATGCAGTTTGACTGTGAGTCCATGCAGATAAATTTCTTTTAAAGTCTAACAGATTTGAATATTATTTGAGGAAATTTGACAATTTTATCAAAACGAAAAGTGTATTTTGGTTAAATTGTATTCAAAGCATTTTGTATGAAATTATTACCTTATAAGAGTTTCCAACTAATGGACCAATCGCGCTTTTTCCTCTGCCTTTTTACACTTCGTTTTTACCCAAGTTAGGTTGGCACAGAGTGTAGCTGTGAACCCTTTTCTAAAAAAAAATAGTGGCGTGTTACTTGTCTTTTAACTAATTGCAGGATTGCTATTCAACATAAAAATTAAGATAATAAAAATACTACTGGTAATTTAGTATTGAATAATTATATATCCCTTTACTATTAAATACTACTTGTTAATGTTTATTCAGAATGTTTCTAAAGGTTAGTTCATGACAATTTTGTCTTTTATGGTTAATCTCATATCTTTGTTATTGAAGTTTCTCTCAAATTAAAAAAGTCAGTTATGTTTTTTCATAAAAAAAATAATAATTTTTTAGCAATAACTAACTTGAAATGCTTTGAATGTTAATATAGAAAAATAAGATTGAATTGATAATAATGTAGAGCTATTTACCCTTTTTGTCTGTACCCTTCATATATTTTTTGTTTCAATTTCAGGTCCCAATAAAAACTTTGAAAATAACATAGATGAAATAGTTTCGGATGATGGAGAGAGCTGCCTATACTATGATGAAGTCCCCAAGTTGAATAATTCTTGTTTATTGTCACCAAGAACAAAATTAAGGCTCTCAGATATCAAAACTCACTTAACTAGGTAAATTTTTTTCTGTAAGAATGTATGGTCTTTTTCAAGAATTAGCACCAAGATGGAAAATATCAGTTCTGTGATAACACATACATGGCAAAAACCCTTAAAAACTACTTTTTTCTACCCATATTGTAACTATTTATAATTTAAATTCTCTTCAATGTGTTTAGTATTGCTCGTTAAAATCTTGTAAGTCATTAGAATCTGAACTCTTATCTTACTCTCAAACTTACAGCACGCTCAATAATGCCCCTCCAAGTTGTAAACAAAGGTTTAAAATGCTGCATTTTCCTGCAGCCATGTATAATTGTAGAATTGATTGAATTATATTTTAAAAATTATATTGATGTTCATGCACATAATATTTGAGCTGTTCATTATTGTTTAATAAAATATTTGTTTTTATTAAAAATATAGTATATATAAGTAACCTTGTCTGTTATATTTTTTTACTGATTAACTCTAATTTTGTTTAGTTTCGCGCCCGTTGTGCATCGCCCTTATTTCCTGATATCTGGCAAAGAAGGTCAGGGCCAAGGTAGCCTGGCTCCGGCAGTCCTGCATCTCTTTGAAAATGTCACTGTCCACAGGCTAGATATCCCTGCTCTGTATGCTGTTACCACCAGAGCTCCAGAAGAAGCATGTGCACAGGTATCTTACCGCAAACCATTTTTTTTAATTGGTGTTCATTTGAATTTTTTTTATTCTTAAAAGTTCAAAGAGTTCTGTATTTTAATAATTTAGTGATAGTTTTACTTGCTTTTTTTCTTAGTCTTAGGTCAAGTCAGAGTTGGACTGAAAAATGATACACTTACTGAAAAAAAGAAAGTAAATTTTTAGAGAGTGAATTAAAAATGTTTTAAATTAAAAAAGCTTTTAGCTTGAAAGGTTTGGTTTAAAGTTAGTCTCCAAGGCTTAAGTTGCCTCATCTGATGGTACCTAAATATCTTGTTCAACACCTGCAACATCTTTGCCTAGTACTTTGCTCAATATTACCGAAGCACTTAGACACCCTACGTTTTTGATTAATCTTCCACCAACTTAAATTGCCTAACATAAGTAACAGTATCTCGTCAATTAAATTTGAATTATTGATATTTAACTATAGATTAAATAGAATAACATTACTTCTTTTCACGGAATTTTCAAAAATCACTTAAACACTAGTAACAATATTCACCCATTTTTTATTCGCATTTTCTTTAAAACTGAATCCTAAATTTTTCACACAGATTTTTCACGAAGCTCAACGCAACGTTCCCAGCGTAATTTTCCTTCCCCACATTGGGTACTGGTGGGAGACACTGTCTGAGACAGTCCGAGCTACTTTCCTCTCCCTACTGCAAGATTTGGACCCTTCCTTGCCTTTAATGCTGTTTGCCACAAGTGATGTTATGTACTACCAGCTTCCCCTAAAGGTATGCTGCACTTATTTTAGATCTGTTTGTGCATTATTATTGAGATATTAATGTATCTCTACTCTTTGAACCATTTAAAATTTATTGTTTAGTCTCCCATAAAAAAAAAACTTCCAGAAAAGTCTTTCATGTTTATGATTTAAAGAATAAAAAACATTATTTTATTGGCCATATGTATTGTTTATTTATCAATGGTGTACTCTTATTGTTAAACTGCTCATTTTGTTATTGATATTTTTTAGTATTAAATGAAACCCATTAAGTGTCCCTTAACATTTTTTTTTTGTCTTTTTGAAGTTAACTCTTTGCACATATTTTAAATTTGGCTTAAATGTAATTGATTTATTTATTTATTTTCCGATAAACGATCCAATCATGCTTTTCTTTCTGCCTTTTCACCCTTTGTTTTTACCTAAGTTAGGTTGGCAAGGAGTGTAGTATCAAAGTTTTAATGCATTTACTTCATTTGTTTGTATCCATTATACTCATTCTAAGTTTCTCTTTCTTTCAAATCATTTTGAACATGTTTAGATTCAAGAAATCTTTGGCGCCTCTGCTGACCAAGTATTCCCCATGCGTAACCCAACACCAGATGAACGAAAAGCTTTCTTCTCTCAACTTATTAAAGAAATTTACAAACTTCCCCAAAAGCCAATGGAAAAAGGTATGTTGTTGTTTTAAATATGTAATTAGTATTAAGTTATAATTCATTATTCTGAAAATTCTATGTGCACTTTAGTCAATTGCATGAATTGGGATTTTTATTGAGTTGTATTGATGTACGTTGAACATGGGCTTTGTTCAAAACTTTGTTCTTAAATGCCACTTTTTTTCATATCATAACTCAAATCCTTCTTGACCTAGATTTTAAAATTAATAACTTTTTCAAATATTTACACTTAAATCATAATAAAATATGTTTATGTCTTATACCTAAAATAACTTTGCTAAATTCATTCTCTGTTGCATTCTGTAAAACTTAGTATTTTTTTGCATGAGTTTAAATTAACTCATAAAAACATAAACCTGTGAGAAAAGGAGCGCAAGGTATTTAGAAGCAAGTGTTTACAAATTAATCTGAGTTTAAATAGATATATTTTAGTTACAGATACAGAAATCAAAGAGTAATATAAAAAAATTCAATTGTTGCTTTTTGTTGAAAGGATGTTATGCTAAAACTGCACTCACCCATGCCGCCACAACACAATTATCTTTTTTTACAGCCATCCCAGTTGAACTCCCCAAAGCTCCCCCGCCTGTCATTCGACAACTCACTGACACCGAACTCGGCAAATTGAGGGAAAGAGAGGAAGCCACCCTCCGAGAACTGCGGCTGTTTCTCAGGGACATACTGAATAAGTTGGCCAAAGATCGGAGATTTTCTGTGTTCTCAAGGCCTGTTGATCCCGATGAGGTAAAGACGACTTACCTTACTGATTCTGTTTGTTTGGGCTGATTTTAGCTTGAGAATATAAAACAGGTCTTTGTGTAATGTTCCTTTAAACATTGAAACAAATTTAGTTGACTTTTCAGCTTTTACACTGAAGAGGTTAAAATATGTTTTGATTTTTTCAAAGTATTTGAACTATTTATCAAAATGTTCCTGTGTTTGACGTAGTATGGCCTTAGTTGCTAATTCACCAATAAACGCAAACATTTATTCTAAAACAGGTTTCTTTGGTTGTTACTCCTCATAAAATGATTTTTTTCCCATTTAATAACTGTTTTGAATGTATGGTAACACTAGCTTAGGATTCTTTTAAAAATAATAACTTTGTTCAAAAGAAGGTTTGAAGTTATTCCAAAGTAAAGAAATTCATTTTTATTTTTAATATTTGTGTTTTTTAAAGTATTTAATTGTCCACTTACTTATATCTAGGTTCCTGACTATCAAGAAGTTATAAAAAATCCAATGGATTTGGAAACTATGATGACGAAAATTGACAGTCAAAGATATGAAACAGTTGCTCAATTTTTAAGTGATGTGGATCTTATTTGCCAAAATGCTTTAGAATATAATCCGGATAGAGATCCATCAGGTGATTATTTGTTTAAAAATTATCAAATACTTAAGTTAAGTCCATGTTGGTGGCATTTAAGAATAATAAGTTTTCTTAAAAATTTACCTTGTTTATATGTTTTAAATTTTTTTCAAATTATTCTTCTTTTAATATCTCTAATGATATGGTATGTTAGTTTGCTTCTTATTAAAATTTAGGGAAAGTGTAAGTTAAATTACAATGTTTCCAATTTTTCTATCTGGAAATGATTTTGTTTGCTGATACTTATTACAGTGAAGCCTCCACGAACGACCACCGCCACTTGCCACACACCAATTTTTCAAGGCACCAATTTTTTTCCAATATGTGTACAATGTTAAAATCCTCTCTGGGAAAGACCAGATCTCATTCCCCAAACGACCAGTTTCAAATCACATTTAACGGGAAAAAAAATTTTCAACATGAGTCAATTTGTTTATAAATTAGAAACTGGGGTGGTTTGCGAAAAATAAAAAAAAAATAGAACAGTCAGAAATTTCTTCTTGCTTTCAAAAGGTTTAATTAGTACATACTAGTTTGTTTAAAAAAAGTGTTTTTATACATATGTACTACAGATTGTTAAAAAGTAAGTTAGTATAACTTTGTGGTATATGTATATGAGAATTAATAAATAAAGAGAGAGATAAATCATTTTTTGTAATTTTTAATGGTTAATAATCTTAGAGAATGGGCGATAGCTCACAGTTTTACTATCTCTATGGTAATAATTTGTTGTAAAATGACATTTAAACTTTCTAGCTAATTCCCTTTTTGTACTTTAGGAGTGATCAACCTCCATTTACGATCGATTTATTAAGGAACAGGAGGATGGTTGCTCTCAGAGGTTTCACTGTATTAAAGTCCTTTTTTATTGCAGATAAAATTATTCGTCATAGGGCATGCTCCTTGAAGGATGTAGCTCATGCTCTGGTTTTAACTGAACTTGATGCAGAGTTTGAGAAAATATGCCTTGAAATACAAGCTGCTCGGAGAGAAAGAGGTATTCCACAATTTTTTGGGGTTTTTTTGGCTGTCATTTTTTTAAACAGTCATTATTATTTTTTTTTACTCATGTAGATTGTTAATAAGGATCTTAATACCACTGGCAATACTGTCGTGGGCAGGGTAACTGCAGTATCAGTTATAATGACTTGGACCATTGTTGTATGCATTTAATATCTCTAACCTGTAAGAAAGTATAATAAACAACTAATTACTTGAGGACAAAAATGGTCCAAATCATTTTTGTGGTTGCTGCAGTGAGCCTTCCTACAGCAGATTAACAAACACAGCACTAACCTACCATAATTTTTACAGGCGAAAGTGTGGCACCCCCAGTTCCTACTAAGCGCAACCACACTCTAAACAAACTGGTCACTCCACTGATAATTCCACCTTCAGACACCGTAAATGACGTCAAAAAGACTCCAACAGAAAACAGCGAAGTGCCAAGCGACCGTAAAGAGAACAACAACGAATGTTTGTCCTCACCAACCCGTTTTAGCAAGAGGATTAGAGAGATGGGAGGATCCACTGTGCCTTCTGGAAGTCCTTCGACAAAGAAGCAGAATTATCAGTATCCTAGTAAGTGATGGTTGGCTATTTTATTTACCTGAAATCGTTAAATTTACTATGAGGTAGGAAACAGTGAGTTTCAAATAAATATCTGCTAAACATAACATGGACAATTCAAATTAATCCTTAGTGGAGAAAAGTTAAGCCTTTTTGTGTAGTTTGCTTTCCACTTGGACAAGTTATACCTTAGTATCCTTTATTTCTGATATATAAATGATATTTTTTCTATAAAATAACGTAACAAAGGTTGGAAATTAATGGTCCCCAGTCATAAAGTGCAACTAAAACCTACAATTTTGCGACTTTTAAATAGATATAGTTGAAGTTATTACAACTAGTTTTTTTTAATTCTTCAATCATTTGTTAAGGTGGTTTCCAATAAATTCAAAAATATTCATCTTGAACTTGTGAATTGTCAACGATCTTATCAGCTGTTAGGATGATGTCAAAATTCTTTCTGTGATCCTTAAAAGGCAAAATGTAGAAACTCTGGTGATCGTACATTCTAAAATTTAGAAACTTGGGTGGTTGGCTTGGATAAAACGTGCACAACTATAGCCATCTAAAAATCATGCAGAGTCACTGCTAACATTGTTTGTGGATAATAAATTGTATGAAAATAGCATTTTTTCAATTAAATCTTTTTAAAAAGATGCTCTTAGATGTGTGCATTTGCTCCTAGTTTTTTAAGTTAGTAGCGTAGACTGCTCCTAAATTTCTTCATTTCTAACACTGAACTTAATATTCATTATTTCGGAACATTATTTATATTTTTATTATATATATTTTTTTATATTTATAAAATACCTTGTTGTAACCTATTTCAATGTTATTCTCTGTCACAGCTCGTTCAGTCCGCTACACAATCTGGCGAAAGAAAAAGAAGTACCCCGTCTACGGTGCCTGCAAATCGCGACTCATCCGTCGCAGAATAAAAACAGGCGCCGCCAACAACCAAGCCAAAAAGCTGAAATTCCACGCCAACTCCAAATTCATCAAGACATCTGACCCTCTCCAACCAACCCAAGAAGAAACGCTACCCAACGATGAACCCTCTAACAACATCGACATGGTGGTCACCAAGAATTCCGAAGACAAAAAAGAATCTTCCGGGACCGATACCTCAGCTACTGTTGTTTCGCCAAAGCCAGTTTTCAGCGATCCACTAAGTGATAAAAATGAGTGTTCTTCCACCGCAGTTGTTCATGACTCTTGCAATGGTGCTACCGAGACCAACAGTGTATTGGACAATGTTCCGCTGTTGCGTTCCGCATCACCGTCAAAACGACGGTCCTCATCTTCCTGTGATATTGCCAAGGATGTGAATTGCTCAAGAAGTCCTCTTCTGCAGAGTCCGCCTGCCAGTGGGATTCGACGGTCCCCTATGAAGCTGGTAAGTAACCAAAGATTTTTAGGTGGGATGGTTAGTTCCATCAAGCTAGTGCAATAGTTCTGAAATCCCAATTTCTGCAAAAGTATTGCTTTAACATGTAAGCCTATTTTCATTGAATCGTCTTGACTTCAAATTCAAAGGAGTAATAACATCTGGCTATTTAATTATCAATTGATAAAGTCTAAAAATAGTGTAGCTGTTTTAACAATATTTTTGGCATTTTGAAACTCAAAAATTGATATTTAAATGACCAGGTGATATTTTCCCTTAAAATTAGTTTTTTTCCCTTGCTGTTAGGATGATTCTCATACCTGGGAAAGATGTTTAGAAGGGAAAACAATAATTTTGCAGATATTGGGATTTCAAACCCAATAGCAATGCATTAGCTCTTTGGGAATAACCACTCTACTTTAACCGTACTACATTTTGTGACAGTTCATTCAGGGCCAAGTCCTGCTAAACCCATTTCAGATTGAGTGGTTTGTTAGGCCCATTTCAGATTGAGATGCTTTTAATCAGATATTTTGGTCAGTTTGTGGGACTAGTGCAAAACCCTGACTATTTAGTTCTTGGCTAGCTTTATCTTCAAATTAAAGACCCACTCAATGGATGATAGGCTGAAACCTTGCTAAATCTGGGATTCGAACCTGAAACCTGTCTCACTGTTAACAATTCCTTAATTTTTTTGTTTGCACTTTAGTGGAATTTTTTTTCCCAACACTAATTTTAACAATTTAACTTGGACAAACTTTTCTCTTCAACACTAATTTTAATAACTTTGCATGATTTAACGCTGTTTTTTTTATGTAAAAAGGTTTGACTTTATTTATATGGTTTAAATATTTATGAAATTAACTGCATGTTATTTTAGTTTATATAATTATGTATTCCTTTAGAACAAGTGCTTATGTCCATTGTAGTTTATAGAATATTTTGCTTAGACAGCTGTCACATGAGGAAAAGTAAGACATATTGATTTGTCTTTCAAAATACTCCTATAGACTCCTGTGGACATGAAAACTTTCCTACTTCATAATGTAAGTCTAATAGTATATTAAAACCTTTGTCTTTAAGAAACCATCTGTCAGTCCTAAATCGCCTGTTTCGCCAATGGAAATCGTGACTTCACCTTGCAAAAAAACAAGTATGTGATTTTTAATTTTTTTAAAATTATTTTAAAACTTGATTCTTATTTATTCATTTATTTTATTATTTATATTCATTTTTTTGTGATAGCTTAAACAATAATAAAAACTGTGCTGCAATTTTTAAGAATTCCAATTTTGTTATGTTGAAGGGGAGAACATAGTTAACAAAAACCAAAAAATTGAAATTTTTGAAACCAGTATTTTCTGCTAGATGGCAACCCGGTCTATCGAATGAGATCAATTTTGTATCGATCGGTTAATTATTTTTTATAAACAATTTAAATTATAAAAATAAGCAGATGTGCCACGCCTCCTTTGAATTATTAATTGTATGTTTGTATTATTAGTGTAGGGGAAGGTGGGTTCCCTCGGACCTATTTTGACTTGTCAATTTTTAATTTCTTAATTACTTGCAAAAAGTGAATAAAAATATTTTTACTAAATACTTTATGTTGTTATACACAACATATATTTATTTTAACATGTTATTTAAATGATTTCAACTATTAAAAAAATAAATACAGAAAATTGTAATTAGGACCAAGGTACACCACCGGCGGTGTACCTTGGTCCAACCGGTAGTGTACCTTGGACCAATTATTAACAGGTAGAGAGACTCGATTTACAGTCCGAAAACCAATATTTATTAGCAACATAAAATTCAAAAATACATTTTACAACCTACTCTTATTTCTAGCCAAGATTGTAGTAATTGGTTATGTTAGGTCAATTGGCTTAGTAAGAGGTATTATTGCCTTAGTTTTTTTTAGTGCCCTTTTGGCTTTTTCAGCTGCAATGCAATCTTTCTCAGGTGTATCCGTTAAAATGCAGCATAAAATTAAACTGTTATTTCATGCCATAGAAAAACATTTGGCTATCTTTCTGTTATAAATTTGAAAAAACAACTCAAATATTCCCCTCTATGTTTATACAACTAGGCCTAAACGTAAAAAGGATGTTCTGCTTAGATATTTATTATAAAAAATATCTTTAGATGAGCATGCAATAATTATTTTCTATATTATATAAATATGGCTAAAATTTTATCGGCTTCCATAAATCTAAATAATTAACTACAAAAAAAATTCTTTATCACACCAAATAAAAATTTCTTACAAATTTCCATTCTTCTATATTTTACAAATCAGGGTTGCATATTAATAGCTTAAAATACTTAATTTTTCAAAGGAAAAAATGTATTTGAATTTTAAAATGGGTTTTTAACAATCTGAAGCACATAAGACCTATAGTAGTGTACCTTGGACCAGTCCAAGGTACACCACTTGTATTAGGTTCGAGGTACACCACTTGGATACTAAAAACAAAATAGTTGACCACCAAGTTAAGGTTAGACTTAACTTAATTTCAAGCACACTGTTTTATAGCTAAAACTATGCTTTATATTGCATAACCATCGTTTCTGAATAAACACTACATGTTTGAGTAAAAAAATACACTAAAGAATCTGACAAAAATTTACTTTTGAACTGTGAATTTAGTTTTTCGAAACCTCTTTAATAAATTGACCTTTTAAACAAACAGATAGAACTTCACTGAGATCCTTGGTAGCAAATATTTTAACTGCATGTGGTGTTGTTTCAATATCTAAGCTAATCGAGCTAGAATCAACATAGGTTCGAGGTACACATACGTCCAAGGTACACCACTTACCCCTATTATATTATAAAATAAGAATTTTTTTTAAGTTGATTTTTTAAAACTATTCACTAGTTCAAATTAAGAAAAAATTGCTGACGGTTAACATGAAATTCGGTTAACAAGAAATGTTTTGGTGGTAAATAATAATAAAAGTACAATTTATAACTTTGTACAATTCGTTTTTTTGTAACATAATTTTTTAATTATTTAAAGCCTTTCGAAATCAATACTAAGAATTTCTCATTTTTGCTGTAGCTAACTATGTTCTCCCCTTAAAGCTTTTATGTAATCAATTAAAATATGTATGTTTTCTTTTTCAGGTGCTTTGAACAGTTATGGAAATGAAGTTGTTGTCATGAAAATTGTTATCGACACTGCCATTTTAGATAACTTTTTAACTCGAGTGGTACGAGTGACTGAAGATTTTACTATTGAAAAACTGCTCCAACTTTATTCAATTTTACAACAATGTATATATAACCACAGAAAAGAACTAGACAAGAAGAATTGCTTGAAAGTAAGTGAAACTAATTTTTTGTTTGTCCAAAAAACATTTTTGAAATATTTTTCAGAATAAAATTTAAGGTAATGCTTTATTTCTGAGATCTTTTAAAACAAACAGAAAGCCAAACATTCTACATTAAATTGTTTTCACTAAATTAGTAATTTATTGAAATTCTTTACTGTTGGCAGGTTTACTTTAAAAAAAATTCTAAAAAATTATTATAAAATGTTAGAATTAGTTTCAGCGTTAAAATATGAATAAAGTACAAATAAATGAAATTTTAAAGTAATATCTCTTGAAATATATGTAATAAAATTTTGTTGATCTTTTACTCTACAAGTCAGTAGTTTAATTAAACTACCTAAGTACCTAACCAAAACCAATATAAACATGTGCAAGATAACTTGATTACTTGGCTGCTTTTTCTCAGTCATGTAACCAATATCTCCAAATATCACATGGCTTTATTTATGTATTTTTCCCTATTCAGCAAATGAACCATTGGTTAAGTAATAAAATAAACTAAACTGTCTAAATTATGTTTTATTACTTTGGTTATAAATAAAACCTTTCTACCATTTTATTATGTGAGAAGTTTCCTCCAAATATAATTCGATACATATTAAATATGCTTTGTACTCTTTAGCTTATAAATGTAATGAGGATCAACCTTCTTGAATTGTATAGTTGAATATGTATACAAATATAAAAATTTAGGACCTACAGTTGACTGGACTTCCAGTAAGGTTGGTCCAAAAGTTTACTAATATTTTACCAGTCTCCAATAATTATCAAATTTTCTCTACTCTCTTAGTTAGAACATACAACATAATTTATTAAAGCATTCCACTCATTGACAACTCTATTGTTTAATGCTTGCTTACCTCCCTGTTGAAGCAGTAATTTTTAAACTTCTGATCATGTCTTCTGGTTCGACTATTTTAGTTTAAACCTAAGCCCTCCAATGTTTCCCTGCTTGACACATTTAATTATTTCACATATTGTTATCCTATTTACCAGGTAATAACATGCTTAAGGTGTCCAATCACCTTTTTTCAGCAAAAATCGACTACATATAAAACAATTGTTTTTTGCCTTTTAATATAAAATAAACGTTCAGCTTTCTAAATCTGTTTCATTTTAGCTGCTAGTTTTTAGTAGAACCGAAGTTATAGCACTTTAAAGCTTTTTTTTGCTTGTTTTTGCATTTTTTTCAAAACGCGTTACGCAAAACATTAAAACTTCTTTCTTGTCAATTGCTTCCAAAAATTTTACAGTAGTTTTGTAACAGTATGAAGAAGGTTTTGAACTAGAATCGTGTAAAACTATCAAGAATTGGATATTTTAAAACTATTTATATGATTTTTACTCTCTTGTTTCTATGTGTTTTCGATATAATCAGAGATCATTCTAGGCGTTTTTCACGGGGCGCGGCGCCCTGCCCGCCTTTTTTAAATAGAAATCCCGCCCTAAATGCCCTTTTTTACAAAATAAATCCCGCCCTCGTTGCCGATTTTTTTAAAAAAAATTTCCGCGTTTTCCCGAGTTTTTCAAAAATTCCGCTTATCCAACTTTCTTTTTCAAAAATTTATTTAACCCAGGTTACGTTATATTATACTTTTAAACCCGTTTTTCTAAACTTAATCATTAAAAAATGCCAAAGATAATCAATTTTAGAATCAGATAGACAATAGAGAATTTTGAGCAAAAATCATGCGTTGAACAAGGGGGTCAGCTTTAACAAACGGCTTAACCCTAAGACTTAAAATTTTCCACAACCTAAAAAAAAAGTAGTTCATTCTCTATATCGATGAAAACTAAACTTAAATTTTAATAAATAACAAGTTTAAATAATGGATTTTAATAATAAAAGTAAAAAATTTAATTAAAATGTTAAGGATGAATTAGGATTATGTTACACTTAGATGTCTTCAAATATTGACCAACGGGTGCAATCCCTCATTGAAAGAGGATCATCTTCACCCGGACCAAAAATGTGCAATTCATGCTTCTTGATTTGATTAATTTGCTGCCTAGTAAATTTTTAGAAACCTACCGATGACGTCACATTGCCTACTCAATGATTGACAGTTCGCTGTCTTTGCGTTTACGTGATCGGGAAGAGTGTCTCAATACTTTTGTAGCTCCGGTTCAGGCCAAATTGGACCAACCAGAATATTTTCTTCTGATCTATCGTTTTGAGTCGTGACCTTGTGATAACAAGAGCAGCTTGAATGTTAAGATTTTTTTGTTTACATTTGAAACTTCGGCTTTTTTTTATTTTTTTTTGTTGTCTTATACTGGGGTTTCAGATTAGTTTTAGTTGTTGTTTTTATGGAGTGTTGGCTTATACACGCTTAATATATTCAAATTTTTGTTAGTAATTACTAGTTCTTGAATTTTTAGTATGCAGTAGAACTAAAATTATCTAAGCAATTGGAATTGGAACCTAACCACGTTCATTTAATTTTAAATTTGGATAATTGGAGTTAATTGGAGAAAATATATATTTTAATCAATTACTCAGAATATATTGTTGGGCTGTGAGATAATGAAGTTGTAATTGCGGTTTAACCAAATCCAAATTATAAGATGTTGTTTGGGTTATAGCTTTTGTTTCAGTTTGAGTTATATCGTTTTATAATAGTTTTTTTTCTTTCAAATTTTGTTAGAATCTTGGAAAAAGTGTACTAAACTTTATATGCGATTTATAACTTATACTCAGCCTATTTTTTTTCTGTACGTCTCTGTTGGATGTCATGCCTGCCTAGTATTTTTTTTTTGTGGGTACAAAAAAAATACTAGACATGACTTTGAATAAAGAGGAACAGTAACAGGTAGGCCAAGTTAAATTTTTCTGGCATTCTTATTATCAGCACCTCTTCGAATAATTGGAGTTCTACTAAACTTGGAAAAAGTGTATGAACCATGCTTATTTTAAATGATAGAGCTGAATGCAAACAAAATCCATGTTTGTTTGATTAGTAGCATTAATAATTTCCTCCAACTTGTTCGTGGAGATCTGTTTGCAATTCTGGCTTGTTGTTAGGCATAAGTGCCTTATTATGTTCCTTCACATACTAAAAAAGATGCTTCATAAAATGATGGAGTAGCAAACTAATAAATATTTAATTTTGTGCGTGAGTGTATATTCTATTTTCCAAAAATCCACAAAAAATTATTTTTTCCCATTTTAGATGCCCTAAACTTTTTGCAAGTGCCCTTTTTTTTTGTTTGAAGCGCCCTGCCCTTTTTAAATTCTAGAATGAACTCTGATATAATGCTACATACTTTTGCCTACAAAAAAAACTTGGTAACTGATATCAAAATGATTTTAGTTCATGACCTATATTAATGTTGTTTAATCATATTTAAATTTAAACGATGGAAAAAAATTAAAAATTTGTAAAGCTATCATGTTTTGCGTAAGCGTGATTTTTGAAGCATATTTTACTATAATTTTCCACAAATACTGAAAAAAAAAATTATGATTTACTTTCTTAATAGTTATTTAAGCAACTAGTTCCGAAAATGATACTTTATTAAGCGAGTGGCTTTTATTTCACGAGCGAGTGAAATTATAACACGAGCTTAATAAAGTATTATTTGGAACGTGCTTGCTTACAATATTTTTTATAATGACGTGCAAAAAAGTATTTCTACCAATGAGTGATTTTCATGACATCCTTTAGTTTCCATGGAGATATTCGAAAATACAAAGTAGTGAAAGAAAAGTTGTAAAATACTTTTCTATTTTGAATCAAAATAGTATTTAGATAAATTAGTGCTAACGAACATAGGTGAAAATGAATTTGAAATGATGTTCGACCAACTTCCAGATTAAATTAACAAAGCAGCTAAGGAAGTTTGGTCGAATCTTCTTCCAGAAAAGTATTGTTTGGAGTGAAATTTGTGTTCTTACTTTTATCTTATTTCATTTCCTTTAATAATTTTTGTAATACTTTTTTTCCATGGAGATTAGAAAATGCAAAAGTAATGAACCAATAGAATTAACTGAGTTTCGTGACCATTTAGTTTCCATGGAGATATTCATGACATCATTTTGCTTCTCTACCAATCAGATACTCTTACTTACTTTACCACACTAGTGCCGAAAACCAAATTTTCGCACACTGTCTGTGAGGCAAGCACGTAAAGTGTAATTTTGGCAACGATTTATGAATGAATATGATATAAAAAAGTGAACTTTTTTGCACATTGTTATAAAAAACTATTTTTATATTCATAACTAATAATAAAATCCCTCAACTTCATGGTTGGAATAGCTTTTTCAGAAAATTGCTGTCAAAGGTAATCGGCCACCTTAAAGATATCAATTCTTTTTTATAATCAATACCTAATAAAAAAATATTGTTTTAGGAATTGGAACGACGTTTGGACTGCTTTATACGCTACAAACCATCCTAGTCCTATAAGAGTAGCTTGTAGCAGCAGTTCCATCGGAAATAACCCTGTACAGAAAACAGAACACTGCCAGATAAACTGCCCTCAATTTTATTCCAATTTGTATGTGATTTTTGACCTTTTAAGAAACGTAGTTAAATTCTACCATATTTTTTTATCCTTGAAGGTAATGTTTAATAGCATTGTGTGTATAAAATTCATTTGTAAATGTATACTCATTATTTGAGGTTTTGATGTTGTATAAAAAATATTAGTGATTTAGAATTTTTTTTTTTTATTCATCTCTTATGTTTATCCTCTTAAGGTGTGTGTTGCCATTTATGTTTATTTATCTTTTCACCCCAACTTATTTATACCGTATTTATTTTGTTATCCAATGAAATACGTTTATCATGTATCTTCTCTAGTTTAATTATTTTAATACATTCAACTCTCTTCTGAGCATTATACTCCATTTTTGTTCTGTAGTTAAAGAAATATTTAGGGTTTATCTTGATTATCTTTAAGTAAAACAATAATTGTCATCATTAGAGCTATATGCATAAACTCAAATTGTTATAGTGAAATAAACATAACATTTACATAACTTAGATGTTTAAATGTATACAAAACAGTGTAGTAAATTTTAGCTGATACAAATCCTAACATTTCAACAGTTTTCTTTCTACTAAGATTTTATAGAACATACATACTATAGCTGTATACAATCAGCAATTTAATATGATTTTACAATTGTGAAATGTATATGGACATATTAGATAAATTTATTTATTACTCTCTGTCACTGCCAGATTTTTCATTGGTGTTTTTTAACTAATAGACTTATGACTGCCATTTAACTAACATTTTGTGACTTTTGATTATTTATTTTACTGACGACACATTTATTCTTACGATGTGGATAGTTAGATAGTGTGTTAATTAATGACCTTATAAGGTTATTTTTTGTGTAATATGTAAGGTCAAATGCTTAATTCTGATAGTTTTTCACTATTTGTCAAAGGTTTTCTAAAATAAAATTCATTTAACATTTCTTGTAGAATTTATCATGTTTATAAAAAAAATGTAAGGAACATTTTATGAAATAGAAATAGAAGTACTGTACTATTTTAAACCATAACTTTAATATTATAATTGCTCGAGAAAAGTATTCTGTAAGTTATTTAACTGTAGTGCTTACCACAATTACATAATTGCCCTATGTTTGTTTTGTGACTGACTTTCGTAATGTTAATTATTCCGTAGATTAGGTTTTTTGTAAGAAATACGCACATAACATTTACGTTTGATTGAATATTAAATGCACCAAACTATTTATTTACATAAAATGTGTACCCAATATATTATTTCTTTTATTGTGGTTGTATGATTATCTTTTTCCACATTAACCTGCCATACAATTATTCATATAAATTATGATTATTTATAATTTTATGTCAAATATCTTATTATTTTAATCTTGTCAATATCGCCAAAGTCCGGTTGGGTAATTATTATAATGGTATTTATAATTTGTTTATTGGTGCCTGTTATTGGCCAACATGTCAGGACGACACCAACTTTTGTAGACTATGTGGTAGAATTCGCCATTTCATTGAAGGTCCTTGTTAACAGTTCTCTCAGCCAACCAAATAGGTAATTATTGAAGTAATATTCAGGTTTTTCACTCACATTGATAAAAACCTAAAAAGCCCCTAGAATTTCGGTAGTACCAAAAAGGCACTAATTTTAACCAAAATGCACTAAACAATCCAAGTTCATTTTTTATTTTTCGCCCTTTTTTAAAATAAGAAGCCAAAACACCCGTACATATCCCTATATTTTTTTTATAAAGCTCCTAAATTTTGACGAAAGCTTCAAGAGTAAGGTTTCATTTCAGTTAAGCTATTTCATTTCATGGATTTTTTTGCTGTATTGGCTTCAGCAAATTTTTGTCTTTATTTATTAGTCACACAGTTACATGTTTGTAGGTGCCTTCATGTAATTAGCACGCACAGTACGTTATAAATGATATATATAATTTCTTGGAACTCTTGAATGTTTTATTTAAAACAATTTTTTTTTAATTATTTCAGCTCAGTCACTGCCTAAGATATATGTATCAAATAGCTAATTTACGTGTAATATTACAGCATGGTGCACTTTTCATAGATACTGGTGATAATTGCAATAATACACAAATAAAAGCAAATTTGTATTGGTCTTAGGACTGTTTTCTTCAAATCTTAGTTGAAGAAACATAATTCATCAAAAATCAATTTAAAAAAAAATACCTAGTACATGTGTTTTTATAGTTTTACAACTTTTTCTTTTGTATGTTTTTGTTTTATGTTACATGTGCGTATGATATTTCCTACTCTTTGATAACTGCTACTATTAATATGTATCAAAAGTTCAAGCTGTTATATAGTTGATCTATTAAATACTATTTTTGTATGCATATAACTATCGTAGTTGTCACTTAGATATTTTTTTTCTTCAAATACATTTGCATCTTAAAATGAATTAGTTTTGCGTATTCTGTAATGTAGATTATAAATGGTAAAGCAGTGTTATAAATCTGATTGATTTTAATACAGTAAACTCCCGATTATCCGCGGAATTGGGTGGCGCGGCTTCCGCGGATAAGCGAATTCGCGGATAATCCGCAAAAATGAAGAAATTGCCTATAAACAAAATTTCTTCTGGATGTAATGTATTCGTTGTTCTTGTTAAATGTATTTGTTGTTCTAGAAAATAATTCGCTGTTCTTGGAATGCATTCTTCCAAAAAGTTTTGAAACAAATTAAAATTCATTTATCGCGTTTTTTTATATTTGAACTGAAAAATAGGAAAAAGTGACCCGCGGATAATCCGCAAAGCGGATAATCCACCCGCGGATAATCGGGAGTTTACTGTATTTGCTTATTATTGTGATATATTTGTAATTGTATGCATTAAAGATATGAAATTAAATCATTTCATTTTATAATTATCATAGAACCTAAATGCTAGCTTTAAAATTTTAATTTACTGAACCATCTGAGGAATTATGGATGTTGACATTTGACCAGGCATCCGTTTTCTAACAACAAGCCAAATTTAACTTCGATTTGAATTAAACTAAACTAAACGCCTCAGCGCAACAGCTCATTAGTGAACCAAGGCATATGTCCCTCATGCGGAACCCCCTGTGTTTAGTTCCCAAGCATGCTGGTTCCCATATCGACTCACTCAAAGGATGGGTCAACAAAGCCCAATCCAGGATTCGATCCCTGGACATGTGACGTGGCAATGCCAAGCACTACCACTAAACCACTGGGCCTCTCTATTTGAATTACATTATTAATTTATTTTTATGCTTTTGCTTCTTAAGAACTGACATTTAAAAAATCTATATAACGACCCCTCTAGCATTGCGTTTTATGCGCTATAAGTCATATATTGATTTGTACTTTTGTTTTTGGTCTTGAAAAATTGAGGTTCAATCATGGTCATACTAGAGTTTGCAATGCTGTGAACCAAAGTAAATGCGTAAAAAAGTCATAAGGATGTCAAGATTAGTTTTGAATATTAACCTTCTGTAGTAGGATGTTGTCCTAACCAACCTTTTTGTATTGATGCCAGCATTTTTCCGATTGAATGCTTTTTTTAAATTTAGTGGTGGTCACACTGGAATTTTTCTCTTGACGTAGCGGCTAGAATATAAGGTGACAAAGATGTGAACATTTTAATATTACCTCAGTTGGTGAAAATGCTGTTTTTCTAATATGAATTTATAGTAATTTTAATTGCACCAGCATAAATTAATAATATCAGGGATTTGACTTTTGACTTGAAATGTTTAAAAATATGTACTGTGTTATTAACTACAAAAATTTAACCTAGCATTATAATATTCCTGTATGTGAAAATTGTGCATTCTATAAATTAGGATCGTGTACATATAAACATTGAAAGTATATATTTTTCTATACTTTTATATAAACTTAGTAACTAATGTAAAATTTTAAACTGAATTTAAAGTGAAAATTTTAATCTTTCATTAAAAAATTGTATATTTATTGGTTTACCTCCAATTTAGGTTTAAGCCAATCATAATTTACAAAGAAGTTTCAAACGCTTCTTAGATTATCTTAAATTCACTTTAAACTGCATACTTTTATGTATCTGTATATTTGGTTCACTTGTGATTATTTTGTATGTGTATAAGTATATTTCCAGTTTATTGCTCAAGAGAAATAAAGGGAAATTCTTTAGTAATGCTTTTTTTGTTTGAAATTTTAAAACCAAAAGAGAGACAAGACTTCTATGTTTTATTTTAAAAGAACAAATAACATGTTCGAATCCTTAAAAAAATTAGTTCGCCAATGCCTTTGGACCTTAGGGTTTTATTTTTCCAGAACCTGGTAAAACTATTGACATGTAGAATAATTATCAAATGACTATTTGTGTCCAGGAAATATTTTTTCTCAAAATGATGCATACAACACTACATACTGCATAATGGATAAAGGTGATTTAATCAGGAGATGGCTCACTGAATTCTTACAATAAAGTTATTGCACCTAATTCTATAGTATCAAATGTCCACAACAAATTTTTTAAAAAAATGGAAGAGAAATTACAAATTTTTATTAGTTATTTTATTTTAAAATTTTATTCTTAAACTACATTAAAAACATTTTGTTTGATAAAAAAAAATTCACTAATTGACCCGTCATGAATTCTTTCATCTTGAAGTTTTTGCTCTACATTAGTTTGAATCTTGCATATCGATTTTGAAGAACCAGAAGTACTATTTATTTGGAGACTTTTCTATAACCAAGTTCTTTGTAGAGTCTCAGCCTTCCTATTTCGGTCCTATAGTGAAAGAAAATATCACTAAAATTTTGAGATTTTAAGTTTGTTTTGAAATAAATATTGCTTAATATTATTTCAAAACATATTTATCAATATTATTAAAATTTGTAAGAAAGATCAAGAGTTAGTCAAGCTTTTTTTTTATCGGGAAAAGTGATACGTCATAAGTATCCAACTAAATTCTTCATAATTCTACTTTTTTTATCAAAATAAAATTGAAAGAGACCAGTAACATTAGATGCAATTTTTTCTCAATTTTACAAATGCGAATTGATTTTTAAACACATATTTGCATCAAATTTCAACTGTTTTAATTTTGCGACTTTCAATGCAGAAAGAATGTTTCCATTCTCTTAAGAAAAAACATATTAACAAAAGTACACTAAAAATATTCTGTAAAATTACAACAAGTTTCTTTTTACGTCACCAAGTTGTAATATTATTTTTTTATCCCAAAATAGATCATTTCTCTCTCTCAAGACATAGATAGTCGCATGATAATTTTCCCCTGTCGATGGGCGTAATGCAATGAATGCAGCACAAGGAAGTTTAAGTTATTGATTGCTTACAACAATGGTCCAAGTCATAACTGTAGATACTGCATTTTACCTGCTCACGGGCAGTATATACTTACGGCAGACCATCTTCATCCAGGAATGTCTCCAGCCAGGAACCTTCCTTTCCACTAGTTTTCTCAGGACATTCATGTCTCTCTCGCCGCTGTAATAATTACATTCGCCCAGAATCAGAAACTAATACTCATTATTCAGATTAGAACTCCTCACAGAAATACATAGTATACAGTAACCTAACTAAGTATGAAAAATATTTTTTGCAAGACACAACGGGAGGAATATTAAAAATGTTGAAAGTGTTTCTCCTATTATTACTTTCAATTACTTAACATCGTGAATATAGAGATTTTGTGTTCTCTACACGTTTTGGAGGGTATTGATTAAAAAAAAAGTGGGCTTTGATAACGTTGGTCCGTCTGTCTACCTAAACTATACAACTAGTTTTTTTTTTTTTTTTTTTTGAAAACTACGGACTTCAAAATTGGTATACTTATTAACTAACTAGTTCTTAGTGTCTGTCAGACGTCATTTTTTTTTTTTTTTTTGCAAAATGTATACTGAAGTTGAAGTTGACTTAAGTCTATGCGTACTTACAACTCCAACGATACTTTCCGCGCCCTGGAGTTTTCCGGGAAGGCTTGTTTTTTCCATTCTATCACCTGCTGCTTTTCCTCGGGGCTACAAAAAAATCATTTTGGTTAGTGAAATGTTCTCAAAATTATTAATAAAATACTGTAAGCAATAACCATTTTAATTTGATAACTACAACAAAAATTTAAAACTTACGACATTGTAGAGAGTAATTCATCGAAGTTCGGTGGTACTTTATTATCGGAAGGTGGAAGCAACGCAAATAGGGCTTGTAGATCTAAAAGTTAATACACACAAAAATAAAAAAAATTATAAATTTTTTGATGAAAAATGGGATCATGTCCAAGACAAATTTCCAACTTCTCTATTGCTGACTTTATTTCTGAATTATAAATTATTATTTATTTTTTTCGTGTTTCGTTAAACTCAATTTGATCTACTTCTACATATTATTTAATTGTCTTTTACTTTGTATCTGTCAATAAAGTTAATCAGAAAAAGCTCATTTTCGCGTAGTAAATTTTCTTGCCAATCGGCTTTGAATGAGCTCACACAGAAAAGAAGCGTATTGGATATCTTTCAGTGCACATGGCCCCCTTTTGTTTTTCATTTTATTGGCTTTCGAAATAATTATAAGTTAAGTGGAACCCCGATTATCCGTCCCTCTTATCCGGAACTCTCTGTTAACCGAAAAAGTAACAGAATTTATAGGAATCCTAAATTTTCGAAAAAATCCCGGAATCATCTAAAATCGTGATACAAGTGATATATCATCTACAATCAAACAAAAGGTTGAGATTCGCGGACTTTCAGTGGCTTTCTGTAATACAATAAGTTTTTAAGATTTAATGAAAATTCTCCATTATCCGGAATTTTCGATTTTCCGACCTACCTCTGGTCCCAATGAGATCGGATAATAGCGGTTCTACTGTATTAAGTTTTGAAGGATGTGTGAGTTACCTTCCACAGTTACATCTTCACAAGAGACGGCTGCGCAATAAAATAGAACTCCTAATAGAATGAACTTAATCATGTCGATTTTTGTGGACGTTGATCTGCAACAAAATAAAAAAATATGATAAAAACAAAAAGTTAAGTTTCATGAATTTGACTGTGTCAGGAAATTTTGAATGACGAGGATAAATATAAAAATTTAGATCGTGTAGGTTGAAGTTTTAAAGTTCTTATAACTTAAATCGTCCAAGTCATTAATCTCTGCCTAAATACTGCAGTTTAACTGTCCGCGGCCTTATTAAATTCTGGCATTTAATTTTTTATTTACGAACATTGTCAAACACCGATAAATTTACTATTTAAATTTCCTGAGAACATCTATAAAAATATATTTTTAACTTTCAAGGCAAATTCTATATTCATGACTATCAACTAACTATTAAGATATGCAAAAATATGTTCCCAACTAATTAAGTTTAACGACTATATCTTTTTATCTGGAAAGTATTATTGAATTAATTTTGAATTTGGAAGAGCAATGGAATTAATTTAGTTAATTTTGAGCAAGAATTACAGTACTAACATGTTTTATTTACTTACCTCTTTGACAAATTCTCTTCAAGCTAATTCAATGTGAAGTGTGGCTCATCACTTTTCTTATATAGAACTTTGTGTCAGGTTTTAATATTTTTTACAATGAAGAATTATATGTGTCTGTCACGATATGATAAAAACTATCAGGTGTTGGATATCAGTAAGAATCAAAAAATATGACAGAATTGATACATAGCGTATTCTTATTCTTAAGATCTGTCACACTCTTGTATTTGAAATATCAATGGACAAAGCTTCGGAAAAAAAAACGGTTTTTTTTAATGAATGGGTTATGTCATAGTCATGCGAGTAGTTCTTAAATATAAATTTCAATTACATAATGCGAAATATAAGATAATGAAAAAAGTATTGCGGTGGGGTAGAAGTAGAATATCCGAAATGGGAGATGTTGTGTTTCCTATGCGTTTTGGAGAGTGCTGATTCCGAAAAAGTGGATTTTGAACATTTATGCGCCTGTTTATCTGAAACCACTCTACAGCTCGAGCTAAATGAGCTACGGGCACGGACTTCAAATTTGTTACAAGAGTTTTTATAGTACCCTGACTGTCGGACGTATTTTAATAAGGTTTTCAAAAAACAAAAAAAAAAAAATCTCGAATGTGGCAAATTGCAGATACCATATAACTTTCCGATTTATTTCAGCTCTCAGGACCAATAGGGTTCTGGGGGTGAGAAGCATATATAGATTAGCGTTTTAATTTTATTTTCATTATTTGAACTTAAAACGTTGAAATAATGAATATTGAAATCTGATTATTTGACAACATTTATGTTGTTAGATACTGCAATTTTGATGATTAAATAAATAAATTTACTTACTATAGTTTAAATATTTTTTAAAAAATAGAGAAAATGCAACCACTTCAAAATTTGACGCTCTAGGGAGGCTGAACCCAATACTTTTAGCTTATTTAGAAATACGGCTCTGACAGTCTGTATAATATGAAGTTAATGATCTGAAAAAAAAAAAATGATTTGTTGAGGTAAACTATCTTTAAAACTTCACCGGTTTATATAAAAATTTAAAAATTTGAATTTGTTAGTTCTTTTTCGCATATGAATCTTATTTTAATTTCCCCCCTTACAGCATCTCTTATCAAATAAGTCTCAAATATGACACATCAAATAAGTCTTTACAGATGTGTCAATTGAATACCATCAAAAGTAGGTCACAGCTGTCTAAAGAAACACTTAATAATATAACGAAGTTATACTTATGATGTGGCAGACTGGCAGTATAGGTGTTGTACTTGTACCGTAAGCTTTGTTTCGATGCGAAGTTTTCGTAGGCCGGAATGCAGTTGGAGTTTTTGAGTTTCTAAGATGATCGCAAAACCACCCGTTTCAACCCATTTTTTAGTATCATTAATATCTATTCAACCAAATCAAACATGATGTAATTTATAAATTTTGTCAATGTTTACTTGACATGCATCTATAAACTGTAACTGTAGCGTTTAAAATTGTAAACAATGGCGACAAAACGTAAGTTGTTTATTTTCTTATTAAAAAATTAATTTTTATGATATTCTACAAATTTCTCCTCCCTAAAATAATTTATTGAGCAACACAGTAAATAAGAAATATTTTCTTCGATCGAAATGAAACGGTGGTTGTTAGGTAGGAATGTTTGTAAGAGAAGAAAATGTTCTAGTTACATAACAAGAACATCGTCTTACATTTTTATGTTCTTTAAAAATCGCTTATCCCTGTTGATAATCTACTTAACTTAAATTTATTGATCATAATTTTTAAATTTTAATGTGATTTTTTTCCTCTCCGAAGTCCCAAATTAATATTCCGAAGTTTCAGTCATTGTTTTAAACCTTGAAAAGACCTTGCCCTCCAAAGTTGCCTAAAACCTTTAGATCTTATGTAATATATGTTATTTTAAGTTAATACATAATGAATTTTGCTAAAAATTCTGAAATTTGGTCTGGTTATTTGGATTTATGAAATTTCCTTGTTTTTGAACTAAATCTTTTGAATCCTGGAAATTCTGCCCTTTGATTAATTTGAATAAGAAACTTTCATTAATATGAATTACCAAATTAAAATTTATTATAATAAGTTTTAATAATACCCTGACCGACCAGATTTGTTTCAATTGCTATCTTTTCAACTATGAAATCATTAAATTTTCATAAATCGTATTTTATTTATGTTGTTTTTGTTTGCTTAATCTAAAATTTATTTTAAATTAAGACTTTTTGCACAATTTTTATAGCTAGGTAGTTGGACATTAAGCTAAAATTTACTACGAAATGCGGTACATCTGTCACCCTAATTAAAAAAAAAATTCATCTAAAAGCTTTTTCTTAGTACAACTTACTACGTAAAAACATGTTTAATTTTACTCGTATACATTTATTTAAAAACACATTCATCGTTGCTCACATTTATAATAATATGTGTATGAACCCTGCATAGCTGTAGTGTACTATATATTTGTCTTACCATATCTGTTATTTCTAGTCATGCTCAACGGGACCTTTGGCAGACTGGCCTTTTCAAGGGCCATTTCTAGCACTACTGCTGTATCATCCAAAAACTTAGCTGATATATCAACCGCTGATACACCTGTGCCGAGAAAACCCTATTCCCCCTTTCAGAATACACCTGGAAAGGTTGAATATGCACTGGCTCGTGCAGATGACTTGTTGAATTGGGCCAGAAAGGTTGGACATGTTTCATTTATAATTAAGTGAGGGTGTAGTTGCGAAACACATTCTACAAAGTGTAACTAAGATATGGTGCCCAGATCATTCACTGGCGACTTTTGATGATTCTTAATTCAATCGGACGAAGTCGCCAATGAATGGTCTGGACCTTATATTGTAGCCATGCTTTGGAGAATGTAAGAAAACAACACCTTTTAATATATAAGTTCAGTTGTTTCAATTATGATAATGAAAATATTAACAATGCCTTTTAAAAAAAATAGTTGTCCTGGAGGGTAAAAAGTAAAATAGTAATTGTGAGTTTTTTAGAATGTGAGTTTTGCATTTACACACTTCATTTGTGTAATAGTAGTTTTTTCTCCCAATTTTTTTTCATATTTACCCTGACTGACCTCAGGGATCAATCTGCAGTCGCATTTGTCGCAAAATGCGACGAGTAGCACGAAAATGCGAAAAAAATATTATTGGCCGTCGCGAAAATGCGACAACGTAATTCGGTGAAACTCAACTCAAATTTCAATAAACAACAAGTTCAAATAACTGATTCTAATGATGAAAATAAAAAATGTAATCAAAATGATAAGATGAATTAAGATTAGATTACACTAAGATGTCTTCAAATCTCGGCCAGCCAGTGCAACCTACCATTTTAAAATCAGTCCAATTGTGCTTCCTGATTTACTCATATTACAGCCTAGTAATTTTAACGAAATCTACCGATGACGTCACATTACGTGAGAATGATTGACAGTTGTCTGGCTCTTTGTGATCGGAAGAGTATCTTGTTACTTTTGTAGCTCCGGTTCAAGCCAACTCTGACAACCAGAATATATTTTCTGATCAAGTGTCCGATTCTCGATGTCCGTGAGTCGTGATCACCTTGAATGTTAAAATACTTTTGTTCACGTTTGAACCTTTTATTCTACTTCCGCCTGTACTGGGGTTTCTGATTTTAAACAATATTTAAGGTTTTTTTTAATGGACTTAGATTTTACGTTGCAAGTTAATTTCTAGTCATTGAATTTTTCTGGAAAAGTGCTTGGATTTTTTTTAAAACAAGTGTTTGAACCATTATAATAAGGACATGTATTAGACCAAAAGTTTGGGAAAACTTGATTTAATACACCAAATGAACAGCAAAAACATGTTCATAGACAAATCTGAAGATAGTCCAACACCATAAATTAAAGTAAATACCCACTTACTTACTTGTACTTATTTAAAAGGTTTATAAAAAAAAGTTAAAAGTACTTTTAGTAGTATAGTTTTACATAATAATAACAAATAATTACTTAAATGTGTCATGTCGTGATTCATAAAAAAATTAACAATGTATTGTTAAGCTATACTGCTTAACAAAATTAACTGCTACACAAAGATTGAGTTGTGTATAGATTCAAATGATTTAATTGGCTTGACGTTGATTTATAAGCAATTAATTTTTCTTTAGCATTTTGCTACAGCTTTTTTTTACATTTTAGCATTTTTGCTACAGCATTTTTTGACCCAGGTTGATCCCTGACTGACCTTACTAACAAATATTTGTACTTGTTAGCTATTTTAATCCTATTTTAAGTAAAATAAAAGCCGATACTACTTTTTTTTCTTACAATTATATATCTTAGTAAAAATTCATGTATTTTACAAAATTATGATAAGTTTAAATATCGTTATATATTTAAAAATAATTCTTTTGAAAGAAGGTTTTAAGTTTTAAGACATAAATTTTAAAGAAAGTGGAAGTAGCTTTTCTTTTTAATTATAACTGTTTGTTAATACATATTAAACAATTGTTTTTTAAAGTTACCAATAATCATAAATTTAAATTATTTCCAATATTACATGTGTAGTTTTGAACTCTGTGTTATGTCCTCTTCTTGTTGTGTTTGGTAATATTGCATGTCAATGATTAAATCAATAACTGCTGTTCACATACTGATTTAATGTGATGAAACTTCAAATGAGACATAACAATATAGCCACTTTTT
This sequence comes from Hylyphantes graminicola, assembly GCA_023701765.1. Lineage (NCBI taxonomy): Eukaryota > Metazoa > Arthropoda > Arachnida > Araneae > Linyphiidae > Hylyphantes > Hylyphantes graminicola. The sequence continues at coordinate 28,434,880 of CM043118.1, read as the reverse complement.
AATCATACTAATATTTAATATTTCAGCTCTTCTGCATAAGTGTGTAATTTTTATTGTTTAAATTTCTAATAAATATTCGATGCATGCTTTGTTAGGTTTTGTATGTGCTTTTAACTGACTGTTTTGTTTCTAGAATAGCATTGTACTAAATATAACATTTTCTATGTGTTTAATTTGTAGTTTTTGTATTGTGACCTTGATCTTATTGTTTTGTTGCATAATCAAATAAATGCTTGTGTGAATAAACCTTTGGCCTAATGTGAAATATAAGGTAATGGTCAATGGCCTAATGTGAAATATAAGGTAACAAAAGTATTGCGATGTGTTTAAAATCCAAAACGAAGATTTTGTGATTTGACACCTTTTGGATAGTGCTGGTTCTGAAAAAGTTTTTTTTTATACCTTGGTTTGTCCATCTGTCAGAAACCACTTTACAGCTTGAACTAATAAGAGTTACCAACTTTAAATTTAGTACACAAGTCCCTATTACGTGGCATATGTCATGATACGATTTATGGTTTCAAGAAAGTCAGAGATGCATGTAAGGTAACTGCCATAGAACTTTTTAGGTTGTAATGTTATTGGGTTAAAGTTATTTAAGTTTTAAAGTTGCCTTATAGGATATATATTACCTAATTAAATGTAATTATTTATTGAGTGGTAAGTTGTAAGTTGCTAGTGTTAACCCCCTAGTTTTTTTAAAATTCAATTTACAATTATGTAATCTTTAACATACCTGCGTTTCAGAACTCGCTATGGCCCATGACATTTGGCCTTGCCTGCTGTGCTGTGGAGATGATGCACATGGCTGCCCCCCGTTACGACATGGACAGGTTTGGGGTTGTGTTTCGGGCCAGTCCTAGGCAGTCCGATGTCATCATTGTTGCTGGGACACTCACTAACAAAATGGCGCCTGCTCTCAGGAAGGTAATATTTAAACTAGTTGCTGTTTTTTATGAGGGACAGGACATGTGAGCTTTTGCCAAACAGCCCTACTATTCCTAACATATTACCATAGAGATCATAGTAAATTAGTTAGGTTTGAATTATCGTGACACTAGAGCTATACGAGGGCTATTGGCGACGGGCATCATATTTTAGAACCACAGTCAGGGGACGAGCCAACACCTGAATCGAGCCAGCACCCAACGCAACCGTTAAGGGCGACAGAGATCATAGCAAAAGTATTAGAGTGGAGAATCATGTGACCTGCAATCGCAATGGCGGGACAGGCATAGAACCCAGGATATCATGGCAAACATGCCAGTGATGGCACCATTTTGAGGAGAAAAATACTACGGCGTCATCGAAAAACCATTTAATACTAAAATTACAAAAGAAATATCACACAAATACATGAACAGCATTTTAAGTCAGTAAAAAGAGTCTGTAATGCAGCTAGTATTTAATTTTTGTTATTTTTTAAATATAATTTTAGTATTAACTGGCATATTTTAGAAGACACCGCAGTAACTGGCTAGTTTGCCATAATATTCTTGGCTCCATGCGTGTCTCGCCACTGCAATTGGAGATCACATCATCGTCTACTCTAATACGTTTACTATGATCTCTATTTACCTTACCAAAAACATTTTCCCTTGTCAGTTATTGGTTTTGTGTGACCAAGTGACATGCCAAACTAATCACTGCCTAGTGAAAACGTTTCGGTAGCATTTTTGAGGAAAAGTGACGATGTTTGGTTAACAGGTCGCATGTCCCCTCCCTGGTCCTATCCCTCAGTATATGTGGAGCTTTAACTAATTTTTTTTCAAATAGCTTTTTTTGTTGTTATTAAGTTTTTATATTGTTTTCGTTGGTTGTGATGTCGATTAATTAAAATTATTTATTAGTTTCAATATATTTGAATATTATGTTATAGCTTAATTTTTTTTTTGTTAAACAAAGAATATTTATGCATTTTTATTTTATTTATTATTATTAAGTTTTATAACAACTGTTTTTGAATATTATGGTCTTATGTAATTTGATAATTCGAAGAATGAATGATGTTAATGTTTAACTATTCATTGGTCTTTTTAAAAATATGCTAAATTAATCACTCTTTATCATTATTAAAACTAGATGCTAAAATAGTTTTTTTTCCTTATCACATTACTATTGGTTTTAAACTTGAATTGCTTAAAAGCTATATTTTGAAGCTGTACACAATATTTTGTTTCCAAATTGGTAAGCTCTTTTTAATCTATTTTTCACTTGCTTAAAAAGCTGTAACATTTAAACAGAAAATATATCTGAATTATATAATATTTTTCAATGTTCTAACTTCTAACAAATATTTGTGATATAGTGACCTTAACCTGATATTTATTTTATCTAGATTTACGATCAGATGGCTGAACCCCGATGGGTTATTTCAATGGGTAGCTGTGCTAACGGAGGTGGCTACTACCATTACTCATATTCAGTAGTGAGGGGATGCGATCGTATTATACCTGTGGATATTTATGTACCAGGTAAGAGGTTTATTGCATATTTCAATATTATGAATTGAAATTTATATATTGATGTTAAATAAGGTGTAATTGGGAAATTATATCATAAAATACTGTACTTAAAAACTAAACTAAGCTAAACTCCTCGTCACAACAGCCTGTTAGTTGGCCAAGGCTTGCTGTGACCATTCCAGCTTGCTTGACCAAGGGCTCTAAGGTGCTGTCATATGTCCTGGTAAAGGGATCAGCCTTATTATGTGGAATGCCCAGTGTTTAGTTCCCAAGCATGCTTGGTCCTCATTGCTATTCAAAATGTTGTGCTTGGTAATATATATTTCACTAGAGTAGAGTATAAGTTGTAGTTGCTAAACATAAAATATGATTTTCAAAGAACTTTTAAGCTAGACGTCTGTATAATCATCTTTTTTTACTTTAAATTAAACCACTTTTACCTGCTATTAAATTTTTATACAGGGCTCGTAGGCCTCCTGAAATTCCTGAAAAACTCCTGAATTTCATTTTTATTTTTTGAGGGCCTTTTTAACTCCTGAAATTTGTATCATCTCCTGATATTCCCCCACCCCCTCTGCTGAAAAAATTGACAACATCAATTATTTTTCTCCTTTCACAGTTGGTTTTCTCTCCGAATTTATCAGAATGTCTACCGATTGAAAAAGTCATGAAATTAAAACAAAGGTCATGGGCATTTCAAAAATCGCCAAAAAAATCGGCCCCCCCCCCAAAAAAAGGGTTGGCTTTTATACTAAGCCTCAAATTTTCCACAACATTTACTCCCCTTGTTTCCTTCATTCTTGATCTAAGTCTCTAGACGGACCAATACAATAATAAACGCACATATTCAAATTTATTTCGCAATACCTCCTGATTCCGGAATTTACATTGCTGCCCTCCTTATAAACTCCTGAATTTCACTATCATGAATTGTGTATGAGCCCTCCCTGTTAATAGTCAAAACTACAGGGCCCACATGTTTGAAACACCCATATGCATGAACATAAAAATAAATCATACATGCATTGTGCTTAGTTTTTCCCCTCAGCAATCAGGTGATATAAAGAAAAATCTTTGACTTATTTAATTTTTAAACAATGGGCCAGAACTGAATAATTGTCCAGCCTTAAAACTGGATGAAATCAATTGAGTAATACTTTAGTAGGTAATGATTATTCTATGGTATATGCAAGTTTTTATCGAGTTAATAATGTAATACGACAGTTATTTTTATGTCTTCAATTGGAGATTTGTTATATAAGTGATAATTTTTTAGAGAAATGGCTGTTTAAAAAATGATCCTGATTAAATGTGCTTAAATTATTATTATTTTTTTTTTTGATGTGCACGTTGTTCTTTATGGGTAGTACGCTAATTAAGTCCACAAAAATGTATATTAGCGTTTTCCACTCCTCTGACTTGCCCGATTAAACTGCAGGGTAACTAGCTTTATGACTTGGACCATTGTTGCAAGCACGCCATTGCTCTAACAGATAAGAAAACTTACTGAAAAATACTAATTATTTCAAAGTAATAATGGTCCAATTCACTGTTGTGGTTGCTGTAGTTGACCTGCCCATGGAAGATCATTCCACTTTGATTTATCAACAATTACCAAGTTTTTTCTACTAAAATACATTAGATAAAATGCATATCTTTGGCTGGAATTGATATCTTTTTAAGTATGCATAGGATGTTTAAAATACAGTGAAACCTCTAAGAGCGACCATCCTCCCGTTCCCTAATAAAACGGTCGTAAATGGAGGTTGGGTGTCCTCAAGTACAAAAAGGGAATTTGCTAGTAAGTTGAAGTGTCATTTTACAACATATTATTAACCATTACAAAATTACAAAAATATATTTTTCATTATGTTTATTCATTAATTTGCAAATAATGTACACAAAATTATACTAACTTACTTTTGAACAAACTGCAGTATGTATAAAAATATTGTACTAACTTATTTTAATAAACTAGTGCGAAATACCTTTAAAGTACGAATAAATTTCTGTCTCTCATTTTTTTTTTTCGATTTTCCCCTAATTGCCTCTTTTTCTAATTTAATTTTTAAATTGTAAAAAATTGTGTTAGAATAAGATATTTTTTCTTGAAATGGGATTTGAAACCGGTTATTTGGAGAGTGAAACATGGTCTTTCCTTGAGTGGTTTTTAACATTGAACACATTGCGGGAAAATCGGTGCCTTGAAAAATTGGTCGTAAGTAGAGGTGGTAGTTTAATGGAGGTGGTCGGTCGTGGAGTTTTCACTGTACCTTTCACATAAAACATTTTTTTTTTATTAATTCTTTTTTTTTATAACAGGTTGTCCACCAACTGCCGAAGCTCTCCTTTATGGAGTTTTGCAGCTCCAGAAAAAGATCAAGCGAATGAACTCTATTCAGATGTGGTACCGCAAATAAGTGAACTTGAAGAAATAATATTGTAGTGTTAGTTGTTTGTAAATATTATAGGGAAAATGAATTGAATACATTTAAATTTAAACTTGTATATGAATTAAATATAACATCAACAATTTTGTTTCTGTTTATTTCTCTTAAAGTTTTATTTGGTGCCTTATGAAGCAAAGAAATTCTGGCTAATCAGAGTTAGCAACAAACGCCACATATACTAGATCTTTAATGCATTCAATTGTAGTTACTGTCATTTACTAGCAAACTTTAGGAACTGCAGCTCTCTTGAAATTTCAAAACTCTGGTGATTCTATATTTGCTCAACTACTGCAATCTTAAAAGTTCATGCATAAATTGCATGAAAATAATATTTTTTTATATTTTTCTCAAAAATACTTCCAGAAAATGTGCATTTATTTCTAGATTTTTGTAATTAGTAGCACGAACCCCTCCTAAATTTTGGCATCCAACCTCTAACACTGATTAGGAGTATAGGACTCACTGCTATCTCACAAAAAAAGAAAATATTTAATAATTTGAATGCACATAATGTTACCTCTTTACCTTCCATTTAAATTTTTTCACACATTCTTATAGCCTGATCCATAAGTTCCCATCCGGTAGTAAGCGTACCACTGGTGGTACGTGGAAATATTTCAGGTGGTACGCGTGAGTGATGTGAGCAATATGATGCTGCTATCAATGGCTTCTGTAGGCATGTGCAGTGAGCACGCAAACATATTACTCATTATTTTAAAGAGAAATCTTTAACTTCTGGATCGTATTTTGCTGAGTTTGTACTATTTTTATTTGCATGTTTTTATACCTATAGGTAATAAACACAACCGTAAATTAATGCCATTTTAATCAATTTATCTCTCCTTTATTATAAGCATGTTATAAATAAACAAATGTCTAACCATTAAATACAAAGTTTTCTCCTGAATTTTACTCAAAAAATCTCCTGGTCTCTCCACTTATCTCCTGGTTTAGCTCTGCTAAACCAAGGAGATAAGCAACAACAAAAACAACTCAAAAAACCTTCCAACACTTTTAGATGAGTAAATATTGTACTGGTGGTGGTACGCCAAAATTTCTCATAAAGTCAAGTGGTACGCAGGTGCAAAAAGGTTGGGAACCCCTGGCCTAAACTATAAAGATGACTGTGGTATGTCAAATTAAAAAGCTCATCAATATCACTCAAAACCTGAAGTATAAGATTCTTAAACAATAACAAAAGTGCAAAATTTTCTTTTAATTTAATTTCGATTGAATCTTTTTTGGTGAATTTAAGTTTATGGTCGTGCCACTTTAAATTTGTAATTAAATAAAAGATATTTTTCTTGAACTTTGGTAGAAATTGAGGGCACATCTAAGTAGTAGTTACTTAAGCCTACCTTTTATTTCTTAGTAAGTGTTTACCTGAAAACAAAGACTAATGAACAAAAGAGGTTAACTGACTTTCACGATGTTTTTTCTTGTTTGGTGGGTAAACGGTTAAGGACGAATGAGCCCGATCCACCGCGGGTCTCCAAACCAAAGGGTCTCTGTGTTAATCTAATTGGAAATTGTTTTCACTTTGTCGTATTTCTCCGGCTGCATTGAATATTTTTACCAACAATTTTTTAAATGATAAATGTAGGTAAATTACACCTAGCTATAATCCCACTTTTAATTCCCCACAAGCGCTATAATCGCACTGTTTATAATTGGCTCGAATATTTTTTCATAAAATTATCTATTGAAACTTTAAAATATATATTGGAGCAATTTTTTTAAAAGTGGGATTATAGAAACCTGCAAGTTACCTATATTTATCATTAAAAAAGTTTGTTAAAATATTCAAATCAGCCGGAGAAATGTGGCTAAGAAAATATTGTTTTCCCCCATGGCTAAGAAAATATTCGAACCTGAGAAGGTTGAATCCTGAGGCTGATGCCTTAACCACTCGGCCACGGACATGGCCAACACTATGCTACTATGCATATAAAGTTACTGAGACTGGTGCATGTTAAACCTGTCGTGGTTCAAAGGCCAAACGCCGCGTACGTTATCTCTATAAGGTTGCTTTGGGTGCCAGCTGAGGCGTGAGCAATAGTTCAAAAATATGAAATCTATAGCTTTCGTGTAGCTCTGGTTGCGACTTTATTTAAACAAATCCAAATAATTTTTAACAAAGTTTTGCCAAACACAAAGTTATTTCGGTTATTTAATAAAGTTGGTAAAACTCACAGCTTGCCACAAATAACTAATAAGTGGGCTGAGGGGAGCCTTGTGGTCAGAGTCTGGTCACAAAGGTCCCGCGATCGAGTCCTGGTCTCTGAAGACCCACCGAGTATATGCGGAGAACGTGCTCGTTAAATCTGTTGGGTCTGAAAGTCCAGTGGGCGGTCATTACGCAGTTTCCCACGGGTACATGTCCCTGGAGACTATTTCCCTCTCCTTCAGGGACATGTCTATATTGTGGGGGGGCGATAGATGGCAGCACCTGTCACGTTATGTGTGCTGTGTCTTACTTGACGAAGGTTTTGTAAGCGGGTCTCAGACCAAGCACACAAGTCTGAAAATATATGTATCCAACCAACTAGTATTCGCCAAATAACTCACCCTTTTCAAAAACTTAATACAATTTCAAACACAAATGAAAAGCTTAGTGTAAGAACGTGCCAGGTGGAAAAGGTGAAAACGAGAAAATGAGTTTTAAAGTTTTTCGTTTGCACTTAGATACGTTAAAGATAAAAACAGAACAAACAAAAAGTAAAAAATATACTGTACCTAAAATTTATGGAAAAGGGGGAATAATATAACTCATCGACATAAATATCTCAATTTTCTCAAAAATGTCACTTCAAATGTAGAACAAAAGAATGAAACAAACTGCTTGTTTTTTGGAAAGGCATGGAAATTTGTTTTCCTCATAAGTTTAAAAATTAGTTAAAACAATTAACAATAGTTGGCCATATGACCCATTCCGAATTCCTCAATTAAAACCAGGAAGCAGACTTTAAAATATGTTCTATTGTCAATTTTAAATATAATATTAAAAACATTCCTTTAATTCTATTGCGTCTCTATAGAATTTAAAGTTCTCTTAGTTGTTCATTATTATGTTGGGTTAAAAAAATTTCAAACTTATGTTCTTGTGTACTGGAGCAGTTTTCACAAAAAATATAATTTAGTATCTTAAATATATCCATAAAATTGTAATTTATATTATTTTTTATCATTTAACTCTCCACTATATCGTAAGCCACTAAAATTAAACTTTCATATTTAATTATTATCGTTACATTTATAGACTAACGTTAAATTAGTATTTGTTTATCAAACTATTATAGACTCAATTTGAAATAACAAATCGCACATTTTAATTTACCAAATAGATTAAATATTCTTGATGCACGGTTCCGGGCATTATTTCAACAGCTTAAATTTCGACAAGCCAGAAATCCCGATAGGGACGAATTTCCAACAGGTTCGAAAATGTTGATAAATCGATAATTGTCTTATGCTAAATTAAGGGCAATTTAACTACCAATTTTTCCATCAATAATATTGCATTTTTTTGCTGTTGGTTTATGGCCTGTCGGAATTTTAACTGTCGGGCTTCTGGCTTGTCTAATTTCGGGCATTTCGGCTGTCGGGTTATGCCCCAGACCCATTGTTTAAACATTTTCTACAATTTTTATGGACATTGAACTGTACTTTTAGCTCTGAATGAGCCCGTTGAACTACGGGTCTTCAAACTGAAGTGTCTCAGAGTTAATCCAATAGAGAAAAAAAATATTTTTTCTTAGCTACATATTCATGCGGCTGTATTGAATATTTTTACAAACAGTTTTTTTTTTGTGATTAATGTAGCTGACTACAGTTGCCGACATTTTGAAATTGGCTCGAAAATTTTGTTTTCAATATTCAATAAATAATTTTACACAAAATATTTGAATCAATTTCCAAAAGTGAGATTATAGAGACCTGTGAGTTACTCTTACATTTATCATTAAAAAATGGTTTGTAAAAGTATTCAATACAGCCGGAGAAATGTGGCGTAGAAAATATATTTCCCCCCGTTGGATTAACACTGAGGCACTTTGGTTTGGAGACCCGCTTTTGTTCAGGCTCGTTCCCCTTAAAGTAAATTTTTAATTTTGCTTTGTTTCCCTTTTTAGAAGTTGACGTAATGGTATAAATAGACAATTGGAGCAAACCATCCCATTCTTGTTGTCTTGAATCTCTTGACCCCGAGTTTTACGACCTTGATTTCAATTGTTCAAACTGTACTTTTCTATAAATATCATTCCCCTTGATCTCATTTTCGATACTTATAATTTTTTTTTGGTGTCATTGACTGAAGTTTGAAAGTATTCGAAAAAGTAATATTTAACCTTAAACCTTGAGAACAATGTTAATGTGAGCACAATTTACTGTCACCATTCATTTCAGTGAACCTAAAACTACTTCTCAACGTCATTTTAAAACGAAATGGCATAAGTTATCGAACAATAGCCGTCATTTGCCGAATTTCAGAATGGAAGAGTTAAGTGGAAGAATGTGTAAGTGACACTTTTGAAAAAACTGAGATATTTGTGTCAATGAACGTATTACTAACTTTTTTAGTGATAACAAGTTTCCACTTTTTCATAAACTTTAAGTTTAGTACTTTTTACGGTTAGCAAGTGCCGTTCTTAAAAGATCTGAGTGCAAAAGAAAACCTTGAAAGCTCATTTTCCGGCTTTCAAATTTTTTTGTCACTTAGCACGTTCTTCTACTAAGCTCTTCAATTGAAATGAAACTATACTACGCTCTACATCTAAGTCAACGATTGTAACCAATGACGATTTACAGGATGCTGAGTAAAATAGAATGAACGAAAACATTCTAAACGAATTTAAAGTGCCTTCAATAAATCTAAGTACAATAGTTAACCATTATATTTATATTTACCTACACCTTGAGATATATTTGGAATATTTTGTTCTACTTTTCGCATTGTATTCTGTATCGATTATTAGATTTATTTAAAATATTTTATTCTTCGATTATTCGCATTGTATTTTCTGCAGTGGTATATCACCAATCAATCAAGCCATTTCCTGTCCGATCGAGTGGGAGTTTACGGGGTCACCTTTAAAAAAGACAAGGACACTACCTTTGGGCACTCCACTCTGATCGAACACGTGTGCGGTTCAGGTGTTCAACTGGAGGCAAAGCATATATATCGAGAGACTTTTTATTTTTAGTTAAGTTCGTTTTAGAAAAGAACCGCCATCTTGTCAAGCTATCGCTTTGCATTTCCAACACGTCTCAAGACATTCGAAAACGATTTTTCTTAGTTTTGTTCTTTGGTGCATTTCGCAATCCTTTTTTTGTGTGTGTTTAATATGCGGCATTTGAAGCAGCTCATCGAGTAGCGGTCAAAATTTAGGTTACTTCATTTGCTGGACTGTGCGCTGTTAGTGGACCAAGTGACCATAGTAAGCGGAGATTCTGTTTGCTGAGCACTGGAGCTAAAGTTGATGCTGACTGATCTTTCAAGTAAGTCAGACATGATTAAGTATTTTTCTTTAATCGATTCTTTCTATTTAATTTTTCTATAGGATGGTTAGATAAAGAGAATTATACTGAATTTATTCTTATTTTTTTATTCAATTGACAAAAGTCCTTTCGAGTAAGAAAGAACTTTCAACTTAGTTATAGACAAGATAAGATGTTCTTCACTCTTATCTTGTCTATTACTTTGTTTAATGTATTTTTAACTCTCCGTTGAATTTTCGAATAAGTTAAAAGCGGTTAGATATTTTTCTTCAATCTATTTTAACCATTCAATTTTTGTACACAGGATGGTTCGAAAAAGAGAACTATAACTATTTTATTATTTTATTCTTATTTTTATTGAATTGACATAAGTCGTAGTCGACTGAAATACAGTGTAAATGTACAATTCTTTGTCCAAAACCATTAGCATTTCACCGTTTTCAAACAAGGTAAGAGTCTGTGTTTCAAAAAGTTTGGAGGCGGCGCACTACTTTTTTTCACCGCCTTTTGTTTTAAGACGGTGAAAAGCGAGTTTCGGATAAGAAAGCTGTCCGCATTATCTAAGACTTTCTTTTTCGTCTTTCAAATGTCAGTCTTTCATGTTTCAACAATCTATAAAAAACTGAATTTGTGCAAGTTTTGGTATCTACCTGAGAAATGTCTTACATTTTTAGCTCCGATAAAAAGCATAGCAAGATATCAAATTAACGTAAATTGAAAAAAAAATGTATTCTAATTTTTTTAGTGTTTGGTTACATAAAATGTATTAAAGACAAGAAATTCTTAAAGAACTAAAATAGCTTACTTTCCTGTTACTTAAATACTTACTAAAATTCTTATCTTGAAAAAACTAGATTCGTAACAGTAAGTGACATCAACAACCGTTTTTCCACATTAAATTTAAAATAAATTTCCCTAAACGCAGCATCTAACTAACTAGCATCACAGCTTTATTTGCAGTTATAAATAAATATTAAATTTTTCGTAGAACAAAAACCAAAAAACTACTCCTCAATAAACATTTACTTGCTAAATTCGGCTGTTTCATTTATTTTATTTCGAAAATTAAATAATTATAACTTAAATCGTTTTCAAAAGTTTGTATTACAAAGAATAAATATGTAATATTCCTCGCTTTTAAATAGAATGAAAACAAATTATATCAACATACAAAGATCTCGTCGTGAAATATATTTGACGTCATCTTAAATTGATGGATGTCTCAAAAACAAATTTATTTTAATTTATTGTCTTTAAGAATTAAAGTTTCTCAAGCAATTGTTGCGATGGCAATGGTGATTCAATACTAATAAAAATGGCTTCCTATGCTTTTTAAATGAGCATTAAATTTTGATGTTTTTTAAATAATTGAAGTACTTCGAATTCGAATTCTTTTCTGAAATTTTCAATGTATTCTAATTTCGATGCGCTGAATTTTTTGACGTATCTCACTTGTCCGTAGCATTTGTAGTTAAATTCAGCGATTTAAATGACTCGAAATTGAATTTCAATGCTAATTCAATGGGAAATTCGTTCTCAAATAGTAGATTTATGTCCGTCCTATCGCACAGACAGACGGACAAAAAAGTATGAAAGTTGGGTGCCTGAGGTTATACCTTTCTAATAAAAAAAGAATTTTTAAGATCGGATTGCTAGATATGATTTTGGAAGGGGGTTACGGACGGACGGATGGACAGACGGACAGACAGACGAACGTACGGATATCGACCGCATGTCAATACCTACTTTTTCATTTTTTTTTAATTCTTCGAATTAAAAACAAAGAAAAGTAGGCTAAAAATATTATGTGTAGAATGTTTAGAAGTTCGGGGAAATATGCGGCCATGTTTCCTTTGATTAATGTTAAATTGGCCATGCTTCGTGGCTTTTACTGTACGATGACTATTACAAAGGAAAAACAGTTTTTACAGAACATTTGCTTTATTAGGATTTCTTTCATATACAATAAATTGAAAAATAATGACTAATTCTTATTAATTGAAAACTTCTTTATGTGCAGTTTACTTTAAATTAACAGGAATTCGAGGTTTTTAGACATTTTTTTTAAAATTATTTTTATGATTTTTCTTACTATTCGGCAATTACATTGAAATAAATCTGTTCTCGCTATTAACGTGCTCATCTCGCTCTTTCACCGATACGGTAATTTTTTTTAATTCTCGTAGTCTTTTACAAACAATTAATGGTTTATTCGTAGCCGTGAGAGGTCACGATTCAACAATTTCAGCTTGCTTTTCCAATTGTAATGTAATGAGGATAATTTCAAAATGTACTCACTCGTAACTAATTTTCGTCTTTAACTTAGTTACTTGATTAGTACCCAAGTTTCCAAATTTAGAGTATGTAAATATGGAAAGCTTTGTCTAAAAAAAAAATACCAGCGGGTGAATAATACCAGCGGGTGTCTAAAATAAATACCAACGGGTGACCGAGCTCTGCTCGGAGAAAACAGGTATCGAAGCTAACTCGAAGATTTAAATTTTCAATTGTGATTTATCAAAACAATACATACCATAAGAAAATTTGATGTGATTTGTGAAACCATTGGCGAAAAGATAACCGGTTAAAGTTAATGTGACCAGATTTTCAAAATCAAAAAGTGGGACACTCCATCACCCCCCCCCCCCCCGGTGCATTTTTTAAGTATTTTTTTATGCACATAATAGTCCCTTCACACAATTACACACTTGGTATAAGAAAGATAAGGAAGGCGCGTTCAACAGCAGCAGTGGTTCCAGGCAATCAGAAACCATACTCCACCAATTTGTTGATGACTTTAACTTCATTTAACAATTTCTAAAGACGTCATAGCGTTTTACAACGATTATTCATAAAAAAAGTCTATTTTATTTACAATTTCCTCGTTTTTCTGGACATTTCGGGACTTTTACAAAAAAGCGGGACGTTTTGGCGGGACATTCGGCCCGCGGGACAGTAATACAAAAAGCGGCGGACGTCTGGTCACATTAGTTAAAGTGCACCATTGTAAACAAAGTTAAAGTTTGGAAAGGGAACTATTCTATACAAAGGTAAAGTTTTAAAAGTCATAGGAAATGAAATGTAATTGATAATTGGCGTTTCGTTGAAAAGCAACGAAAATGTCGAAATGTGGTAATCATTCCATTTCATACATCATTCAACTCGATAGGTATAGCAACCATACGTTAAATTTTCAAGATCGCCAAAAATCGCCAATGAACAGAATAGAACTAAAATCGTCTGCTGATTGGCACTAAAAAAATATTCATGTTACCATTTCTGTAAAACTCAATAAAGTTTAAAGCAAGGTTGAATTTATTTAAATTTGAAAAATTAAAATCTTAACTAAACATTTATAGCTTAAGCAGAGGCTTATAGCTTTAGCAGATGGCATCAGGAAAGTAGCCATTATGTCGAACTAATGAAGTTTGAAAATATCCTATCTGTAACTCCGAAATGCTTGACCGTAGCGCTTCAAAACCTGTGCCAATCTATTCGTCGTGGCCAAAAACCCCAGACCCCCAAGTTTACCGGAGTTTATTAATTCTAAGGCGATTTTCGACTTGGCACCAATTCCTCGTATTATAGTATAAGATTTAATGGAATGTTATTCTGTAAAAAACGGTAAGAGCTTGCAAAACGAGCTGGCACAATGTTTACGGTGAAGTTTTCTCTGATTTGTTGTGCAATGTTGCACAACTTTTTCTCCGTAAACACGGTAGTAGCAATTTTGACTATTGCAATCGTCTTTACGGAGTAACGTTTCAATGATATTTACAGTGTAAGGGTTATTTCAAAAAGTACTCAGCACACTGTAAAAATTTTCTTTGGAAGTAAATTCTTTACTTGATTTTCTGGTGTTCATATACAAATTAATTTAATAAACATCGAAAAGAAAATACGTGCTGTAAAGTATTTCCTCTGTAAAAAAATTTCAAGCATAAATGAAAATTTCATTCTTTTTTGTATGTCTGAAATTTTTTTCAATTACATAGTTATCGAAAGATTGTTTATTTTTAGAACAAATACTTTTTTTTTTCGATTTTTAATGCAATTCTACTAAATGTTCTTTCTAAAACTTCTGTTCTTCCTTAAAACTTCTCTTCTGTTTTTTTTCTGTTTTATAGATAAAACTATAACAAATAAATGAAAAGAAACTATATTAATTTTTAAATGAATTAAAATTAAGCATAATGTAACAATTATCTATCAAATGTGTTACTTAAAAATTAAAAACATACAAAAATTTGTTCAAATGTTTAAATAATGCGGAAATCCTGGTTCGATATAAATCCATTTACCCTATTAGGAAAAATATTCAAAACTACCCCAAGATTGTTTATTGATGATTTTTTATGTTCGCATAAGATAAAAAGATACACTACCTCAAAATTTTTAATCAATTTAAATATTTTGAATAAGTTAGTTCAATTTTAAGTTCATTTTTATGGAAAATCCATACATTAAATCTTAAACAATTTTACAGATTTCTCCAGTAAAAATGTTTTTCCCCCCTGAAATTAGTGGAACTCAATGGAATAAGGAAGAAACTTTATTCACAAAAGATTAAAACATGGTTAACGCCAAATTTTATCTCATGCAACTTAAAAACGCGTTTTTAAAAATATCCTTTGAATGAAAATCTAATGGTTATTCTAAATCACCTCATAATTGATTTGTTATTTTCATAAGATCATAACACGCAAACAAAATCTCTTCCTGCAATTTAATGTATGTAATTATTCCTCAGCTCTCTTCGGAATGATAACTCACGACCTTGAAGTTTATATTTGTTTACGTTTATTTGGGTAATGTGTAACTAAGTTATTATGAGTCATAATTCAAGGTTTTGAATAAATGAGTTTTATTGTCAGGTGAAGAAAAAGTAATCGTGCACAAAATATAAACATTTTTTAGTCGGTGTAGTTAAAGTTTCACATTTTCTTGGTACTTTTTGGTAGGCATGTTACTATTTTAACTTTCTGATAGATATAGTGTGTTAACCCTTTCGGTCCCAATGACAATTTGGAATCATCATTTTAGAATTTTTTCTATAGCCATTTATGATTTATGATATCAAAAAGCATATCATTCGATTCTTCAAACTTTTTTCTATTAGAAAATATTTTTTATTAATCCCAATAGATGTCAGCTCTATTATTTTTTTTAAAAATTATGATCAGAAACATGATGATGCCAAATGGCATCCTTGGGATTAAAAGGGTAAAATATGCCTTACATTTTATGTTGGATGATTAACCCGGTGTGCTTGGTTAAAATGAATATACAAACTTACAAATCATTTAATACTGGGAAATAATTCAGAAAGATAAATTGTGGTTTACGAGTTGTAATAAATGTTTCTAATGTTTTTTACATTTAGGGATGAGGAATACATATAAAACAAATTTGTTTTACTACTTGTTATAAAAAGGACTTTGAAATTTTACTTATTTAGTTGAAAAGTTATTTGTAGTTGTAATCAACTTAAAATGTATTATTTTTGTACATTTATAAAAAATATAGTAATATGCAATGATAAAGTTATATACTTTTTTCTTCTAACTAAATAATATGCCTCTTCTATTAACATTTTATCTAAAGTTAGTATTATTTTCGTAATTCAGGGTATAAAATTAAAAAAAAAAATTCATTTATGTTTGTGTTATTTGTAAATATTCGTACCATCTTGCTTCAAAAATGCAAAATCAGTTCACAAATTGTAAAAAAATATAATGTGTTAGGATTTGCCATCCATATTGCAAGCCATATTGCCATTGCCATTCATTTGCCATCCATATTGCCATAAGCCAAGAGCAACATTATTGCTCTTGGCTGGTCAACGGCCGTACTAGAAAAAATATCTAGATCGTTTTTCCATCATCTATTTCATGTTACTTATTCCGTTTAGCATTATTAGGTTACACAATGTTCACTTATATTGGGAATTATTATGTGTTATTAAGAGTCTGTTAGTTTGGAAATCCAATTACAACAAACGAAACAATTTGAAATAAAAAGGCAAATAATTTTAAAGTTGTATGCATTATGCTTGCCTAATCTTTAATAATAATTCAATCAAATTACTTTTGATGAAAAGGCAATTGAAATGCAAAAATATGCATTAAAGCTAAAAAGGGCTGATATAAGGTTATAGTATTTTAATGCCTGTGCATGTTCACTTATTTTGATCAGAAATTTAAAAATAAGAATATTAAAATATAATAAAGGATAATTATACTATAGCAAAAAATCTCTGAAACATAATTTAGTCAATTTAGCAAAAATTAGTTTGCTATGTTGTTTGACTGTTTTAATACCTTTTGATTTCTTATGACACTTCAAAGTTTTAGTTTCAAGTGAACTGAAAAACTTTTAGCTTTAACATCTTTTTAGCGCTTTAATTCCAACCCGCTCTTGTTTTGGTATGTGCAGATTTCGTAATTTCTTATGTTTTATAACTAGAAACAGGTTTACATTCCAAAACCCTTCATCAAAAAAGTTTCTAGAAATTTCCTTTTGTTCGTAAACATTACGTAATATTGCTGAAATATATTACATAACATTCCGTACTAGACAACATCTTATTTCCGCTAATTTTTTGTATTAGTTTGAAGCACAAAAATTCACTAAAACATTATAATTTTAATTATTCTTTTGGTTTTAACAGAAATTGGAAATATGAAAACCTTGCTGTTGGTCGGAGTTCTGGTGACCTTTGGTTTCTGTTGCGTTGTGGCTCATGAAGCAAGTAAGTGCATTTCTGGTTAATCTTTAATGTAAAATGTTAATGTTAAGTGTTAAAATTTAATGCAAAATGTTAATTTTAATGTTAAGTGTTAATCTTTAATGTAAAATGTTAATGTTAAGTGCTAAACTTTAATGTAAAATGTTATGATTTAATTTTAATGTTTTGTGTTAATGTTAAGTGTTAATGTTTCATGTTAAATGTAAAATGTTATGATTTAATTTTAATGTTTTGTGTTAATTTTAAGTGTTAATGTTTCGTGTTAAATGTAAAATGTTATGATTTAATTTTAATGTTTTGTGTTAATGTTAAGTGTTAAACTTTAATGAAAAATGTTAAGGTTTAATTTTAACGGTTATTGTTAAAATTTATTGTTAATATCTAGTGTTAAAGTTGAGTGTTAATGTTTAGAGTTAAAGACTAGTGTTAATGTTTAATGTTAATGTTTAATGATAATGTTTAATGTTAATGTTTAATGTTATATTTAATGTTAATGTTTAATGCTAATGTTTAATGATAATGTTTAATGTTAATGTTTAATGTTAATGTTAATGTTTATTGTTAATGTTTAATGTTAATGTTTAATGTTAATGTTTAATGTTAATGTTTAATGTTAATGTTTAATGTTAATGTTTAATGTTAATGTTTAATGTTAATGTTTAATGTTAATGTTTAATGTTAATGTGTAATGTTAGTGTTTAATGTTAGTGTTTAGTGTTAATGTTTAATGTTAATGTTCATTGTTGATGTTCAATGTTAATGTTCAATGTTAATGTTTTGTATTCAGTTGTATTTTTAATGGTGTTATTTTCGATTGTTTTGCGTTAAATAAACAATAAGAAACTTTATGTAAGATTATATTAAATAGTTTGTGATATTTATCACGGAAAATGGTTTATAATAGTATTTCCCATTGAGTTCATATAAGGTTCGACTATAATACCAGTGTTTGTTTAAGGTCTGGAACATAAACGGAAGGTCAAAGTACCCAAGACAATTGTGTAATCTGTAATGTCTATATACTATTGTTGTTTGTTCAGTAACACAGCTGATCCACTTACAAAATACAAGATTCTGCAAAAAAAATATATTTCCTTACATTAGCTTTCGACAGCTTTTTCGGAAAATATAAAGTATAATATAATAATATACTTATTCGAATGAAAGATTGGACTTGTTAATCTTTTTAATTTGTAACTATTCAACATATGAAAATGTTGGATTTAAATTTGTCAGTTAAGTCAAAATTTTAAATTTTAATCAATGCAGTGGAAATAAGTTTACCATTTATTCAAAACATTTGTTCTTCGGACTGTTAAATAATAATAGCCTGAATGTTATTGAATTGGATAGGTTTTTTTAAACGCATAATTTTGAATAGTGGCAGAAAATATTTATATTCTTTAAACATCATAGGTATGTAAACAGGGTTTTGCACTGGATTCTCGATAAGAAGTATATAAGAAAAAAAACTACAATAAGGAAATTTTATGTATGTAAATGAAAGTTCACTGTATGGATCGTATAACAGTTTATTGTAGTAGTTCAAAGGTATCTCTGCATTGGAAAACATATTTTTTTAGGACTTCTGATACTAATACATTAAAAAATATTTTGCGAAAGTAATTTTACGATAGTAATAAATATTTTCTAATTTTTAGTTTTTAGTCTGACTTTATAGATATTAGTTATTTTTTCAATTTAATCCTTATTGTTTCAATAAAAATTATTTCCATTTTGACTTATATCATTAAATCGTTTTAATTTCCAATCACTAACTGTTTATATTTATCATTTTTTTTAAAATAATTTGCGGAGTCTTTTTACACTTTGAGCTACGTCATTAAATAGTTGTAATAATCAATCACTAAGTGTTTTTTAAAACTAATTTATGACTTTTATTTAAATTGTCAGGCAGATTAGGCCCAGAGGAGAGAAGGACACTTTTGGATGAAGACGACGACGACATGTTCCCTGGTAGTCCAAATCAAGGAAACTTCCATCAAAACTCTAGGTATCATTTTTTTTTTTAACAATTTCGCTCTTAATGATTCCATTTGGAATCATTAGCTTGCGATTTTTTTTCCCTCACTTAGTTAAAATTGCACTTATATATCTAATAAATCATATATTCTCCATATATTTTTCGATTAAGTTATATTTTCGTTTTGTATCTTGGATGGAGGAATCATGTCGTTTTAAAAGTTAAATTATGTTTGTTGATGTTAAGTGAAAATGCAGCAGAAAAGAAAGTAGTTTTAAAAAATCTATTGCTATAATTTATTCAAAAGTTATGATTCCACGTTTCCCCCTTAACTTTTGGTTAAAAATTAAGGTTTTTCCTCTGCTTTTTTACTTTTAGCACCATTTGCTTATATGATAATAAGGGCTTTACCTTAGGCACACGTCATTTAAAACCTAATTTGTGACGTCGCGTCGTCGTAATTTTGTGTATTTAAAGAAATGTATACCCTTTCTTTCAATTTTCTTTGCAAATATCTCACACTTTTGAAGAAAGCGATGTTTCTTCAAAATCTTTTTCAATTGTCTTTAATACCTTGTTAAAGTTACTGGCTTTCGCCTACATTTAAACTGTTTATTTTGCAAACACTTCTTATTATTATATTATCTCTCACTCTACTCACACCTGCTTGAGAACATTTCATTTCTTTTGCTATAAAAAGTTGTGTTTTTCCTCCTTTGTGCTAGTACACAATACAAAATTTCACAGCCTAAAATAAGTTGCTCTTTTGACCCATAATAATCAAATACTACACTAAAATCATATGTCAAACGACTTATCATTTTCTACGGAACACATTTTATAGTTCCTCAGACGTTAACCCCGCAGCTGTTTTCTCAACCAGTAAGAAAAAGTTGATTATTCTAATTTTTTTAACCATGTTAGAAAGTATTATAATATTTTGAATTTTTTGCGTTTTGCTGATCGAAATATATATTTTTTATTTTATTGTAATATGTTTTCAGTTTTATTAATCTTCAAAATATGCAGATTTATATTATAATAATTTATATTTGATATAATCGATTACGTATTTGAAAAATTAGATTTCCAATTCCCTTAAACACATTTTTTTTCATTATTTTAATTTTTTGAATAGCAGTTGTATATTCCGTATAACTAACATAATTTGGATGTTGAATTTTTTCTGCCTACTACCTTCAAAATTGCGTTCAATATAATTTTATGACATCTTTGCGACTTTTGTTACTCCATAGTTATCTCTTTTCGTAAATTCACTTCTTATCATTTCTGTAAGACTGTGTGAACTTAACACTTAGAGTCGTATTTCTTTTATATTAAACTTATGCCATTTCTAAATTCAAGTCATTTTATTTTATAGGGCAGCGTGCAACTGAAATAAAAGTCAAATGATAATAAAAAAATAAATTGGCCGACATATATTTGTATTTACACACAATGCGAAGTTATTATCTTTTTATCACTTATCTTCACCGCCGTAAATATCAGTATAAAACCATAAAAATAAATTGAAATTATAACTTTTCAAGAAAAACTTGTGAGCATTAGATGTGAGTGGAAAATTCCAGTTTGAGGCTGAATACAAGATGATAATCTTAAAAATGATCTGCCCATTATATTAAGACAAGTGACTGTAAAATATTGTTGTACCCGACGAGTAAGAATTTTTAAGCACAGATTCGTTTATAGGATGGCTGGATTAAGCAGTCGGAACCTTCTCTTTTCTCTATATGAGAGACGGATGTTCTGAAACTTGGCCATTGCGACACCTTACTTTCTATATTGTTTGTATTTTTAATTTGTTCTTGGCAGTTGATCGACTGGAATGAATCACATAGCCACGTTACTTTTACTAGACAATCGGCCCCCGGTGGTTGAGAGTTGTAAGCGACGAGCCTCACACCGAGAAGGTTCTTGGTTCTGTCCTTGTCCCAGCCATAATATATAGACGTATTCGTGCTGGTGGAAAAAATCCTCTAAAATTCACCTGGGTGCCCGAGTACACTGCGATAAACATGCTCGTTCAATACATGGAGTTTAAAGTCCCGACGGCGTTAGCTTACGTTGTCGCTCGAAGATCCGTTGGGTGCCCACTCAGGTGTCGAATTCGTCACTTGACCAGGGTTCTAAATTACGAATCGTAATTGGCTGTAAAGCTCCTAAAGGAGGCTAGAAATAGGCATCTGGACTCGATTACATTACCCATTACTAGTCAGAGATCGAGACTAAAATATTAATTTTCTTCTTTACGGAAATGAACCGTAATTTCGTTGGCTTTACTAGGAAATACTGGAAATGATGAGGAAATATGGTTAGCTCGTCTTTTCGCTAGACATTAGTTTTAATTGTATATTATTAAACTGGATATGGCATGTATACTCGTCAACTCTCTGATGGATACAGACGTATAAACCCGTCACCTGACTGTCAGGTTTTCCAGCAACACACATAATTTTTAATTTTTTTAATCAAATAATTTTATAAAATTTTAACATTCAAAGCATGGAGCGAACTTTAAAAAATATCTACTGCAAAAAGTCAATTTAAAATAATTTAAGAAATTAAATTTTCAATAAAAATTTACTTTAAAACTCATGTAGTGAAAACAAGTTTACATCTTCAGAAAATTTGCTTATCCCTCAGAGGGAAGACGTTAGCGTACGATGTCACTTGAAGTTCTGCTGCACTGTAAAAAAAACCTGTTGTTTTTAACAGTTAAAAACTGTCAACTTTGACGCCAGTTAATAACTGTTTTTTTTTACAGTTTAAAACTGTATTTTTTGTACGAAAACCGTAATTTTCTTACAAGAAAACTGTTATTTTAACAGGGAGAAACTGTTAATTTAGCAGGGACGAATTGTTAATTTAAAAGTTTATCCCTGCTAAAATAAAATACCCAATACTAGCCCTCGTGACCGAGTAATTACTTTGTCGCAGCCGGTTCAGTATTGCGCAAGAGGTTCCTGGGTTTAGAGTGATTAATTTATCTACCTAACAGGGCGACCCATGTGGCCTAGTGGGTTTGATCGCAGCTACTAAGCTAACAGTCCACGCACTCAGTGGCGGATTTATGGGGGGGGGGGCTAAGGGGGCTTTAGCCCCCCCCCCCCCCATGAGCTCCAACTTGTACTAGATAAAAACATTTTCCCCCAAAAAATAAATTTCTTGAAAATATTTTTTAAAAAATTTAAGTTTTTTTTTTACAAAAATTATTGATAATTGAGGCTTATATACCATCGTGAGGTTTATATATATATATATATATCTCCATCGTGTAGCTCTAGTTCGACGATAATTCAAAACCAAACCACCATCTCCAACTTTGACTTAAGCCACTTTTGCACTTAAACATTATCACTAAAGATTTAGATAGCTTCGCGAAGCATATCAATAAAAGTGGCTTTAGTCAAAGTTGAAGGTATTGGATTTTGAATGTTTGCTCTTCATATCAATCCAGTTTTTTTAGTAATAAGTTAATAGAGGGCTTCACTGAAAATCGGTGGTACATTAAACCAGCTTAACACTGTATATACCCCAGTTTGTAGTTCACAGGTTAAGATTCGTCATTCTGACGAATTTTTTATGATATAAATAAACATTAATCTACTATCTTTATAACAGTATAAATTTATTTACATATATATTTAATTTTATCCTCATTTCACAAAAATAAACAGTCATGCAATATTTAATTTTATTGGTAAAAACTTATTTTAGCCCTTGTTACCATTACAGTAAATATACATTAACAAATGAGATATTAAACAAATATTCACAGAGAACTAAAATATTTTAAAAGCATATTTATTGATTTTTCGAGTTTTCAATTAAAGTTGTTTCACAAAAAGCCTTAGGCTGGCCTCAGGCTTGAAACATAGCCCATGCACGCCAATTTTCCTAATTTAAAAACTCTTAGCAAGGAATAATTAACACTTTATTTAACATTTATTCGTAATGGTTAACTATCGATTATTAATTAATTAGCTCAAGACTGGAGCTGAGCCTTTGAGCAAGGATTCTGGGCTTGGTTTATCTCTTGTCTACTTGTTTAGGCATCCAGAATTGTAAATAAAAATAACAAATTACAACAGAATGTAGAACTAGTACTTCAAAAATAACATAAAACACCCCAATCCCCCAAAGGTTTTTTTTTCTTTTTCACAGAAGACATTGCAAAGCTCGCTCGGTCACTTCGCCTTGGGCTCAAAACGGTTCGTCCTGTTATCAGCTTCAGAGTCCCCCTATTTCATGCCCCCAAAGTTTGTCCAGCAGAAGATAGCATTCTTAGTATTTTCGCCCCATGTGTTACGTATAGCTGGACAAGGGCACAGATGGGCTGGGTCATAAAAGGCGTCTAGACATGATGGCTATTTAGGAAACATTAGACCAAAAAAAAAAAAGCGTTGTTTACGCGGACGCCTGAAAAAGGGGCTGTAAGTTGGAATCTTATTGGATGGTAGCCTTATTGTTGTACAAATGCTTTACGTCTGTCTGCCTCGATCTTTCATTCACTTTCACTAGCCGGGAACGGGAAGCTGGGCCAGCGTTCACCTATGGAGGTTGCTTCACAAGTAAATCCTTCTTATTTGTGCTTTATAAAAACTTTTTACACATTGTTTTAAAAAGCAAACTAATTTTTATCCACAAGTTTTTTTATTCTTATTATTTTTTTTCACTTTTCGCATGTTTATAATTTTCCGCTTGCTAATACTTGTCTTTCGCTTGTTTTACTTCCTTGTACATAGTAATTTATAGTATCTCCCAGGATAACAATTTTTTTTTGTTTAAAATAAAGTAAGAAATTACTAATTTTTATTTATTTTATTTTGAAAGTTACTTTATTAAATGTATACATTTTTGGGGGAGTTACCTACATTTTTTAAATATGCATTTGCTTGTTAGCTTATACTTTAAATAAATATAAATTAATAGAAAAATGTATATTTCTAAATTGAAAGTGCCAAATGTAAATTGTACAATTAAATAATGAAATTGTGTGACAAAGCTATACAGTGCCATGATTTCATGCAGAAATTTTTTTTTGGATTGTACGATCCTACATCTGTTACGTGTTCTGATTTTAATATGTATAAAAGGTCAATTAAAAATTTTAATATGCAATTAATTAAACATTAAAAATATTTAAGCACCAAATACACACAGTTTATATTAATAAATCAAATTGCATTAATTAATATAAAATTTAATTTGTGGTAAAAATTCAAAATATTGATATAAATCATTTAAATTAAATACAAACTAATTATTAGTACTAATTAATTTACAGAAGCAATTAGCTAAGAATATGTAACACTAACAGAAACTAATAATTGAACGATTCACATATTAATGCAAAATTAGTTTTTTCTCTCCCCCCCCCCCCACACACACACCGGGAGTTGAATCCTCAGGCGTTAGCCCCCCCCTTGTTAAAGTTCTAGATCCGCCACTGCACGCACTGTACCGGGTACGGGCTTGATTCCTGCCGTCGCCCTGTGTGTACTTTCTCTCGCTGTGTCAGTTCAAATTTTGTCTGTGTCTTTCTTACTTGACGAAGCTTTAAGCGAGTCTCTGACCAAGCACACAAGCCAGAATATACATGTACCTACTACCCCTTTATTTATTTTTATTTAATCTAACCAGCAATAACGAAAATATCTGAAAAGTAATTTTACTTCTGTGCTATAATTTCACCAGATTTTCGCTTAACCGATTTGCTCTCGGTCCTATTTAAGCCGATTATTCGAGGGTTTTATAACTGCAACATAATATTTTACAGTTCTATTCTAAGGTGCGTTAACCAATAAACATATTCATACTTTATTCACCAGGCAAAACGACTGCGCCAGGGACTTCGAGGACTGCTCCACCAAGAGCTGCTGCAACCAGTGCACCATGTGCTCGTGCAACCGCAACAGGAAACACTGCCGGTGCCAGGGCAGGAGCGAACTGGCGCTCTTCCTAGGACTGTGCAACGGATAAACCGCCATGGATCTGCCCGAATCATCAACACCAATCGTTACTTTTTTAATAATACCGTAATTTCACACAGCTGTAGTCTGAACTGCGTAGAAGTTTGAGTTCTAGTACTACGCCTATCTACTTCAAGTTATATTTCTCGTACTATAGTTCTAGTACTACTTCTAGTTGCAGTACTACTACTAGTTATAGTACTAATTCTAGTTCTAGAGCTACTTAAGTAGAGCTATTTTAGTTAGAGCTATAGCTATTAGTACTGCAGCTAGAAATAGTACTAATTCTAGTTCTAGTACTATAACTAGTAGTACTACAGCTAGAAATAGTACTAATTCTAGTTCGAGTACTACTTCTAGTTGTAGTACTACTGCTAGTTATAGTACTAATTCTAGTTCTAGGAATATTTTTAGTTCTACTTCTAGTTCCAGTACTAGTTTTGAAACTTATTGAAAGTTCAAAAGAGTATAAATAATCGAAATTCTATTGCTGTTATTTGTTTCACCGCGAAAATTTTTCAATAGGTTAGTGAACAAAATCCGTTTATAATTTGTTTCATATATCAACATGCATATATTATCGAATTTTGGAGATTTTACTTCAACATTTACCTTGTATCTTGAACATAAAAATTATGTATCCATAAAACACAAAGGTAAACTTTATAATAAAATAAAAAGGGGGTAGGGTTTAGAGATTCAAAGATTGGCTTTACATATGAGCTTAAAATTTACGAAAAACATCTGTCCAATAAGGCCCTTTTTAACTATGCATCGTAATTATTTTTTGAAAAAATAACAGTGTAGTAGATAAATTATTTACCTAATTTAGCGATTTTAAAGAATAACATATGTAACATGACTTACGAAAAAATCCAAAAAATTTTAAATAAAAAAAAATGGCCAATGCATCCAATATTATCAAAATTGTTTGCTAATAGAATTATGATTATCTATACGTTTTTTTTACGAACTATTGAGTTAGTTTTTATTTTAGGCCCACAGTGGTGTGAAAATACAGTACTATGCATATTGTTACCTTTTACGACATTGATTTTCCTATTGTACGCAATCCCTGGTGCTTTGGTTAGAGGTTCCCTGTTATTGAATTTGATGTTTTTTGCTTTTATTTTTGCGTGTTGTGATGGTTTTTATATAAAATCGTTAAAGATTAGTGTTGTGTGTTTCTTTCTTCAACTATATGAAAACTATGAATAAGAAAAAGTTTTAAAGCGACTTTTTAAACGTTTTTTTTTTAACCATTTAAAATAATAATAATAATAATAACAATAATAATAATAACAACAACAATAATAATAGCAACATTAACTGTAAAAAAGAATAATAATATTAAAATGATAATGACAACAACAATAGCAAAATAATAGTATCAAACACAATAATAATAATAGTATATGAAGGCGTTCTAGAGACCAAAGAACATGGTTTGAAAAACTTTGGCAAATTCTATGCAAAATTATAATTTTTGTAGGGAAAGTCATGTGTATAAAAAGTGATTATCACTACATTTTCATTGAATGAAAAAAAAAAGCGGAATAGGTGATCTACATTTATCAAAACTAAACAATGTAACAAGCTTGATTTAATTTAATAATTTTTTTTTATTTAAAAATCTTGTAATTTTCTCTTAAACTGTGACTTACACTACACTTACATGAAATTGTCCCTTTGAACTAATGTGTAGTTGACGCTTAAAAACGTACAAAAGAATAAGGGGAACTGATAATTGGATACAGGAAGAGTAGTAGTTCGGATGAACCCGATTTGGGGTTCATATCTACACTCCGTGCCAACTTAACTTGGGTAAAAACAAATAGTAAATTGGCAAGAGGAATAGCGCGATTGGTTTGTTAGTTGGAAACTCTTGTAAGGCAATATTTACATACAAAATGATCTCAATACAATTTAGCCAAAATACACTTTTCATTCTGATAAAATGGCGAAATTTTCTCAAATAATATTCAAATCTGACCTTAAATGAAATTAATGTTTAAAAACTGTTTTCTGGATGGATTCACAAATCATTTATGGAACTCTTTACATCCGAGAAAGGATCTTCTCCACAGCACCTTTCTATTTCCCCAACTTAGGTTGGCAAGGAGTGTACACAAAAGGATTCAAAGGTACTGTTTTATATGTATTATCTGCTTTCAGGCTGAAATTGGTTTCTAAATGAATTATAGATAATGCCCAGAAACAGAAACTAACTTTTGCTTCAAAGTCAGTTGCTAAACAAAAGATTATAATTAAGACAAAATCTCAGATTTACCACTCTTCATACGCAAGATAATTTCACTCATGTATTATACCATCGACATATAGCTTCAATTCTCAATTCTAAGTCCACATTCGACAATTAACTACTTTTGTTCTCACATTTAGGAAAGTTCTAAACTTCCTGCTTTTTGTCTGTTCCGGAGTAAGCAAAAGAAGGACTTATCCGGTTAAAACTTTCAAGCTGAAACTATCTTTTAATCTTAAAGTTTCTTTAGAAGTGAAAGGTTTTAAAACAAAACAGGAAGAAAGAGTAAGTGAAAAAGAAAGCGTAAGTGAAAAAGAAAGCGGTTTATTCCCTCTTTTAATTTTAACAAAACGTAATAGCTGATGTTGAATCCGATTACGTGATTTCTATAATTATCATCGTTGAATGGCAGTTAAAGATAAGCAACTGGTTCTTGTCAGGTATAATTACGGAAATGAGGAGGCTTTTAAAAAACAAAAATAGTTTTACAGATATTATTATGGAAAGTAGTAGATGAATGGCAATTCAATTTACATGATCTCTATAACCACTAGGATGTTGGGGCTGTGGGGAGCCTTGTGGTTAAAATCGTGGTCTCGGGATGGGAAGGTCCCGCGATCAAGTCTCGGTACCACTGAAGACCCACCGAGTATATGCGGAGTAGGTGCTAGTTAAATCTGTGTTTCCGAAAGTCCTGTGGGCGGTCATTGAGCAGTTTCCCGCGGGTACAGGTCCCTGGAGACGATATCCCTCCCCTTCCAGGGACATGTCTAAATTGTGGATTTGGTGGGTAATAGATGACAGCATCTATCACGTATGTGTGTCTTACTTGACGAAGGTTTATAAGCGGGTCTCTGACCAAGCACAAAAGATTACAAATATGTCTACCAACCAATCAACATACTATGACGTTTACCTATATATACTTATTACCAAATAATAAAAGTTATATATACGCAAAAAGCATTTGATTTATAAATGTTGTACCAGCAAAGTATAAAATCGGATAATCTAGAGAATGCCTGGACTGTAAAGGCAAAGTATGTAATACTAATTATCTTTACACTTTACACAATAAAGTAATTTAACAGTAATTCATTAAAATTATTTAATTTAATTTATTCTTTTAAAACATCAGCGCCTGATATTTGACAGGTTTTTTTTTGTTGCCAAAGTGGTCAGATTCATACTTTGTTTTCATACTCTGCCCGTAGCATAAGTACCTTTATAGCTTTACTTTGAATTCTAGCCTACTTTTCATACTGTATAAGCTTAGTTCATATTGAAAAGTGAGAGCTCCTGTTGTTGATGAAGACTACAAACATTTTATTAATCATTTCGCAGCTGCTATAACTGCAAACAAAAATCGAGTTTTATGATACACCACCTTGCGTTATGTTATTATTACCAACTGCTGTTTGCTATTACCTAATTACCCAGAAGCATAGCGTGCTTTGGTGGGGCCCCGTATAAAAATTTGTTTAGGGGCCCTTAGGAAGGGTAAAGATTTCTTACAAAAGAAAACAATTGCATAAAATATTAAAAGAAATAATTATTCATCTTAATTATCTATCTCTCACTTTTTCTAAAATTTTTACAAACAATTCAAATTAAATATTCACTCTTCTTGTCTTTTTTTCGGCAAACTGATTTATTAAATCATTTATATCTGATGATGACTTTAGTTTTTCTAGTTTCTGCCTTTATCGACAATAGTGACAGGTCTGACAATCGTTCCTGTCCCATCGAAGTCCTTTGGTAATTTTCTATCAGTTTTAATAAAAAAAAACTCCTTTCGGCAGTTGCGGTTGTAACTGGAAGGGTCAAGAATAGAAAGCATGCTGTTATTACCTCGGGAAAACTGGATGCAAGACTATTGAATTTTATCGGCAATAATTCAATGATTCCTTACTGGAATTGTTTTTTTTTTAATTTCAGATTTTAAGCATGCTTTTAGAGCCTTTAATTGGTCATGAAGATAACTGAGATGTCTTTACTGTATGTAGCCGACATTTTTCCGGAAGCGTTAAAATTGGGAAGTTTTTATTGATTTTTGCTTACGCACATTGGGGCCCCCCGTGGTCCGGGGGCCCCGTACAATTGATACGGCAGATACGGAGGTAGCTCACCTCTATTACCTCAAGTATACCGATAGGCTGTGGCACAATTATCACGGGTGTGTTAAGAATAGATATCTGTGTTAGTTATTGTTGGTAAATGAGTGGTTTTCAGCATTCCAACCTTTTCCCAGAGATAGTTTCTTTATAAAAAAGAAATAACAAATTATAATAATCCTTTGAAATATTGAATTATTATTTAAAAATAAAACATTATTCTCTATCGAAATAAAATGTCTGAAAATAATACTATTGCTAAATAATGCAAATGTCCATCAACTGGCATTCTATAAAATTGTAATAAAATTATACAAAAAATCTTTCAGAAAGAAAAAATGTTGGTCTGAACAAAGCTATGAAAATCTGGCATTGACTAATGTTAACAGCTGTTTATACCATAGACAAAGAATACTTAAAGTATTCTTAATTTATGGTTTATACAACACTAGCTAATGCAATCTTTTACACGGTAATCGTTTAATAACTTTCTTATATTATTCTGCCATTACCATACCGTCAGATGATAATACGATAATAGTTTTATCATAATATGATGTACTTCCGATATTTTCTGATGAAAACTGAATATCACGATATTGGAAATGGAATCTTATAATCATGAATTTTTACTATCTTTGATATACTTCCGACATCAACACATTATAATAACTTTTTTGAAGTTTCACAAAGATGTTCAAAGATTCACAAATATTGCTGGAACGATATTTTTTTGTGTCCAGCAGTAACGGAATTCCTCGCCACAATAATCAGCAATTAAAAACAACAATAAGTATTCGGTTACAAGAATACGCCCTGAAGATTTATATTTTTGAAAATATATTATTCTTTATCGAAGTAAAATGTCTTAAAATAATACCATGGTTAAAAAATGCAAATGTCCACCAGGCATTCTATAAAATTATAAAAACTCTTTCTGTAGGAAAAATTTTGGTCTGAACAAAGCTATGAAAATCTGGTATTGGCCAATGTCAACAGCTGTTACACTGGCTAACGCTATATTTTTTACACTGTAATCGTTTCATAACTCTCGTATATTATTCTGCCATTACCATACCATTAGATGATAATACGATAGCAGTTTTATCATGATATGATATACTTCCGATATTTTTCTGGTTTTAACCGAATATCACGATATTGGAAATGGAATCTTATAATCATGAAATTTTACTATCTTTGATACACTTCCGATATCAACACATTATAATAACTTTTTTTTAAAGTTCACAAATATGTTCAAAGATTGCTGGAACGATTTTTTTGTGTCCAGCAGTAACGGAATTCCTCGCTACAATAATCAGCAATTGAAAACAACAATACGTAGGCGGTTACAAGGATACTCCCTGAAGTTTTATATATGTTTTAAAATATATTATTCTTTATCGAAGTAAAATGTCTGAAAAGAATACTATGGCTAAATATTGCAAATGTCCACCAGGCATTCTATAAAATTATAAAAACTCTTTCTGTAGAAAAAAAAATTGGTCTGAACAAAGCTATGAAAATCTGGTATTGGCTAATGTTAACAGCTGTTACACGGGCTAATGCTATCTTTTTTACACTGTAATCGTTTCATAACTATCTTATATTATTCTGTCATTACCATACCGTTAGATGTTAATACGATAGCACTTTCATCATGATATGACATACTTCCGATATTTTTCTGATTTTGAATATCACTATATTATATTGGAATGGGAATCTTATAATCATGAAGTTTTACAATATTTGATATACTTCCGATATCAACGCATTATAATAACTTTTTTAAAGTTTCACAAATATGTTCAAAGATTGCTGGAACGATTTTTTTTTGTGTCCAGCAGTAACGGAATTCCTCGCTACAATAATCAGCAATTAAAAACAGATGATTGAAGATTTATATATTTTTTAAATATATTATTCTTTATCGAAGTAAAATGTCTGAAAAGAATACTATGGCTAAATAATGCAAATGTCCACCAGGCATTCTATAAAATTGTAAAAAAAAATTAAAAAAACTTTCTGTAGGACAAAATTTTGGTCTGAACAAAGCTATGAAAATCTAAAAGTCTTATCATGATATGATAAACCTCCGATAATTTTCTAATTTAACCGAATATCACGATATTGGAAGTAGAATCTTATAATCATGAATTTTTACTATCTTTGATATACTTCTGATATCAATACATTATAATAACTTTTTTAAAATTTTCACAAAGATTGCTGGAACGATTTTTTTTGTGTCCAGCAGTAACGGAATTCTTCGCTACAATAATCAGCAATTGAAAGCAACAATACGTAGGCGGTTACAGGGATACGCCCTGAAGATTTATATTTTTTGAAACGCAGTAGTTCACATAAAGATCACTTCAACAATGAATCTGAATAAGACAGTTCTTTTTTTCCCTTTATAAGTTTTCCTCTTCCAGAAACTAGTTTAGCACAAAAGGCCAAGAAGTTCTTAAAATTCTCATCATGCAAGGAGATTTCACAAAAGAAGCATAGTCAAAAGCAGTAAATGGTTTTTAAGTAAAATGGATGGACTTTGTGCTTAATGTTCTCTTACTGGGAAGTGCCTTGCTTAAAAAGGGCGGGAAAATGTTTAAGAAATATGTATTGTATGCTTCTTAATTGGAAAGTAATAAAGGGTTAGGTAAAAAGAAGACATTCGGGTTTTAAATTGTACATTTACTGCTGCGTACCGAATCTAAAAGATTACTTATGTTTGCAATTTTAAAAATAAGGGTTAACCCAAACGTCCTTCGTTTTCAATGAAGCAGAGTTAAAGAATTTAAAATTAATTATTAAATCTTAGAATATTGAAATAGTTCGTTAATTGCTGAATTAAACAGTTTCACATTTGTAAAAAAATCCTAATGCATAACGCACCGTACGCGGAAAATTGACCTATCGGACAAATATGACTTTTCGAGTTATATAAGTTAAAACGTTCAAAATTAAAATATCTAGAGATTAGAGCAAATCTTAAATTGGTAGAATAGTAGGAACACAGTTACCGGATCCTTATTTTTTGTATAATGAAATACAATGGGAAAAATAAACTTCAGACAATTTTTCTGAAAAACTAGAGTTTTGGCGATAGGTCTCCTTTCCGCGTACGATATTATAATTAAATTTGTCTTTGGTTTTAATTTTTATTCTAAGTAAAACTAAATTTTTACAAGTTTTGTTTTCTCTTTAGTTTCAAGGCATTCCATTCTCTCTTATGCAGCCACAGCATTTAAGTCGAAATTTTAGAAAAAAAAATACTAATGTTATCTTTATTCAAGAAAAAATTAAATGTTTTATTTAACTCAGTTTTTTACAACCGTTATACTGTTACTACATGAAAAGTTTTAAAGTTGTAAATTAAAATGCAAAAAGTTTATTATTAAAAAAAATATTCATTTTCTTTATTAATTAAAAAAAACTAGTTCATTTTTAAACTCATTATTATCAATCTAAAGGTGATTTAATTGTATAATTAGCTTAATTTAAATAACGCAACACGAGAAATAAAAAAAAGTCGAGTTCGGGAGGGCCTTGAGTTCAGCTGGACTTCCCTTTTGTTACAAAAAGTTGTTTACACTGCAGAAAGCATAGTACAAACGAAAAACCAGTTTGCGGGTTTTATAAAATGTACTATAGGGATATACAAAATCAGGTTTGTTATTGAATCAGATATATTAAAAATTATAAAATATTTAGCATCTAACATCTTTTAATATTTCAGTATTCGTTTTATTTATTCTCATATTTAATTGAAGATTATCTAGCCTGTTGATATATCAGTAAAACGAATTCTAATGCAGTTGCGTTGTAATCAAACACACTTATATACTATAAAGGATCAATTTACAAAATATTTCCTGACACTACATGTAAAATTTGTAATACATTCGAAAATGAAACCTGGAATACTATAATTTTAACTTGCCCTATTCATGAATCCTTCAGAAGAAAATACTTTATTTATTCTAACAATCTTTCGGCTTTTCTAAAATTTCATAACAAAAACTATTATAATATTCATAACTACTTATTATCAGTTTTAAAAATTTAGACAATATAACTAAGCTTCGATGAAATTGACAATTAGTTAACTTCCTTGTGTTTTGTTGTATTTAAGTCTTTGTTTGTATTTCGTTTGTTTTTTGTAAGTGTCCTTGTAATAGATTTATGTTAGTTTTATGTAATAATATTGTTGTAAGGGTATTATGTTTTGATTCTGCCAACCATTGTAAACGGGTTTAGGCCCATTGCAATAAATTTATTATCTATCTATCTAAATCTATTTCTTCAAACATAAAAAGTACTTTTAAAAATTGATATTATCTTAAGAATGGTTAGATTGTTCAGGCGCCTTTACTGCAATTGTATCCTCAAAATAAGTATGTATAAACAAATTAAAACTACTATTAATTATAAGAATGGGGTTGTTTCACGACATGTATAGCAACAACATTTGAGGTTTTGTTTTAAATTTTTGTCTCAAATATCCTTTTTTTGTTATTCGATAATGAGTTTTCTTAGAAAATTTAACTTATTAAATTATTTAAATGACAACTTCTTGCTGCGCTCTTAGTTGCTCAAATTATTTGTTTAAGACACTATTATGGAAAAAAGGCTTCTTTTCAAACACGATGATCATTTTGAGAGTGAAACCGAAACAACCAATGAAATCGCAGGGCATGGAAAAAATGGAAACAAGAACATCATCTGAAACATTCCCATTTAATTATTCATAGTGCAATACTACGCATGTTTACTGTGTCATGTCTACATTTTTGGTTGAACAATAATTAGCAAAGAAAGTATTTTTAGATATTATTATTAATTTAACAATATTATTTTGTATTTCGAGAAAAAGTTGTGTAGACAACAAAACAAAGACTCACAAATAATTTTGTATAAAAGACAACAAGTTAAAAAAAAACGTATCGGAAAGAAATTGCAGTATATTTAACCAAATTTAATCCATCCTACGACCCAAATCCAAATAGAATAATCCCTCTTCCTAACTATCAAGAACAAGATAACAATATAAAAAGAAACATCACCCAACCTGGCATATCCTGTGTGTTTATACGGAAGTAAATACAAACACCACCTCGCGTGTATCTAACCATTTCAGCGATCGTGACGTTCCAAGATGAACAAAATAAAAATTAATCAGTGGAACATTAAAAATAAAAAAGAACTCGGGGGAGGGCCGTCGGGGCCCTTGGGCGATGGGCCACCGGGCCAAATTCGGCCACTTTTCAGGTTCGTCGACCGCGATTCACCGATCCGTTTAGATATTATTATTTTCCCGCCTTTTTTATTATTGTTCCGTGTTTTATTCTCGCCGATTCGCTCAGGTGAGTTTGAAGGATGTGGCGTTTTTGCGCGTTACTTTTGGAAAACAAATGTTGTGTTAGTTTTTTAATTAAAACTGCAATAGTATCCGAAAAGTATTCTGTAACTCATTCGAGTTATTCATTTCTATTCATAATTATTGTTATTCTATTATTATTTTATTATTATTTTATTATTATTATTATTATTTTATTGTTATTATTATTTTTTTATTATTATTTTATTATTATTATTTTATTATTATTACTATCATCATCATCAGTATTATTATTTTATTATTATTATTTATGAGTGCTAAGTTATCCCCATCTGATGCTGCTCTGGGAGAAGTATAATAAAAAAAAACTAACCATTGAACTTTTTTAGAATTTTTTTTACTGCAACTAAGAAACTGATTTTATTATTGAACCCATTCAATAAGAAAACATTCACCTTTTCTGGTGTGTATAAATTTTTTTACATTTAATTTCTTTAATGTATATTCAAAATTTAAATATTTTAAAAGTAATTTATTTCTTATTATATTTTGAAAATGAAGTATAAATTTATCAAATAAAAAAAAACAATTTTTACAGTTTAAAAAGTATGGAATACAAAATTAACTATATATATTGTATAAAAATATACATAATAACACCAATTCTTTCTGCATAATAAAATATACCTCACGCAAACAAAAAAATCCCTATATAAAAAAACAAACAATATTTTTTAAAAAATAACAGCCTGTTGATTAAATTTAATTTAAAAACGTATAACAGAAGAACGGACAAATGTTTCTTTATCTTCGTCATTGGCTTTCCACAGTCTCTCGCATTTATCACGTCCCATTCGGGAGCAAGGGCAGTTAAGTCAGCGCCACGTTATGTTCCATCTTCCTCCGTTACCGGCTGACCGTTCTTAATTCTCTTCTGGAACTCTTCTCATATTCAACTTCGAACGTTCCGGGGAGAAGTCACGTTTAGAATATCCGAAGCTGCCGGCGCGGTATTGTATGGTTATTGATATTTTAGAAGAATTGCTTTTAAAGGATATTTCAAATGGGAATCGTTTGATATTTGTTTCTGGTGAACATCTGTGTATGTTGTGGAACATTTTGGACGAGAATTGCTTTTGCTGCGAATCAATGAATTTGTGGATATAGGAATAACAGTTATAAAGTTAAGGAATAGTTCACAAATAATACTTAGTTGGTGGACCCATATTTTGGTACTTCGATCAATGAATTTGGGAAGCGAATCTGTGGAAGTCTATTGCCATTAATTTCAGTATAATTGAGCAATAGTTAGTAAATAGAACTTGTCTTTAGAAAATTTCGACTGAGTTTTTTTCCCCACAGACAAAACCGTCGAAAACTTAAAAATCTATCAATGATAATGGAGTTGGTCGTCATAGCAACCAGCATGCTGCGTCTGTTACTAGTCTCAACGATCTACCTGCTCAACATCAGGGGACTCTTGCGACTGACTTGGCAACCGAGAGCCTGCATCCACGCCTTGACCACCGGGGCTGTGCTCCTGGCCGGGGTACTCTACCTCAGCTCCTGGGCGCCCTACATCGCCTACACTTTGGCAAACGGACACTGGCTCCTTCTAGGGGCAAGGAGACACTGCCTACTGCAACACTTCGTGGCGGCAGAGATAGGGGCCGTGCTCTTAGCCCTCCTGGCTGTCAGGCTCATGTACAGGCTGCTGGTGAAGGTCTACAGAAGGCCCATGCCATCGGCGAAAGTTGCGAGTCTGGTGACGTGCCTGGCGTGGCTCGGACCGCAATTGCTGTACGATGCTGTCGCCGTCACCAGAGACGACTACTCGACCAGATCGCCCGACTCGTACAGGTTTCTGGACGATCTGCTGGTCGTGCCGCAAGGAGGGGGCAATGCGTCGCACGGGTACAGGGTCGGTTTCATGATCTGCATGCAGTTGCTCAGCGGGCCTGTGTTGAGTTACTACGTCTGGCAGTATTTGGTGCTGGTGCTTCCGCTGGCGGCGCTGGTCGTGTATTGTTCGGCCAGGCTGATGCTGGTGAATCATGTGAGGAGGAGGGAGGAACCGGCAGAGTCGTCCGTTGAGTCAAGAAATGGGCGTTTTGGTAAGTGTGTAAATTCCCCTAAGTGTTACTTGTTACAACTTATGTTTTTTTACTAATTTTATTATCGGAAAAATACATCCTCCCCTGCAGGGCCGGATTTAAAGATTTGCCGCCTGTAGGCTACGGTCGATTTGCCGTCAGATATAGTTTTCTTCATTATTATTTTTTTTTTCTACATATTAGAACCATCTATGTACACTCTAAATCGAATGCGAAATAATAGGTGAATATTTTAAACTGTTTTTTTTTTTATTATTATTCTAACTTCTAAATCGGGGGGGGGGGGGGGGCGGAGTCTAGTTGCCCTCGCAGCTACCATGTTTACTACTACATATCAGTACTATTTATTCGTTTACGGATTACACGTACGTTAAGGTGTCAATAATTTGTTTCTTTCTAACCTTTATAATATTTTTTTAATGCCGAATGCCCCTTTAATTGTTCGTAAAATGTGCCGCCCCGAAAAATGTGCCGCTTTAGGCTACAGCCTACTTAGCCTATTTAGAAATCCGGCCCTGCTCCCCTGTTTATTATAACTAAAAAAGAAACATGTACTTCTACTTGAGGCCTTCTTGGCAATGTGCGAATGTAAAATGAAAATGATTTTCGTCTGTTCAAAATGTTCTCCGGGTATTCTTCATCGCCTGATTTGAAATTTTTAATCAACATCTCATTTGATTATGAGAGTAGCTGTTTTGAAAATTAAACTATATTTTTCCATCCCCCCCCCTAAAAAGAACACTGACAGAGTCGATGAGCAAATAGCAAATGAGTGTCCCAAATAAGTGACGAAGAACCAGAGCGGGGAAGCGTTTTTTTTTTTTTTTAAGTTTTGTCTTTCATTGGAGATTTGAAAAATTTAAAAAGTACAAAAAAAAAAGAATGGCTTTTGATTACTTGTTTTAATTATACCCATAAAAAGCTTTTCTGAAACTGCAATTTATCAGCATTCATGTTCAAAATGGTAAAAATTGCCAAAATAAAATTTTGTAGTTTTCTGAAAGAGTAGAACTATAGCTTTATAAAATCAATCAAAAATAATGAAAAAATGAACATAAAAATTAAATTCCAACACATAATTATTCAGAAGATCTTTAAAAACACTCCACAAACAATTCATCTTTTTTCCTATGAAAAATGATTTCTTAGTTATTGCATAGAAATATTATCTTTTGAGTTGCCATTGCTGTATGTTGCCGTTGTTTTTTATGCACTGTTTGTGTTACTTCGCATAGGTCGTCTTAATGCGTCTTTCAATTGCCGTTGTACCTTATAAATCATAACAAATCTACTTACAAAATTCAACACGTTTTATTCATTGGCAACAAAAAACTTTTTGATTAAAAAATAATAACCAAAAACATATCCAAATTAGGAAAAACTGCTTGGATGATAATACAGACTAGTATTCATTGTTCTGTTCTTTAGCTCAATTATTTGGCTGAAATAACTATCGTAAAAAATAATTCAAAATAATTTTATACCATAATCTTCATAATGCACTATTCTTAAATGGTGATTTGCATTTTTAACAGCATACATTTAATAAGATTTACGTGTTTAACAGCAAATTGAGCATTGTTACGGAAAAAATGATTCTGAAATTTAATAAATTAAAATTCATGCACGACACAATTCTACCCATTCTTTTTTACAAAACAAGTATTTCTCAATTCAACCAATAAGGATAACTTTGATCAATATAATATAGTAATATGATTACTTTTGTCGTTGAATAAGCTATCAAGATTGACGGATTTCTAACCTAATAGTTTTTATTTTTATTTTTCTGCTAACGATCTAACTTCCCTATACACTGCTAAACACTTATCACTTTTAGAGAAATTTTTTGTACTTTTGACGGTTAAAAACTGCTTTGATTACTATACGGACTTGAACCGTTTTCTTAAGCTTGTTTACAGTCTTCAACCGTTTTCTCCAAAACTAGTTCTCAAGGACGTCATTTCGGATACGTGTTAGTATTAACATTTTTTTTTTTTTTTTTTGGCTTCAATCCGTCGGAAAATTCAGTGGCCGAATCGGTAGGACGCGTCACTTGTACCTTAAAGGTTGTAAGTCCAAGTTGCGCCCAAAGCAATGATTTTTCTCAATTTTAAAAATTACGAGTATTTTATGGGACAAAACTGTATTTTAACCATAATTTACCGTATTTGCCACAAAATGTTTCAGTATTTTTTAAGGTTATTTATCTTGACACTCAAATACAAGTTTAAATCATTATATTTGGTGGGTTTTTGTTTGCTTTTGCTGAAGCTTCAAAATGAAATAATGTCCAATATTGAATTTCTGATTTTCTACATAGCCTCTTGTTTTTATATTAAAGTTTAAAGAGTGTACACGGGGACCTCAGATGCTCCTCCTCTGGGGCGCAACTAGAAAAAAATCCTGGGGGGGGTTTCATTTTTTAAAAATTATTTTTCAATTGATTATTTTTAATTAAAATTAATTGTAATTAAAATTAATATTAATTGTAATTAAAATTTATTACAATTAATATTAATTGTAATTAAAAATAATTATAATTAAAATTAATTGTAATTACAAATAATTATAATTAAAATTAATTGTAATTAAAATTAATGATAATTAAAATTAATTGTTATTTAAGTTAGTTTTAATTAAAATTACTCTCAATAAAAATTACTTATATTTTTAATCAAAACTATTTGAATTAAAATTGATTTTTAATTTAATTTACTTTTGTTTTAATGAAGTTTTGTAGTATTAATTTAGTATTACTAGTTACTATTTATGTACATCAATTAGTTTTTATTGTACGAAACTCATATTTGTATTTAATAGTTAATTAATGTTTTATTTTTTTTTAAATAAAAATTAAGTGGTACTAAATAAAAAATCAATTATTGTATGTTTTTAATGAATATTTACAATTTAACTAATTCGATAATTTAAATCACCGGATTTGTTGTACAGAAATTCAACGATAAGCTTCTAATATTAAATTTTATTGTAAAAGGAGGTAAGAGTAATGATATATTGAAATTTTATTTTAATTAAAAAATTTAAATGTTAAAAATATACTATAATTACAAAATTAATTGGACAATTTTTTTTGAAGAAATTTATGTAAATGTTACGGTCACAGCCCGAATTCGGCCACTTCGCGAATTGGCCAGCCAAATCCCGAAGTATCTAAGAACGCAGTGAATTGGCTGGCCAATGTCTAGTCTTTCCTTGATTTCGGGAATTGGCTGGCCAGATCGCGAAGTGGCAAAAGAGATCCGTTAACTTTTTAATAAAACAAAACAATCTGGCATTCTTTAAATAAGCACGTCACGTTTTGGCCGGTAACTAACTAATAAATTTGGTAGGAATAGGACATATTTAAAGGCAAGCTGATAAAAAAAAACAATTAAATGATTTAATATTTCAAACTTCAACAAAGCAAAGAAGTGTACTTTCGACGTCATACAGGACAGGCGAATCTCCGATGTAAAATAACTCAAAAATTTTATGCATTTATGCCGTAAAAATAGCAATTAATTATTAAAAAACGTGCTTTAAATATAAAACATTCATTTAAATTTAATAAAAGCAGAACTGACTGAGCAGCCATTTCTAGATTTATGTTAAAAACATTCAGATAAAAACAATAGAAAGGTTAAAAAAACGCGCCCCAAGTTAATAACAAACATACTCATCGTCAGATACTTTAGAGAAGAAATTAAACTTACCAATATTTTGCTCACATGACATCCATCCAATCTTAAGATTAGAATACGAGAAGAAAAGGCGCGCAAAATCTCCAACGTGTGATACACCGATTTTACTTGTATGTACAGCTGTGGAAATAAAAAAGTACCCACTTGAGGTTATTTCTTCCGTTAGTCACCCTATAGAATCGGACCTTTTTAAGATTGTGTACAATTAACATTCTGAGTTAATTGCACGATACAAAATTTGCATAAGGGGCCGTCTTCATATTAAAAATAATACGATCTTTGAAATTTCCAATAGCAACACCCAATTTTAATAACTTAGAAATGTTAAGCACTCTTGAAAACCTTTAAATCTAAGTTTTTGTTACATTTGGATGTATATTTGACGAGTTATTCAATCGAATCACTTGTGGACCTTTTGGGGTCCATCTCTAAAATGACAAGCAAGCATGCATGCAAAGTCGTCTTTATTTATCAATTACACACGTAATCTTATACACAGTCCCCTAATGGGTAATTATAAAGTATTTTGTGATTTACTCAGCAAATTACAAATGAATATTTTTAAAAATTGGGATTTCGCTTAGACTTCTTGTCTTAAATTTATTTCTTTAAAAATATTAAGGGGTTTCCATTCATATTTTTTTAAAACATCAATATAATAATTATTTAAAAATATAAAAATTGTTTTAAATACCCCGATATTGAATGCATTTTGTTTGGGTTATTATAATTTCTTTTCAGTAAAAAATTCGTTTAATTATCTTAATTATTTATGGATCGGGATAGTTTTTTATGTGCAACTCATTTAACATTATGGGACCTAAACTTTGCACGTCTCTAAATTCTCTAATAATGCATAAAAAGTAACAAAATTTGGCATTTCGTATTAACATAGGTCAGAGATTTGAAATATGGATTCCAAAAGGGGTGTTGCTATTGGAAATTTTAAAGTTAGTAACATTTTTAATATGAAGATGGCCCCTTATGCAAATTTTGTGTCATGCAATTAACTCAGAGTGTTAATTGTTCACAATGTCAAAAAGGTCCGATTCTTTAGGATGAATAACGGAGGAAATAACCTCAAGTGGGTACTTTTTTATTTCCACAGCTGTACTATAATAAGCAAACTAAAAAAGCGAATATTTTCAAATAAATCAGTCAATATTTTATTTTTATGGTTTTTTTCTTATATACTCCCTCCGACTGTATCGGTGATGGCGCCACTCTTTTATTCATAAAAAAAAAAGACTCGGAAAGAAAGGAAATGAGAGAAATTTATTACGCCAATAGCCAAATCTTTAGACTTTTTAAGAACGATTAGAATTGTTTATGGGTAATGGAATTCATAATATCAGTCTCGTTGGCACCACGTTGGTCAACAGTAGATTGCTTTTTGAATGTCATGTTTTCCCTTGGCGTTCGTTTACATTTATTTTTTTGTGATAATAAAAGTTATTATTATAAATTTAGTTCAAATTTGAATTATCGCCGCACTAGAACTATACGATAGCAATTGGCGACGGGCGTCGTCATTTAAAATCATAGTCAGGTGACGAGCCGTCAACAAAATGATGACAGTCTTCGCAACCGTTAAGGGCGACATCGTACGCAGCATCAGGACTTTGGATCATATTTAACGTGCACTTCCTCTACAAGGGGTTGCTTTATTAAGTATACTATAACTAAGATTTCGGTTAACCGTTTTTATGCCTTTTTGGTCAAAACATATATTATTTTCGGGCACTTTTTAATTTTAATTGTTGACAAATTTTTTAATTGACTACATTAATTTGTGTCTGAAGTGTAACTTTATAACACGACATATTTAAAAGTTTAAGTTGAACAAAAAAACATTTAACTGATTAATGATCCAAACTTCAACGATGTTA
Organism: Hylyphantes graminicola; assembly: GCA_023701765.1. Taxonomy (NCBI): domain Eukaryota; kingdom Metazoa; phylum Arthropoda; class Arachnida; order Araneae; family Linyphiidae; genus Hylyphantes; species Hylyphantes graminicola. The sequence continues at coordinate 28,392,313 of CM043118.1, read as the reverse complement.
TATGTATCTAATCTATAACTACACTTAAGACGTCGTACAGACGAATCGCCGATGTGGAATAATTTAAAAATTGTATGCTTTTATGTCGTTATATAACAATATCAACTAATTGATATAAAACATGTTTTAAATGTAAACAGCAATTAAAATGCAATGAAAACGGAACTTAACAGCAATCCTTAGATTTATATTAAGCATTCAGACAAAACTGTAAAACGAGAGATAAGAGCGGCTTTCCATACAAACATACTCATATCTTCAGGAACTTTACAGTAGAAATTGCATGGGAAAAGGCATGAAATGAAAACTTTTTTGAATGTACAATATTAGAGCAACTCTCTCAAAAAACGACAAAAAATGAATAAATCGACAAGACATGTCATTTTATCGACCCCCCCCCCTCCCCCCTTCACATTACAAAAGTTTAATTAGAACTATTTTGTTTTACAGAGATTTATACCTCCCACCACCCTTATTTGAAACACTTGAGGGATGGAAAACCGAAACCGGTTTTTTTTTGCCCTCGGTCTTTACCAAAAAACCGGTTTTCATAAGGCCGGTCTTAAGATTCAGTAAAACCGAAAAACCGGTTTTCGAAACACGTTTTTTTTTTCTGAAAAACCACCATCCCTACCGTTTCTTATTTGGTTGGCGGCGAGTATAGTAAATGCGAAAAGCGAAATAGTGTTTCTCTTGGAATTTTTTTTTATCACTTTTGAATTTTTGTTGTTGTTAACAAAATAAAATTTGACTATAATATGGGTTCTGGGGGGGGTTCTGACCCTAGAAACCCCCCCCCCGTGGTTGCGCGCCTGCTCCTCCTTCATACACTCTTAAAACAAAAGAGTGAAATCCCCTTCAGTTGGAGAATTGCATTTTCGAAGCTGGAAAGGAATGAATATTAACTCAGACTGAGTTAAAAATCACTCATTTGGAGTTATCCTGTCGGAGGTTTAACACACAAAGGATCCACTCCAAAAGAAAGGAGACGTGCATTTTCCAGACTGGAGGAGTGAAAATTAATCAGACTGAGTTAAAATCGCTCATTCGTCTTAAGAGTGTACGTCGAATATCATTCAATTATCCTTCGATTGTTGCTTTGTTAGCATATTAATAAAAAATTTAGTTTTCAACATGGCAATCCTAAGTAATTGGCTTGTTTCAGGTGACGTATATAATTCCAGCTTTTATTTCTGCATTTAGTTAGATCGTATATTGGTGTTTTGTTCCCGCCCGTGATATTGATTCATCAATTCGAGGCCCGAGAAACATTTTGTTTTCATTTTCAGCATTTCTGTTGCCATTCAAGATCTCTATTCAACCGATTTGCACTAGTGGCATTTAAATGATTTAATGTGCGAGAAGATTAAAGTTAGTTTATTATATAATCAAAATAAAATCTATTGTTATCATTTGAATCAAATGAAATAAAGATATAACAATATTTTTTATTCTAAAAGATTGACGTCTGAAATACTGACTAAATGTCGGTAGGGTGTAGGGTTGATACATATATATTCTGGCTTGTTTGCTTGATCAGAGACTCTCTTATAAACCTTCGTCAAGTAAGACAGACACAGTAAGAATTTTTGCTGTCACAGAGAGAGAAATTTCACCCAGGGCGAAGGCGGGAATCGAACCCGCACCCGGTAGACTGCGCAGACTGTTAGCGGAGGCATCTATCTTAACCACTCGGCCCCGACTAAATGTCACTGATAGGATGGAACGAAGTTTGATTGTATTGTAAAAAAATATTTCAACTACACTCTTAAAACAAAAGAGTGAAATCCACTCCAGTTGGAGAAGTGCATTTTCGACACCGTAAAGGCACGCATATTAGCTCAGACTGAGTTAAAATCACTCGTTTGGAGTGATCCTGTCGGAGGTTTAACACACAAAGTGTCCACTCCAAAAGGAGAAGTGCATTTTCCAGTCTGGAGGAGTGAAATTCACTCAGACTGAGTTAAATTAGGAGTGTTTGTTTTAAGAGTGTAAGATACTAACTCAGCTCTCATAAACTTTAGCATTTATATTCATTCGTTAGTAACTGGTCATTACCAGTAATGTACTTTTGTTTTACTTTTATGGCCAACCGAGGCTGATACAATTGGTATCCCAATCTGAACCTTATATATACTTTTTTAAGAAGTGAGACATAGTGATAGCATCGTTAATATAAAACTCATCTGTCACGTTCAATCCTTCCAATCGATAATCATCCAGTAGAGTTCACTACGTCTCCAAACAGTGCTACGAGTGCTATACTTGGAATGGAATGCATATGCGCCCTCTAGAAGAGAAGGGCGTAGGCTATGTAGCCCATTACCCCGCTCGCCAGAAGGGACAGTCACAGGAGACACACAAAGAAAGGACGACATAAACACATAGACAAATAACAACATTTATTGACAAGTACAAATATCCATGCCTGACCGGGATTCGAACCCGACCTCAGCAGCTCCAAAGGCCAGTACACTAACCATTCAGCCACCGAGGCGGCGAGTGCTATACTTACTTCGAACTCATAATTACAATAATTATTATTCATCGTACAGTTTTAAAACGAAAGGTTAACAAGTCACATCGAACAATGGAACACGCTTTCCCGCCTTGAACCTCGGAACAGAAAAAGAAGTCATGTTGCATAGATGAGATTAATGGCGGTGTTCTGTGTCTTCTAGAACAAAGATCAAGTCATTTGAAGAAAGCGATTTATAACTGCGAAAGGGGGCCACGGGTTATGACTTTTTTTTGTTTAAACAAATGCCGTCTTGGAATATATGACACCTCATTCTTTCCAGTGCAACACAATGCTAAACTAGATCCCCATTCTGTGCATGGAACGACAGACAAAAAACGATAGAAAAAGAAGTAGAACGTGATAGTCTTAAAATTGATATTCGCAAGTTTCACTGATTTATTCTTATGACATTCAAAGAAAAAAAGATACTGAATGGGATTTCATTCATGCTGTAAAAAAAAAGGAAAATCCTCGCCCTTTCGAAGGTTCAAAACAGTTTCGTTTACTTTTTGATCTTAAATGGTTTTCTCAAACTCTTGTAAATCTTAAAATCGTTTTCTGCACAAATTGATATCAATGGCGTTGTTAATGGCCGCTCTTAACCCTCGAATGCATACTGTTGCAACAGGTACATAATATACTTCAAGTAGAGCTCCCTCTCCACAATTCTGTGTTTTTCATCTATTACATTCCATTTTGAAGTGTTAGTTACTTATAACCTTCATAGATAGAACCTCACAAATTACGTCTTTGGCAGTATTCAAAGTATAATAATATTTGTGCTAAATACAAATAAATTGTCTTGAAAAAATAATGATAGTTCAAGAAGGTTATTTTTAAATATATTTAGCAGTTTTCTAATCATTCTTATCAAAATTGGAATTTTGTAGCTGGTTTTTGCCATATGTCAACAATTTTAAAAGTTGAAATTATTTAAATTACAATGTAGTTAATTTCTTTTCAGTATTTTCCCCATAATATATGAGTATTGAAGATACAAATATATTTTTTTGGGATGAAAAAAAAATCATACATGACAGGGTTAACTCTAAGAGGATTGTTTCTTTTGGCTTCGATCCTGTGAGAGATTCGATGACCGAATTGGTATGTCGCTTCACTTGTAACTTAAGGGTTAAGCGTTCAAGTTGCACATAATGCAAAAGTATTTATTAATTTTAGGACTAAGTACGACAAAGTTACGGGATTAAACCATAAATGAAATGGAACGCTTTAAATACAACAACTTTCTGTATTTTTCTACGTTTTTTTTCTGGCAACTCTGTTGCTATTTAAAATAGCTAATTTGAGTGAAGTTTTTTGCATTTCAGTGTATTTATTTGAAGATTTAAAAGGCGCACGTGTCTGAGAAATACACTGCTTTCAATACATAGCTCGCTTTGGACAGGTAAACTGCAGTAACCAGTAACCACAACAATGGATTGGACCATTTTTGCTCAGAAATAATAATCACCTTTTTAGTATGCTTTATTAAAGGTTCGTTAGAGTAAATATATCCAAAGAAGAATGTATTATGAATGCGTAGATTTTACCGATTCTATTAATTTCTTACTTTGATTTGCATCCGATAAGCGCCTTTAAGTACTTGTAATGTTTAATTAAGTCTGCATAGATGCTGCATTGTATTTCAGAGTTGTGCATTGTGCAGGGCATAATCTTGGAAAACAAAATATAGGCTCATCATATTTTGGGGACCCCTTACATTTTTTTTGTATAGAACCGTGTTACGTCTTAATCCATAGTGTTAGATGGCTGATGTATATTTTTTTAATGATATTCCTTATCATATTGATCTGACTAATCACCTTAAACCAATGTCCAAGTCATAGTCAAGCTAAAAATAAAGCCAAGGTTTAAAAGTTATAAAATTTACTAAAATTTTGGTTGTCTCTTTCACATTTAATATTAAAGAAACTTATTTCTAAAATTTGGAGTCCTAGATCCAGGCCTAACGGAAGTTCATGGGTGTTATTTTTTCTAATTATATGCATGCAACACTATATACGCTAATTTTTCCCACTTTTAAAATAAACATTGATTAAATATTAAACATATTCAAGGATTCGTGTTTCCAATGTATTTTTATTCCAAATATTATGAACTCCTTTTATGTAAGGGTTTAAACATCAACAACTTTTTCATTATTTATGGATTTTTTGATGTTTTTTTCCTATCAACTGTGTATCATATCTTCATATCATAATTGCAGTATTTGATCTTTTAAAGAAATTACATTTTACACCACACTGCCACACTGAGACTTATATTTTTATATATTTTCTTTTTTTTTAAATCTAACTTTGATACCAAATAAAAACACTTTACAGATATTTTTTTAATTGTAAGTAGGCAGTTATTTTGGCAATCCTCGGATCCGAACTTGGGACCTTTTCTCTTGCAAAGTTACCAGCCTTACGTACTGGGCTCCACCACCCTGGTTTTTAAGTAGAAGTTGTTTGTGTCCACGCTAACCAGAATACCGCATAATCATGCCTGTAGAGTGATAAATAAGCAGTTTGAGTGCATTGACATAAAATGATCGAAAATCACGAAAGAAAAAAAAACCCCTCCTAATTGATAATAATTTCAATCAAATTCTTCACTCAATTCTGATCTTTTCTAATAAAAATAACATAGCTTAACTATTTTGACATTGCTCTTTATTTTAATTATTCATTTGGCCGGTTAATTTGCATCGATATCAACTTATTCATATTATTGAAGAACTTAAACTGGTTTTAGAACGACTTCCCCAAAAGAATATTCATCATATTCACCGTTTTGGTTTTTGACCTCGTTTTAAAATTCGTACAAAAGAAATTTCTAATTTATCTTGTTCTGTCTCCTCTCGTTTAATCCTAAACGTTTCTTGACTTTTTTTATTTCGATTTGAATAAACATATTCTAAATTCGAACGAGGACAAGAATATCAATTGAACCGCGTCGGTTGCTCCAGTTGACGTTGCAAAGGAGAGCATGTCAAAGCGCAAGAAGATTTCGATCCTTTTGACACTAGGTGATCGAATCTAAAGTAGAACAGTTTCACCATATTTGGAGATGGAATAACAATAAAAAGAAGTGCAAATCTAATTGTTTATTTTTTATAAAAAGGTTTAAAATAGCCCTGGATCTTCGTATTAAGTTCATACCTTCTTATAAGGTTATAAGTAAATGTCGTATTGTCCATGGAATTATGTATTCAGGTTTTAAGTAATGTTGTAGTATTATGAGAAAATGGGAGTTGATAAAAAAATTATATTTTTTGCTGGCTCTGCAATATTTTTAGTGGTGTTTTAGCACTTTCGATGTGAGTGAGCTTTAGCATCAACAAATAAGGATTCGAAAATGCTATTCTTATACATGTTACGCGGCAACAAAAACTAATGCGGTGAAAGTGTTAAAGCTATACTTCAGGGCCTCAAATTTTAAAGGACTTATAAATGATTTAATTTATGGATTTAAATTTTTTAGAATAATTATAAATACAACAATAATGATAAACGGAATATCTTTTGAACTAAATTTAAAGTTTTCTTTTTTAAAAAATAGAACAAAGATAAAACTTGGACTTTTTAAAAATTGCATAGAAAGCAAATTTCACTTTACTTAAGAAATATAGAAAAATAAAATTCATAATGAAGATGTGACTTCCTTCTGTATTATCTAAAATCTATTTTTATATTACAATTTCTACTACTTTTAATTGAGACCATTGTTTTTATTTACCACCCATTCACTAAAACTGATGACAAAAAAAAAACTTTATAGTTTCCGTAACCAATACTTCTATGTACACAAAAGATATTTTATATTCTATTTTTTACTGCTGCCACTATACTGTTTGAAATTGAATGCATTTCCTGGCAAGAATTTCCTGCCTCATCGAATAAAATAGAAATTTTGGTGTTCATTTTTTTTTCTCCGCCTTTCACCGGGCATTCAATGGAAAGGCAACAACAAATAACAACATCGTTATATTCCTAGGAATAATGGGCATTATTCATCGGATGATTCTCACGACTAGAAAAGGCCTAGATAGGGACAATTGAATTTGAGTGACTAACAACCGCTGTAAAAAAAAATATCGTCTGAAAACCGAATTGTTTTATTTATTCCAAAGCGGTCAGGGTTTTTCTGAGCTTAAATTGCGGCTGGTCAATAAAAAATACGCCACACTGAAAGTGAGAGGGTCTCTTTTCTCAGATATTTTTTTAATTAGAATTTTTTACAGTGGATTTGAAAACAAGGCATCAAACCGGGTGTCATGAGTTTTAATTAAATGAGACACAATCTAGGAATAAAAGAAACACTATTAAAAAAGAGTACTGTCGTTTTTTTTTTTTTTTTAACCTCTTTACCATCACAGTATGATCGAAATTCATTGTGTCACACTAGCCAAACCGTTTGCTTCACTGCCAGTTATTGGATGCACCAATATTCCTGTTTAAACGCTAATAGAGAAATTGTTCGTTTAACTTTGAAAAAATTAATTTACTGTAAAAAAATGCATAGCTGTGATGTAAAAAGTAATCCCATAATGTGATTGAATTTTACAGTGCACATTTACTACAGGTTCTGTGATCTGTTGAATAAAGCCCATGGGCAATTAATATAAACTGCTGCCCCTTTCCATTAACAATTTGAAGTATACATAAATTGCTTTGCAGGATTTGTAAACATAAATTAAATTTATAGGACCTGTAAAACCGTAAAGATAAAACAGGATAAGGACGATACATAATGAAAAAATCCTCTTTTACGCATTTCTCCCTTAATAATTAATCCAAAGATATACTGCGGAGCTGCACTGCATCAATCATTTTTATGGGATATTCTTATATTAAAGGAGATTTTAAAACGTAAAAATCTGCGTACAAAATATTTGTGATTAAAAATTTAAGGATTTTTGAGGGTTTTTTTAAGGATTATTAAAAAAAATTGTTCCGCAGAATACGAACTGAAGGCATGTCCCCTTAAACTTATTATTATACTAGCAAAAAAATTGACAAATGGGAAATTTAGCATGACATGAAATTAGATTCAAATTTTAGAAACACATTCGAAAATCCTTCCGCATCCAAAGCCGAGATGCCAAATTAGTATAAATCGATCTTGATTGTTTTTATGCATGTATGCAGAACATGATACGGAGTAGATAACCTATCAAAACATTGTTACAAGTCCAGCTAATTAAAAACAACAATTATGGGTCCAGCAGAGGGGATAATTTTTAAAACTATTTTATACCTACGAAGTACGAAATTAGAATACCAACAAACATGTGTTCGTATTCTTTCTGCAGACCATGAAACTGAATCGAAGATGATACAGAGTCGAAATTGTATCAAAACATGTTACAAGTTCAGCTAATTAAAAGCAACAATTATATAGGTCCAGCAGAGGGGATAATTCTTAAAAAACTGCGAAGTACGAAATTAGAATACCAATAAATAAACAAACTTTTGTTCTTACGCCTTATTATCTACAGTGCAGACCATGAAACTGAATCGAAGATGGATCAAAACAATTCCACGTGTTCTTCCTTTATCCATCCTCCGATAAACGATAAAAAGGTAAAAGAAATCTTGTTAACAACCGGATGCGCTATAAACGGAACAACCAGGTAATCTTCCGTGACATGTTTGTCTTCGTTTTTTCTTCATTCTGCTTAGGCCTAGTTTTTTTTTATGGACGGAATACGCCGGCTTCCGCATTCGATTAACCTTGATATAGATTAGTGGGGCAATTTTTATTTTTCGAAACAGAAACAAAACCTTTCACACCAGACGTTCTTTTAACCTCTCCCAGACTGTGTGGGACCTGAACAGAAACCGGATCGAATATGAGTCACCTAAACTGTGCCAAAGGCTAGGAATGGAGATGGAATAAAATAAGATTTTTTCTTAAACTAATGTATGCAATCATTGAAATTTATTTTATACAAAGGAGAGCCATTATACGTTTTACTGGCTGTGCTGCTGTTGCTATAGTATCAGAACCCACAAGGGCTAAGTGGAATACTATATATATACAAAACAAAAGAACACTTTCACTAAAAAATTTTTTTGCAAAAATATGAAATAGCTAACTTAGAAAACATTGAATTATTTTATTTTAGGAGATGGAGAACCGGGCAAATAGTTTCTAAATATTCATATTTATAATAGTGTGCGTTTATTTGTTAACTTATTCCATTACTTCAATTTTTTTTTTGCTGTATATACCCACACAGCCACTATATTCTACAGGATATCTTTTAGTAATCTTACCTGATTCATTGTACGTTCGAGATGTGATTGGACGTCTATTACATATCTGTACAAGATCTATTTTTGGGATATCTATTAGCGATCTACGTGTAAACTATAATTTAGACTTAGATATTTGGGACATCTAATATTTGTGCATCATCTCCTATTCATTTTGGACATCGATATTCTGGATATCTAATGGATGTGCACGTCATTTTATTTTTCGACTAACCAAACTGTGATTGCTATTATGTGTCTAAATCAAGGAGTTCAGAGATATTTAATCGTTGTGTTAGAGTCTTCATCTAATTATATACAAGTTTTCATCTAATTATATACAAGTTTTTTCGAGACACTGATGAATAAATGAATGAAGTTCTCTTGAAATGTATACCCAGTCATCTCCACCAGTCAGTCTTCATAACGGGCATTAGACAGTTTTGTCTCTAGTACTCTAACATCATAGAATAATAGAAATACTAATTAGCACCAAATGAGATTACTATATATTATTAACTAATATATAGTAATCTCATTTGGTGCAAAGTGACATAAAACCAATTAGGTGGCTGCTTCATTCAATTGTTATGCGAATAATCGAAACTTATATGGAAATTTCACAGAGAGACAGTTGCTCATATTTCAATCTCTCTTCTTACAGGTTTCTTATCCTGGTCCAAGCGAGCCGTGTGCCAGTATGGCTGCAAGACCAACACCTTCGTCGACATGGCCCTCTACTACAACTTCATCTGGCTCGTCATCCTTCGCCCCCTGGCCATCCTCCACGCACTCTACATGCAGACGGGGGAATGGGGCAACGCGTTCTACATGGACTTCGGCAGCCATCTTGTCCTGGCCTTCTCCGCCGTCTTCAGTCCCTTCTCGGTGGGCAATCCGAGCACGGCCCCGCCTCCAGAACCTTCCAGGATAACGGAAACCATCAATCCAGTGATTGTCCAGAAGAAAGTGCACAGAGATTTCCAAGGGATAGTTGAGCAGGATGCGTTGAGCTTCCACCAGCAGCATGGAGGACTTTCGGCCGCGAAAAAGTTCGAGATTAAGAGAGTGGAGAGCTACGAGAATGTCAGTGATCTGAAAGGGTTGGGAAATGGCGGGAAGGACTGTTCTGTGGCCCTGGAGAACAAAGAGAAACCGGGCGAAGAAAGCGTGTGCTGAGTGTGTGTTTGCCTTTTAGGATTGGAATTCCAGGTGCAGGTACAATGTGATTCAGAGGTCAATACTGTGGCCTACGATATCCTCGAAGAGCATAAACTGTCATGTTATAAAATCATTAAACACAGGGTTTCTCAAGCGAATTTTTTGTCTGAAATAATCCAATGATAATTACGGAACAAAAAGAGGCTATTTACAACCACCAAGGTTACCTCTCTGGAAAAAAAAGCATTTGTTATGTGACTTTGCTGGAAAAAATGCTGAAAATATTGCATTATTATGCTAAACTGCGATCTGGGAACAAGCAACGAATATGTAAGGTTTTTTTTTAAAGAAAGACGTCAGACAAAAAAGTATAAAATGTCTATTTGTAACTGTTTGCATTCGTCTATATTTAGACCTATGTACACTGCCCAAAAATGCAAAAAACAGTCAAAGATCAATGACAACATCCAATAGCACTGCATTAAGGGAACTTAGAATTCGAACCTTTGATATATTTAACTGCAAAGCACCGGACATCTCTTGGAAATGCGCATCTCTTGGAAGTGTATAGTATTTTGTAGTAGCTTTACCATCTTAATTTTCTTAGCTAACTAACACTACAGATTTTCACATTGCAGGATACCACTAGATTTTTAAAAAAAAAATGAAATGAAGCACGCTTGCCTGGGACACAAGAAGGATTGCATTTTACTGTAAAATATATTAATGAAACACTCAAAAGCACAAGGAATTTAAGCGAAGAAATGTTGGCAGTGTTCAAATTCTAATCACTTCTTAAGAAATTGATTTTGCCTGTAGGTAGAACAAAGAGTATATGCTATTTTGATGGTGAAGATAAAAAGAAAACAAAAATAAATGAGTTTCTAAGACCACATGTGTTGTGTGGGCTTTGTAAATAAGATATATAGAGTACCAGTAAAATTAAGCTATGATTAAAAAAAAAAATTCAATCTAACTGTAAAAAAATAATAATGGACAAGAACAGAAAAGGTTGCAAAAATAGAACCTTTCTTGATATTATTTAAAATGTGAAACATTCATTAAAAAAAAACTTGGCTGCTCAAAAGACTGCAGTATTTTATAAGGAAGATCATTATACATGAGACTTTTGTCATAAAAATTCTATTATTTTGACATTATTTATACTTTTGTATAAGAATGTAAGACAATGTATGGATGTGATAAAATTTGAAGTATTATGCAATTTGAATAATTAAGTTACTAATTTAATTATATACATTTTGTATGGCAAGGTTGTAGAATATATTATTAAATAGATATTTATTTATGAATAAAATTTTTATTCTACATAAAACAATTTATATAAAATTTCGGAGTATTATTTGGGGTGAGAAAAGCAGTGTGGCACATATAGAACAAAGAATTTTTTACAGTTACAATAAATTAAATAAAAAAGTAAGTTAATTTAGAGTTAAAGTGTTGACATATAATCATGTTTTTGTAACTTTTTATACATTTAACTATCACACTTGTTATAATGACAATTGATTTTTATACAAAGGACTAAATTTAAACAAGTAGTATTCATGATTTGGAAAATAAAATTTATTTACTTATTTACAATACGTTTGTACAAAATAGCTGAATAGCCAAATGTTCATAGAATTATTAAAAATACACATGCAGACAAAATTAAAAATCTGCACGATTATAAATTTGAAAAAACAGAGTACAATTTGTTTAGTAAATAACCAACAAGTGTTCTGAATAGGAATTACAAACTGATATTTGCCATGGCAGTAAAAATAAAAATTACACAACTTTCAAATAAAAATAAATCTTAAATAAGATATAAGAAAATCTTAAATAAGATGCTTAAGATTTATAATGTCAGTAACTGAACATAAACCAGTCAATGCTTAGGTGATTTAATCTAGATCCCCCCCCCCCCCCTGAAATACTCACTAGAAGAAAAAGATTTGGCCTATTGAGTTAACATGGCATAAGTATTAATTTGCGGCCTACAGTAATATTAACCACAATAATAGATTATCTCAAATTTTATTAATTTTTTAATATATCTCACCAAATTTAAGAGAGTCATTATTAAGTGACTTAATAATAATGATAACATTGTATATATTTAACAGCAGTCTTATTACCAATAAACAATTTTTTTTAATTAATTCAAAACTTAAATTTTTGACAGGAACTGCCAATCGGACACACACTTTTTTTAAGAGAGAAAAGTAAGGAACCAAAGATATAGGTTAAGCATATACAACCTAATAATGTTATTTTCACTTTCTCTTGACTTTTTACAGATTTCATGTGCAGATAATGCAAAGTTTTTTTCTAAAAGTGAATAGGCTAACAAAATATGGGACAGAAGTTTATAAAAATGCACACTAAGATAGATTTCTATTTCAAAATCACCATTGAACATTTTTTTTTAATTTATCATTTTATAATTTTTTTGTAATTAAAAACATTGTAAGTTCTTCATACTAAAAATTCTCTTTGGCAACAACCATTTGAATTCTATTCATACATAGCTATAGTCAAATTTTGTTACACTCCTTGCCAACCTAAAGTTGGGTAAATAGAAATATGCAATGGAGAAGATCCTTCTGCACATGTAAAGAGTTCCATAAATTAGTTGTGAATCCATCCAGAAAACATGTTTAAAACATTAATTTCGTTTAAGGTCTAATAGATTTGAGTATTATTTAAGAAAATTTGGCAATTTTATCAGAAGGAAAAGTGTATTTTTGTTAAATTGTATTCAGATCATTTTGAATGTAAATATCTTACAAGAGTTTCCAACTAACGAACCAATCACGCTTTTCCCTCTGCCTTTTCACTCTTTGTTTTTACCCAAGTCAGGTTGGCAAGGACTGTAGGGTAATCACTCAAACCTTATAGGTTAAGCTACGCCAATTTAATTTTTAAGGCTGCAGAGTCCAAGTGTTCTAATCATAAACAGCAATGGATAGTTCATTTTTTTTAATTTATTAATTTTATAATATAATAAATTATAATATAATATAATATATTATAAGTTTACATAATTATTATAATTTAGTTTTACTCTCATTTCAATTAAAAAAGCATACGTAGAGGTGAATTGAAAAAAAAATTATAAAACATATTCTCGATAAAAAAAATGGTTGCATTCCGACTGACATTAACTATATTACGCTAACAAAATTTATATTTTGTTTATAAAACAGTAAAAAACTTAAAAGCAGTTTAAAAACCTCCTAAACAATAGCACAAATAAAGGCAAGATATCATCATAGGCATCAACTTTTGTATAATAACAAGACACATATGTTAACTAAAGTAATTTATGTGATGTGAGATCTTGAAAAGCAAAAGGTAGTTGCGTAGTAATTAAAATAAAAAGAAACATCTTACATATTTTTGTTATTCCATAGACACTATGGGAGGCATTACTAAACTGTAGTTATTGGTATCATGGAACTTTTTGTGCCTTAAAGAACCCATTCGACTTATTAGTTAGAAGAAAAACAAAAGTTTTAAAAAATATTTTTGTAACTTTTACTGCAGTCATGCCAACTCTCCCGAGTTAAACAGGCAATGCAGGGTTTTAAACTACTTAATAAATTTTCATATTCCAATTGCCGGATTTTTGAATGGGAAAGAAATTAATTTTTCTCTTGGTGCCTGGTATCTAGAAAATGCTTATTACCAATTTAAATCCGGGAAGTTGAAAGGTTGATTGAATTTACATCGTACTAAAGCCACAGTCTGCTACTGTATCCCCCCCCCCCCCCCAATAAGCTAAATAACTGATTTCTCAATTAAAAAAAGTATTTATTCTAAGTTTCTTCAGTTAAAAAACCATTAAATTTCAGTGGATATAGACAACCCAGAAATTCAAACTAAATCATCCAATTGCAAATATATATATATTTAAAACATTCGCAAAGCTATTAGTTACACTGTTAAAGGGGAATGAGCTAGCTGAACCCGGGTCTCCAAATAGAAGTGCCTCAGTGTGAAACCAACGGAGGAAAAATATATTCTAAGTCATATTTCCCTGGATGTATTGAATATTTTTACAACCAGGTAGTTTTATGTGGTAAATGTAACCAACTTACAGGTCCCGACAATCCCACTTTTTGAAATTGGTTTAAATATTTAAAAAAAAATTCAATAAATAATTTAACACAAAATATTCGAAGCAATTTCTAAAAGTGGGATTATAAAGATCTGTAAGTTGTCTACATTTATCATTACAAAAAATTTTAGTTTGGGGACCTACAGTCTACCGGGCTCATTCGCTCTTAAGAGGACTCTCTTTGGATTCCACATCTTGAAAATCGTAACGTTATTCCTATGGGAAAACTTTCGCCACAATCAAGTCAATTACCGCCACAATTTTATTAAAAGATTACTAGTTTCTTGTATCAATGTAAAGAACGAAAGGAACTAAAAGGATAAAACTAATTTGTTTTGTGAAAATCACATATTTATTATTTTTAATAATTTTTTGAAGTTAGTAAAAAATGGAATAAGCATTAAGTCCTAATTTAAAAAAATTATTAAAAATACTAAATATGTGATTTTTGCAAAACAACTTAGTTTTATCCATATAGTTCCTTTCGTTCTGTAAAATGATACAAGAAACTAGTAATCTTATAATAAAATTGTGACGGTAATTGACTTGCGAATGTTTTCCATAGGAATAACATTACGATTTTCAAGATGTGGAATCCAAAGAGAGTCCTCTTAATATCTTGGCAACAAATTCAAATAAAAAGTTAGTTAACAGTCGATGCAAAACCTTATGTACACTATGCTGAGATGATGGAAGGATGAGGGTGAAAATAAAAATACAATATGACAATTGTCTACTAACTAAAACGTCAAAATAAAGCTTTAATTTACATTGTTTTTTAAAAGCTAACTTACACAATGACTGTAGATTGACTTCCTTCTATGTTCCATTACAAAGATTCTTCCGTTGAATCAAAAACCTCTGTAGTGTGTACCATAAAAACATGCTTTTTAAGTTCTTTGGGATTTTTAAAAGTTATTTTACATTCCACACAGCGCCTTTTCTTCCCCAGTTCCTCGAGTTTCGGTACAGTTTCTAGAGAAACGAAAGAAAATGTTTTTTAAAACATAGAACGGTTCCCGTAATATATTGCAATATGTTTTGTAAATGACAAATTGAGGGAAAAAATTCACTTGCAAGAGGAGCATTTCAGATCGAGATTTTAATTAAATAAATTTTGGTTTTATTGCAGTAAAATCACTAAAAAGACATAACTCAATAAGAACAATTAAAACTAAGTGGTAGCAATTATTTTTGCAGGGAGTTTGAATATAGAATTTTTTTATTATGATTTATCAGTTTAAATAAGAACAATACTTTTAACTTTAAGTTAAGATTTTTTTTAAAATTTTAGTTGGTGTTTTTTAGTTAAAGTATTTAACCCATTGAATTATTTGAATAAAGAGAAAAAAAACCTGTTTAACATTGGAAAAATCATACTTTAGTTTAAAAAAACAACACTCGCACATTAAAGTATGACTGTTCGTAAAAATGCGTAACATTTGATTAAGTTAAATAGTAATAATTTTTTTTTAATATTATGAAATAAAATTATAGTTATTAGATTAACAAAGCAATTGAACATTACCAAAAAAAATAATAAAATGGAGGTAATCCATTAAGACCCTCTCAAACTTAGAGGTTCTCACAGAAAAATTGGAGGTTCTCCAGTTTTAACACAAGATATTTACAAAAATCGCAACTATTTCAACACATGTTAAAGCAATAGCAAAAAAGGTTATTTTCTTTGTATACTTCACATACAGTGGTGGCCAAACGTGTGGAAATTTTTTAAAGTTTCGTGTAAATTTATGTGCTTGTAAAATATATTAATTTTCACTTAAATACAAACGTTTATACATTGAATTGAAGTTAATTTAATGTAGAATTTAGTAATACAAATTGCCAAAAGTGAAAATTAATATATTTTACAAGCACACACTGTTGAAAAAATGAAACTTTAACAAAAATGTCCACACTTTTGGCCACCACTGTATTTCTTTTTTTACACATAAAACAAGGTAGATAAAGTAAGTCTTACTTGGTTTCTTCTTCAAGGTGGGTTTTTCAAATAGTGCACTTTCATTTGAGACATTGGGCTTGAAAACAGGTGGAATCATATCGTTATCAAACAGCCTGAAACGTTTCTTTTCTGGTACTTTCTTTGCTGCAACTTCTTTCGGGTTGCTAAAAATATTGAATGGGAATACATGATGTTAGTACTCTTAATCAGTCTCTAACATTGTTCAATTTCAATAACACACAATATTAAAACGAGTTTTTTTTTTACAGAATATGTTATAAACATAGTGTGGAAGCTAATAAAACATAAATTAAAAAAAAAAACCAAGAAGTTTGTAACAGAATTTGTCACTCAAACCCAGGGCTTGAAAAACCACTCGTCCTCCCGTCCTCAGCAGTCGAGAATTCCCTAAGGACAACGAATTTCTCGTGGACGGCCATTTCTTTGTTAATATTCATGATACATTTTTAATTTTGTTATCTTACAGGAGTCCAATATTAGGTTACTATTAGTAGTAGTACTATTAGTAGTTACTATTAGTAGTACTATTAGCACTATTAGTAATCTAGCATTTCTTTTATCACAGTATAATGTTATCCTACTATCTACTAATTAATTGTGCATTTTACATAAATGTTTTTCATAAATAAAGAAAAATAATATTTTTTATTTATTTAGAAGTTATTTATATAATTAGAGTTTGACGGGTTACTTTCAAAGGAGGACAGGTACATTGTTAGACAAGCCGTCCACCAGGACGGGTATAATTTCTGAGATTTTTCGAGCCCTGCTTAAACCGCTACCATACCATTCTAACAAAGAAGAATATTTAAGTTCTAACAAATCGAACCACAAATTTAAAGGGGTATGAACAGACACATCTTTAGCATATTGATATCTACTTTTCTATTTAAAAAAAAAACTTAGAAAAGTAGGCTGATAATAATTATTAACAGCAAATCTTAATCTACCTTTTAAAAACTTTTTATATTAGCGGAAATAATGTATGTTAATAAACGAAGCTTAAAAAAAGTCAACAAGCACATCTGTACAAAAAATTAAAGAATAAGACACATTAAAAAAAAATATATCTTAAACCAAAACCACAAAAAAAATGTATGCAAATAAACTGGTACTTAAAAAATTATCACTGTAAAATTCAATTCAAGAGCAGGAGATATCTAAAAAATAAAATACCTAGTATCAGAAGAGAAACCAAAACCACTCAATGTCATCTGCTTAGCAGTTTTGAGGAGCTTCGGACTCTGCAACTGCTTTTTCTTGACCCGTTTCGTCGCGACTATCTTCTTCTTTTCTCTCGTCTGGGGCGGCGATTGGGACACAATTAAGTGTTTCTTGTGAATTTTAAAAGTGGGGTCATCTGTGTGCTGGCTGCTTGGAGGATCTGTGACGACCGACGAGTTGTATGTCTCGTCATCGGAAGACCAGATGACAGCGTTGGGAGCGGGGCGACTTGGCTGCGTCTGGGTGGCGCCCTGAAATGTGTAGTTGGTAAGTGTGCTGGAACAAGTATGCTTGGGAACTAAACAGTGGGGGTGATTTAAGAGTTGGACCACCTAAATGGGATACATGCCTAGTACCCCAGAGAATTTTGAAATATATAAAAATTATTTGACTGGACATTAATAATTAATAAAGAATAATTTTTTTAAGTACTGAAAATTTCATACATACATGAGCAAACAAAATTTATAGTGTGAAACAAAGCCAATAGAAATCAAATGATTACTGCTGTAATAAATATAGTTGGTGTTAAAAAAACCCAAAAGTGTTTGTAACATTATGGTTCATTTTATTATAATTACAAAAAAACACCAAAGAGTTTTATAGTAGGGTAGAGACTGAACCTACCAACCGCATCATGGACAAAACAGAAACAATATAGGGTGGCATGTGGGGCCCGATGGCCGAGTGGTTTGGATTGCAGGCCATAACGCTAGCAGTCAGCGTGCTGCAACAGGTGCAGGTTTGATTTTCGCTTTTGTACTTCCTTTCTCAGTATCAAAATTATAAATTAGCTAGCACTTATTAGGCCTAACTGCCACTCTATTCAGCCTCCGTAGTGAGCCATGGTTGCCGATGGCAGCTCAGTACAAGTTGTTCCTCAATCCTCACCCTACTATAGAACTCTTTGAAAAACACTGCATTTTAGGTTAAATAAGTGAACTCTTTTGACTACTCATTGCATTAAAATATGAGCAAACAAAATTTTGAATGTAAGGAAAACAAAGCCAATGAAAATCCTATACTTACCGTTTTAAACATAGTTGGTGTTAAAAAACGACACTCATCTGTTTGCTCACAATCACTAGTGTCACTTCCGTTACGATCATCAGTAAAAAAGTTCAAAAATGACTTTGATGATGACTTTTCTGTACTGTTACTAACTCTTTGTACAACAACTGGCACATCCTCATCTGATAGATCCAAATCACTATCTATCTGTCGGACATATTTTTTCCGTTGTTTATTACTAGGATTGATTTTTTCCGGACAAAAATCCGATGAAGCGTCCGACTCGAGGTTTATGACATCATCCACAAGCACTTCGTCAGGAGCTGTATAGAAGTCTGGTTCAGGGCTTGAAAGTCTTCTGGTATTTTTGTTTTTGGCCACAATTATTGGCGGGGAAAAGTCTGAGGAATCGGAATGGGTTTCAGATGGTTCCTCAATATGATGTGCAGGTGGGTTTACCTGAAAATAAGATATATTATTATCACTACAAAAAAAAATTGGAAATTTGTAATGTAACTAAAATAGTAATGTCTAATATTATTAAATAGGAAATCATCATTCTTTTACATGATATCAAAATTGTTAAGGTATGAATGTGTAATGCCTTAGATTTTAAATTTCTTTAAGGTGATCATCTGAAATAAGGTGTGGTAAATAAAAATTAATGATGTCATTTCATAGTTAAATTGCAATTTAAAAAAAAGACTAAAAAAAGTTTATTTCAATTCCCACTCAAATTGAAGCAAAGCATTTTTAAAGATTTGAAAGACACAAGGATCAATATTAAAGGATATTTTTTAATACTTACACACATTAATGTTTTATACTAACTTTTTAAAGTGAATGTTACATATGTGACTATTAAAAAGTGTTTTTTCTTTTCCCACTAGTAAACATATTTAAAAAACCTACTATAGACCATGTGTTTTATCTTTGAAACATTCCATAATATTATTTTTTAACTCCAGTAATAATCATTTTAATATATTTATAATATTAAATTAAAAAAAAAAATTGGTGACTGTTCAAATCACATTAGAGATCGTGAAACAAATAGTGTAATAAATTAGTAAATTTTAGAGTATTAATTTCTTTTTATCCAAATCAATAGCAAATTGAAAATATTCAACTTTTTAACATTAGAATGAGCCATTATTTTTATCGATTTGTTAGTTTGAAATTTTACCCCCTTGGTATAGCAAATCATTGAATGGGCCCTAATCATAAATTGAGTTAAGGTGTAACTATAAAACAGTTTTTTTATAACAATCACTACCGCTTATAAAAACAACCAAAGAAGCTTTATCAGGTCACTTTTAAATAAAAAGAAAAAACATAAAACACATATTTTTAAATATATTTAACAATACTTACCTTGTCTTGAGTCTTAGCAGATGGAATCAGCGGCTCGGGGCAGGTTGGCTTAAACAGGTACGTTTCAATCGGGTTTAGGGACCCAAGCTTTTGGATGCCCTCAATCACTCGGAACTGTTCCGAAGGTGCCAAGGACTGTTGAGATGAAGGCTCTAGAGAATCTTGTGTGCCAGGGATATATTGTTGAGACTGGGGATAAATAGGGTTTAACGAGAACAACGCGTCAGAATCCAGTTGTTTTTCTTGGTCTCTGTCATCCTGTGAGAATAGTTGAAGTGGTTGGGAGGATTGTTTGGGCGACTGGAAGGATTGCGGGTTCTTTTGGCGAGGTTTGAGGAATGGACTGTTCTGTTGAGAGCCAAAGGGTAGGCTGTTTTGTTGAGAACTGAAGATTAAACTGTTTTGCTGAGAATCAACTTCAACCTGGAAAATAGTTTTTATTATTAAATCTGTGCATTTGTAAAAAATATGATGTGCCAATGTTTTTTTTTTGTTAAAAGGAATTTATTTAAGGAAAATATACAAAGAAAGAAATAACATTGACCTGGCAGGCTTAGATTAGCTATGTGTACGAACATAACAGAAAATAATTGGTATTGATTGTTTTTCTATAAAATCCACTTAATATAATTGTAATAAATATATATTAAAAAAAGCACACATTTGTTTTCTAGGAAAGAAGTATTTATGAAATGAACAGAAAAAAAATTATTCCTGAAATATTTGACATTTATATCAAATAAACATTCTTTCTACTATAAAAATTATTGAAATTGAAAAATAACTGTATACTTACCTCAGTGTCTGTATTAATAATTTTCTCCAATACTTTGTCTTCATACAGGGCTTGTGCAATTGTTTTGGCTTCTGAAGGTTCTATTGTTCTGAAAAGTAAAACTTCATAAGGACCTTGTAAACATATGGTATAAAAGGGCAAGAGAAAATCCATGCAATTATTTTAAATAATTTACAAATGCAGTCATCAATCTTACCTAATTTCTTAAAATTTCCAATTGATGAACTGATTATAACAACCATTTATTATTTAAAAAAAATGAAATAATTCAAATATGCAGGCCTCCCAACCTCAAAATTTCCAAAATCCTGCAATAAACTTCCAAATTATATCTTGGTGTGCCGTTTTCGGCAATGCAGCAGATTTTTCATCTCTCGGCATCCAATTGATCTTAGCATAATTTGCCAGAAAAAACAATTCTAATAGGCTGTATAAAAAATAAGGGGAGCACATAATTTTAATAAAATTATGCAAAGAGCTCCCCTAATAGTTTTGAGCAGTTGATTAAGTTTATCCTTAGCCACCGGTATATTTTATTATGAAAAGAAATAAGATAATCCTTTTTGAATTTTTAAACTCCGTTCGACAATCCAGCAATGGTTACATTTTCCCTAGAAACTCTCAAAATGGTACTTGATATTGCTGAATTAAAATCCAGAGAGTCAGCAGGTCCGAATACTTAAACTTTGAAAGTAGTTTTACTTTTTATATCTGAAACATCATATTCAATAAACATACATAAATTCAAACCGGTACGATAAAATGCTCAGTCGGCACTTACTCTTCTCGCAAACATTTCACCACCCTTCGATACAGGTCGTCATTTGTAACAGGCTTTTTCCTTGCTTTTCTCACTTTGGCTTGCAGCTCAGAATGGATCCAAGAGCTAACAACCTGTCGAAAATTAACATTTCACATTATAATTTTATATTAAAAGTTGTAGAGTCATTCATTGACATTATAAACATTAATGTTCCCTATTTCGTTTTAGTTCAAGTGTAGCAAAGATATGGAATGGTAATGTTAAATTGTTTATCAAAATTATTAACTTACAAATAGATTACATTACTAATGTGCTTGTTAAAGCAACTTCTAAGTAATTCTACATAAGACTTTTCTATTAAACATAGGTTCAAATTAAGTTATCTAATCTAAAACAGCCTTTCTAAAAAAATTCTTCAATACTTTTTAATGTAATCCTTTTAGCGACAAACTATTAAAAGGGTAACACACAATGTTCAGTACAATTTATAATATATATGAGCTATTTTAAAGGGTTTTTTTGCTTCTGGATATTTGAATTATTCTAACAATAAAAGTTAATTTTTGAAATTATGTTAAAGATATACATTAATATAAGAATAATGTATTATTTGAACCTGTAGCAGATCAGGCAAAGGTAACAACTTGCAAGCTTCAGTGGTAAAGTCATTTACTGTCTGATCTATTCTAGTTAAAATTAGCTCATCCTTTTCAGAATCTTCATTCCACTCCAGCACATTTAAAAGGTTCTAGACATAAAAAAAGAGTAGGTTAAAAAACATGTACCCACTCTAATATTTCTTTACAATCTGCATAGTTGGCGGCTACGCCTTGGCATATTCCCATAACCGAGAGCCACTTTTTGCGGCACGATCTAGGCGACTTTCCCTCCCAAATTTGAAATTCAGATTACAATCAATTTGAGATCTTTGTGGGTGTTGAATTACGCCAATATTTAATTTTTCCAAGAGAAACCAAGCCAAATGGGTACTCAAGGGATTTTTTACACGTCACTTAATTATATGGCATGCATGTTTCTTGATTTTCCCAACCAGAAAATCTGATGAATCAGCCGGGTTTCAAATCCGCTAACTTGGGCTTATGAGGCGGACATATAATAGCACTTGGCCAATGAGCCGCTTCCATTTCAATCTAAACTTATAGATGGAAAAAAAATAATGGAGGATTGGTTAGGTGACAAGTGACGAGCCCACACCCAAATAGGCACCCAATGCAACCGTGAGGGTTGGTTGGCTTTAAATTACATTGCACACTATTCACATCATGCATACTCACTACCAGTGATTCTGTGACTGCATTGAGAGTTAAGTATGACCATTAAGTTACCCACCAGAGTTAAGTATGGTTTCCAAAAAACAAGAAATAATTTTTCCCCACATGCCTTTCAAACCACCCAAAGTAAACACTTTGCCTTGAACTCCAGAATAGATTGTATTTATATCAAATACTTGTAAATAAAATATGCAAACAAAGCCCTATTGCATGTAAAAAAAGCCTAAAATTTAGCAGCTTCCTGTTTCGTGAACATGAACTGCATAAGTAATAAAAATATATACTCTGTATGAAACTAGGAAAGAAGCAATAAAGATAAAAATAAGATCAGGGAGGCCACACAATTTTGTAATCCTCTTGTCTAAAGTTGAACTATATAGAATTAATATCTGGATTCATATTCCTCCTTCTGATTTTTTGAAGTAATACTTGGAATAAATGTAGTTCAGAAACTTTAAAAATCAAAACTTAAGATACTGTTTTTTCTAATGATGAAGGAATTGAATATTATAAAACTACTATTGGAACAACTATATAAAAACTACTATTGGAACACATATTATGTATATAAGTCACCAGTCTCGCTTTGGAGATTTTCCTTATGTTGCCACTCAACGAAAATGCTCAAAGGCAGTAAACATTTTACTTTATGCTTTATACAACTCGATAGGTATAGCATTTTACAATCTGTTGACAATGAACAGACTGGTCATAATATTATACAGGCGTTTAACTATTAAATGTGAAAAATACAATGTAAATTACCTATTGAGTTAAGACCACCTAACATAAATATTTTACATAGTATAAATATGAAGAGTACACAGGAAAAACCGATTGATTTTGTAGAGAAGTTTCCTTAGCAGGCCACTTTGGCAATGATAGCGAATGATCACCTAAACTTGTGTAAGAAAATCAGTTCCTACCACAGAGATCATAGTTAGAGTAATAGAGTGAGTGGCAGATCACATGACCTCCAATGCCAACGACATGAGACGCGCAAGGAGCTCCCAGAACAGTCCCAATGAAGTCAGTGTTGTAGGCCACGTGATCTGCCACTCTAATATTGTAACTACTATCTCTGTAGCCTAGCAACCAAGATTCAGGCGATTGACAATCCTGATGCTTGGACCAGCGAAGAAAAAAGAGAAAAACTGGTTTTCTGCCGCCAAGGTTCGCCAAGCAGACAATTGTGGGCATCCACCTAATAGATCAATCGGTTCTTCTCGTGTACTCTTCATATAGTATAGTTATAATATTTTAAATATGGTTAACTCAATGCAGGAAAAATTTAGAAGCCTACCTCTAGATGATGTAGCAGATTTGCTATGGACGTATTTAACTCCGGGCAGATCTTTTTCACTGTTTCAGATAGGTCAGCTATGCACTTCATTCGAGACTTTGTTCGGACCATTTTAATTTCCATAATGAACTTGGCAACAATTTCCTGCTTTGTTACATCTGTAGCTCTTTTTTCAGTTCTGGATACAATCATGTCTATAAAATAAAATAAAAAAATGCGATATTCAGCTATGATATGAAGTAAAGCATGTTTATTGGTGAGTTTAAAATTTAGCATAATTTTTCACAACCTGTCGAATGTCATAAAAATATGAAGAAAATATGAAAAATATGAAGTAGAATGCTAACCACATTTAGTTATTTTCGTTGCTTGGCAATGTAAAGCAAATCGCCAAATCGAGACCGGCCATTATATCATAGCTGTTCAAAAAATACCATGTTCATCAGAAGCCTTGGCGGAGCCTCGTATAAAATTTGTTTGGAGGTCCTTAGGAAGGGTAATGATTTCTCACACAAAAAATTGCATAAAGTTAAAAGAAATATTTTTTTATCGTAATTATATATCTGTCATTTTTTAAAAAAAATTCCTGTCCCATCGAAGTTCTTAGGTAATTTTTTTTTATCAGTTTTGATTTAGAAATACTTCTTTCAACAGTTGCGGTTTTAACTGGAAGGGTCAAGAATAAAAAGCATGCTGTTATTACGGAAAACTGGATGCAAGACTATCGATTTTTATCAGCAATAATTCAATGAGTTCCTAAATGGAATGAATTTTTTGAATTTCAGATTTTAAGCATGTTTTTAGAGCCTTTAATTGGTCATAAAGATTAACTGAGATGTCTTTACTGTATTTAGCCGACAGTTTTCCGGAAGCGTATGAAGAAGATAGGAGTTTCTCCGGTTGTAATATTTCGAACATGACAATGACAAATGACAGTGATTGCGCCCTCTAGAAGGGAGAGTGTAGGCTTTATAGCCCATTACTCAGCTCGCAAGAAGAGACAGTCACAAGAGACACACAAAGAAGGCCGACACAAGCCGCCCCGGTGGCACACTCGTTAGGATTCTGGCCTTTGGAGCTGCTGGGTTCGGGTTCGAATCCCAGTCAGGCATGGATGTTTGTGATCGTCAATAAATGTTGCTATTTGTCTATGTGTTTGTGTCGTCTCTTTCTTTGTGTCATTTCTGGGGCTTAGTAAAATAGACTTAAAGTCGCAGTGCTTGGCGATCTTGCCCCCCACCAAGAAAGTCATAAGGACGACACAAACACACAGACAAATAACAGCATTTATTGACAAGCACAAGCATCCATGCCTTTACCGGAATTCGAACCCTAGCCCAACAGCTCCAAAAGCTAGTACACTAACCACTGTGCCGGCGGGGCGGCAATATTTCGAACATACAACTCAGGTCGAAAAAGCTCTGACTGAAATCTTTGTTTAGTTTCAGAAATTAATATATCTAAACAGCAATAGTATACATTGACTTTGAAATAGGGTTTCTGTGCCTGAAATTCTCTCATCTTGTGATAACTCATCAAAAACACACTTCGTTGTCGTTCGCTTTTTGTTTTCAAAGACAGTTTTCACTCTCCACTCTTTTGCTAAATCTTTGGACTCATTTATTGAAGGCGTATTAGCAAACTATAGGGTGTTGCCAACTTTTGAACTCGCGCTTTACGTGGGAAAAAAAGAAATAGATTTTTTAACTCTTTTTGTCATTTGCAAAATAAAAATTGGGAAATTTTTACTAAATTTTGTTTACGCTCGTTGGGGGCCCCCAGTGGCCCCGTATAATTGATACGGCATATACGGCGGTAGCTACGCCTCTGATGTTCATTCTTGTGTTTTAGGAGAATAGTCATAGGTTTAGTTTCCCTTGAAAACAGAAACTAAGCGCGTTTCGAATTCTATTTAGTTCATAAACTGGGGCAGTTTCAAGGTTATTAAAAGTTATGGTATAAAAATATAAACTCATCAAATTAGATTTCTAGATCTTTCATAGATTACAGTATTCTGTAAATAACATAAAAATCATTTTACCTAACACTTAAAAATATCCCATAATCTAACTACCGAAGTAAAATATAACAGATCTTTAAAAAATCTAAAAGCTGTCTTACTTCTTAAAAATGTCAACGCATCAGTTTCGGAAGACTGGTTTTCACTTTGGTCGCACATATATCGGCAAAAATCCCAACTTACAAACTGCGAAACAAGCTGCCATGAAACATTTAACTTTTGTTCAACTTCACACATGTTTTAATTATGTAGATACATTAAAAATAAATATCTGATCAAATTCTTAAATTCCAGTTTTCAATTTCAAAAAGCGTTGTTTTTTTCCGCTATAAACAAATAAAAGTTGAGATGTTAGTAGGCTACTCTAGCTTTTAGCTTTAATTTTTAGAAAAGTTTACATTAGTAACATTGGTTTTTATAAAGAAATAAGGTTTAATTTATGTAAATAGCAAAATTATTTGAGCATTGATCCATTTTGTTTATAGTTTCTTAATAAATCTAAAACAAAAAAAAAAATCAAAGTCCAGAATGAAGTAACCAGAAAGTAGTTTAAAGTTTCGCAATCGTGCTCGGAAGATTTGACTTGAAAATGTAAGATAAAGATAGAACTTTATTTTTTCCACCTCTTTCCTCAATTACTCTGCATTACAGCTCAGTTTTTTCGATTTTTCGCTCTCACAGCATATATTCAAGATGCCTAAAATTGTTCGCATGTTTTGTAAAATCTGCTTATTATTAACTACATTTATAGTCATTTTAGTTAGCGTTGCTGTTCTTCGAGCTTTAATTCTGTCGAAAGAAAGAGTTCCAGAACCATGTACCAGTGAGGATAAAGATTATATATCAGACAGCCGTGGCTTGTCAAAGAGATTATCTGAAGCACTAAAGTTCGAGACAGTGAGTTATACAAAGCATAAATACAACGAGAAGGCTTTAGCAGAATATTTAAAATTTCTTAACCAGAGTATGTAAATTTTTTTTGTATTTGTCTAAACATTAAAAAATTAAGTAACTTAATACAACTCAAATGAATTTGACTGCTGGAACTAATGTAATTTATGTACTTTTTGTACCCTTCAAATCGCATAAAATAAATGACAGCATCTTAACTTGATTAGTTTATAATTGTTGTTACACCGCCAGATTAATGTGTCGGTGTTTTAGCAAAATAACTTTAAAATCCATCTTTTAGTAGGATAGGGGCTAGTCAGATCATCACCTAATCAACAATATGAAATACAGAATTGTGTACTTTAGTTGAGTTTGTTTTCTCTATATATAACCTCCTAAGAATAAAGCAAAATCTTGCACAAATATTCATCATATAAACTTACTTTCCAAAATGTGTGTAGTGAAACGTATGTTTTGCAAGTAATTTTGAAAAAAAAAAAAATAATAATAATAATTCTTGGCTGAATTTATGTTTACTAATTAATGTTTACTTAATTTTTTAAAATACTCATTTTGTTTGTGCCATAAATGTGAAAACAATTGAAAGTTAATTCCATTATTGTTTTGAAAAATGATTGGACATTATTTATGAAATGACATGGCAATTTATGCTGATAAAACACCGAAATTGTGTTGAAGCTCGTACGACAAAAAAATATCCAACGAATAATGCCCCTTGTAGGGGGAGTGCATGTTAAATATTTTCCAAAGTCCTGTTGCTCGCAATGCCATCCTAAAAGGTGCATTGGCGGTGCCTACTCTGGTGACGGCTAGCCACTTGACTGTGGCTCTAAATTACAACGCCCATCTCCAATAGTCCTTGTGTAGCTCTAATGCCACCATAATTCAAACTAACCCTACTAACATAAAGAAAACTGTACATAGTTATTAATCAAATAATTTCTTTTTAAAAAGGTTTTCCTTTGGTCCACTCATCACGGCTGGTTACGCGAGAGATTGTTAACAACTTCAGTGCCTTATACCATGTAAAAGGCAGTAATGAAAAATTGAAGCCTTATTTACTTGCTGGACATATGGACGTTGTGCCTGTGGAAGAACAATATTGGGAAGTGCCACCATTTGGGGGTCAAATCAAAGATGGTTTCATCTATGGGAGAGGCACAATTGACTGCAAGCATATCATTATGGTAATATTCAAACATGCATGTTATGAGTTGTCATGCATAATACTGCAGGCAAAAGAGTTGAAGAGCTTAGGGAAGAACATGGGGCTGGGGAGCCCAGTCGGTTAAGCACTCGCTTAGCATGCGGAAGGTCCCAGGTTCGGGTCCGGGCATCGCCAAAATAGCTGCCGACCTATAAACGGCCCGTGCAGCCAAAAATTCCGACGAATAATACCCAGTGTAAGGGAGTGCACGTTAAATATCCTTCAAAGTCCTAACGCTGCTTACGATGTCGCCCTTAACGGTTGCGTTGGGTGCCCATTCAGGTGTGGCTCGTCACCTGACTGTGGTTCTAAAATACGACGCCCGTCGCCAATAGCCCTCGTGTAGCTGTAGTGCGACGATAATTCAAACCAAACCAATTAGGGAAGAACATACTATGTGACATAATATGAAAACGAGAATATGATGCTTTAAAGTAAAAACGGTAAATTATTTAAAAAAAACAATACTTGTAAAAGTTGAAAAAAAATACTTAACCTTGGGTTTATAGAAACAAGGAAACTTGTTACCTTTAAAGGTGAAATAATATATTCATTGACACAAATAACTCGGTTTTTAAAAAATGTTATGTAGCAAGATCTACTACGCTAAGCTCTTCAGCTATATGAAAGTCACAAAATTGACTTCTTTTTCTTAAGAACTGAGCTAAAATAACATGTTTCATTCAAAAAATATTTTTTTTTAAATCTTGTCTTTTTTCAAGTTTTGGAGAATAACCTTTATTTTAAAATTTATTTTCAAGTGCTTTGTTATAAAGCTATCAACATTGAATTTTATGTGTTAAAAAATGAAATGACCAATGCACAAATGTTTGCATGGAATTTTATGGTAAACAATAGGCATCTTCCTGGCATAAACAGAATGTGTATTTTTTTAAAAACATGCATAATTTAGTATGAAGTTCATAAGAAGGTACATTTACAGATCAACAAATATTTTGCAGCAGACCGACCAAAAAAATATTACAAAATTAGTAAAAACAAAGCTGACTGTTTTCCTCGGGTACTAAAACAAAGCTGATATGCAGCTGTACAGTTATATTTTATTGTATTAACATAATAATACCTTTTTATTAAATGTCCCAGAATAAGCATAGCAATACTTGTACTTACATATACAATACTGTCATAATCCTTTGTTATGTTGACTAAATTTATTTATGGAGCATATTTTTTTTGTTTATTGGTCTTTGAACTATTTGATTTTCTCTAGGGTGTTCTTGAAGCTGTTGAATATTTACTAGAAAAAGGACACATACCCAAGAGATCCTTTTATATGGCATTTGGTCATGATGAAGAGGTTATTCTTATTATAATTTATGCATCAATTTAATACTTTGAATCTGAGACATATAGGGTAGACTGACCAGTGAGTGAACAGGCCCCAGTGAATGAACATTTAGTAAATATAATTTTTAAAAAAATAAGGATTGAAAATCATTGGCAACACTGACTTCCTCCCATGTAGTAGGAAGCTATCTGACAAAGGTTGGTTGTCCTGGTCATTATATCCTGGTGTTCATTCGCTGGCGAACATGCCGTCTTAAGCGCTCATTCACTGGTTAGTCTACCCTATCACTGATTTTCAATATTTTTTCACAGTGGAGAAATGTGCATGCTATAATTTAAAAAAAAATTCTACCCAAAAATAATATTCTGACTATTTTATTCATATTGAAAGAACTTAAAATATACTAATAATAAATGTTTCATTTATAATCAGTGAAGTTAGCTTCAACAGAAATAACTTTTGCTATCTCAAGAATTTGAATGTTTGATTTAGGTTTGAAATAATTATACTTTTATCAAAGTTTTCTTGAAATTTTATTCAACATAATAATTAAATTGATACAATTTTAAATTAAAGTTTGCAATTAATTTATTTTTAAATTTCAGGTTCATGGATTAGATGGTGCAAAACAGATCAGTAAGTTACTTAAATCAAGAGATGTTAAACTTGAATATATTTTAGACGAGGGAAGTTTTGTTATGGAAAGTGGCATTCCAGGACTTAATTTACCAATTGGATTGTAAGTATATATTCTGTGATTTTTAAAAATTAATTTGAAGACTAAGTTGTTATAGTTTCGTAAACATTCAAACTTTGAATCTCTAAACTTTCTTTAAGCAAATTAAAATAAACAACAATATCATGAATTGTAATCAAGTAAAAAATGAAATGGCATTGAACTAAGTAAGATGAAAAGTTTACATTAGTTGCTTCTTTTATTAAAAAAAAAATTAATTGTGGTATTATATGCACTGTTTGAAATTGGAAAGTCAAAATAAAAGTCCTAATGCCAATTCTGCTATAAAAAAAATGAAAAAAATTTAGAAAAAAATATTTTAAAAAGATATGTATATGTAAAAGTTTCAATTTTAATTGCATGTCGGACAAGCTAAAAAGGGTTAAGTTGTTCCAATTGTAAAAGTTCTACTACGTTGAATACACTTGCAATAGAATTTTTTTTTAATTTTTGAAAACAATTTAAGAGTATTTTTATGTTAATTTAAATTACAGAATTGCAGTCTCGGAAAAGGGTAGTTTAGAATTGAAATTAGAAGTTCAAGATCAACCTGGACATTCCTCCATGCCTAGAAAAGAAACAGCCATAGTTATCTTAGCCAAAGCACTTTCAAAGTAACTGTTTTTACTTTTTATTAAATAAACAATTGAAGTTATATATTTTTACTTAACATTCTTTAAATAAATTAGTTGTCCAAATTTATTGTGTTATTTTATGTGCAGAAAAAAATTTAGGTACAGGCTTATTGCTTTAGATTTGATTTGTCTTGTGCTCTTATATAGTTCCCATTGGTAAATAATTGTTTTTTTTTTTACATCTTTATTTATAATGTTCATTAACAATTCCACATAGGCATTATCCTCTTGCGACCTGGTGTCCCCATTTGGGGAAATTTTTTAAAACTTCACATAAACAATTAACCTGTTAATTAATTCCGAAATTGACATTGTCGAGAGAAGTTCCAAGTATCAGTTTTCAGCCTTTGATTACAGGTATCAGTCATATATTTCTATAGAAAATGAAGTTGAACGAGGGTCAATACGATGTTAGAGTTCTTAAAAAAATATTTTTTTTTTTAAACTTTTCAAAAAGCTCTTAGTAAAAAAAGCTTAAAAGTAGTTAATTTTAAAGGTATTTTGCATTAAAAACAAAGTTAAAATAATCTGCTAACTACAAATAAGTGATACAGCCTTTTTTGTTGCATTTATAGCACGAAAAATTGGTATTTTTAGTGTTTAAGGCATGTCCCTAACTAACTATTAAACATATTTTTTTTTTAAAAATTACTTTGCAAAGCATACTTTTTTAGCATATATTGTATGAAAAGTATGTTTAGATTAAGGATATGTGTGTAGGATTTTGCTTATTGGCATTTTTTGTGTAGGATTTTGCTTATTGGTATTTTTAGTGTTTAAGGCATGTCCCTAAGTAACTAGTAAACATAATTTTTTAAAAATAATTACTTTGCAAAACATACTTTTTAGCATATATTGTATGAAAAGTATGTTTAGATTAAGAATATGTTAATGGAATTTTGCTGGGGTCTTAATAGGTTATATTTAGGGTGACCAGGCATACTCCATTGCATAGTACAGCTTAGTTTTTTCTTCAACTATATAAATTGTGCATATAGTCTAAGTTTTACTTATTCATATAGTTTTTCAAACAAAAACAATGTAAGTAATATATGATTTAGGATAATTTAAGGCTGCTCATCACCCCCTTCCCTGTCCTCCTTCGATCGGGCTTGCTAATGGTAAGTCTATGGGGGAAAATGATTTTTGTTAAAAAAAAAAGCAAAGAAATTATAGGAATATTTTGATGCGTTTTTTTTAATTCATAAAACTCCAAAAAAGTTGTGCTTTTAGAGATTATTTTTTTTAAAACGTTATTTACTATTTTTTAATTGAAAAGAATTTAGATATTTAAAAAAAGTAAATAGCGTTTTTAAAAAAATTACCTCTAAAAGCACACCTTCATTGAAGTTTTATAAATTTTAAAAGAACCACATAAAAATATTCCTATAATTTCTTTGCTTTTTTTGGAACAAAAACCATTTTTTCCCCATAGACTTACCATTAGCAAGCCCGATCGAAGGAGGACGGGGAGTGGGGGTGATGAGCAGCCTTAATTATTTGATAGTCGAAAAGTCAATCACTGGAACAAATCTGGTCCAGCTACTTAAGTTTTCAGTTTTCACCTTATTAAATGTATTTAGATGTTAAATTTTAAGTTTAGTTTTATGTTTTAGATTAGAGGGCAATGTTTTTCCTAGCATGTTCGGAAGTGGTCCAGAAATAGCTATGTTGGAGGAGATGGCTTATTGTGTTAGTGAAAATCATGTTTTTTAAGAAAATTATTTTACACTGCCACACTATTGGAAGATTTATATTATTAAAGAAGTAAAATACCAGTTTTTTCTTATACATGAAGAGATGAATATTCCCAATTTTTTAACATTATAGTTTTATTGACCAAGTACTGGAATGCCAGATATTTATCAGACTCAAAGCCTATTATAAAATAATATGCAACCAACATTAACCCTTTTAGTCCCAGTGATGCCATTTGGCATCATCACTTTCAATATTTTTCCCCCAAATGTTTGTCTCGTTATGATATCCAAACACAAATCATTCGATTCTTCACACTTTGTTCTATTACGCAATATTTTACATTAATCTTAATGGACGTAAGAACTACTATTTTTTTATTTAGAAAATAGCTAACAAGCTTTTCAACTGATTTTTGAAAGGTTCACTTCAGTTCCACATATTTAAAACACAATTTAAACTATTTCGGTTAAAATAATTACTAATTTTTTTTTAATAATATGGTCGGATACTTTTAAATATCTAACTCGAAGTGTTTTTAGGTAATATATATTTTTTATTTTGTTGTTTTCCACAGTTAAAAAATTTTGGCATTATTTCAAAAACCATATAAAAATTTTAAAAGATTTTTTTTTCTTGAGGAACTCTTATTATTGACCTAAAATAAGCTTATTTTGTGAATATCAGATATTTCTGTAGTGTAGTAAATTTTTGGAACTGAAAGGGTTAAACACATAAAAGTCCCACACAAATACAGTCATTACTCGATAACTTGAAGTTCCAGAGGACCACAAAAAATATTTCGCTTATCCGAAGTTCGAGCTATCGAAGGTAACTCCCATTCCTCTCTACTATCAGTTAAGATGGGTGGATGTGGCTTAAATTATTTGATATGTGCCATAATACTTTAGTTGTAGGCATTTCAATTTTTTAATAGCCCATGTAAACAACAAGAAAAGAATTTGGTCAAAAGGTTTATTAAAACTCACAAAATTTGGCCTCGTTGCATATAAATTAGTGTACATGCCATGTTAATCTCATTTAAAAGAATCAGTTGTTTCTTGTTGTTTGTATTTTTTTAAAAGATTGTTTGCATTTACAAAGTAACCTATTTTTGAACTCAGTTAAATTCTAAGTTTTGAACTGAATTGCGTCTTTTTACCAAGGGAAATCTATCACAAAAGCTTTGGCTTAGAACATGTTCATTTTGAGTTATCAAGACAGTGTTTTAAAGGAAAGTATAGAAATGATTTGGAACTCGATTAAAACTTTGAGTTAGCTGATTATTCAACTTGTGTAGGAAGTTGAGTTATCGAGGTTTGGCTGTATTTGAAAAAGAAAAAAATTAAACTTCTGTTTCAGTATTTAAGGAATTTGGTTGTTGCATAATGAATTTATAAATGATAAAATCGCAACTTTTATCCTGCTTTTTTACACGCTTATATACAATAGAATTATTTAAGTGCTTTTGGTATTACAATCTTATTTGTTTGAAATTGTGAAAAACTTTATTGCTTGTTATATTATAAAGCTTAGAAGTTTGATCTCATTTATTTTATGAATGTTTCTTGAATATAAACTTATTGATTGATTTCGCAATATATTAGGTTAATAATTACTTATAACACAACATGTAAACTTGTTTTTTCTTTCCTTTTTTCAGCCTGTGCCATTCGCATTCAAGGTAGTTATAGGAAACATGTGGCTATTTAAACCTATTATTCCACTGTAAGAATTGTTTTATTTAATTTATCAAAAATTTTATTTAAAGTAATCGGAAAGCATTGCAGAAATTAGGTTTTAAAAAATCACAAAAGTGCTGAATTTGTAGAAATTGTACTGCATAGTTTATACCTTTTAGCTCCCACTCTATGTTTATAATGTAAAAAGTGGAAGGTTTTATAATTGTTCAGTCCGTCCGCCTGTCTGTCACTCACTTTCACAGAACGAACCGCAAATCTCACAAACAAATGGAATACGTCATTTTGAAGGAAAAAACAGTTTAGGCTACATTCCAAATTTCATTAAAAAATTTAAATTTGAAGAAAATTTAAAATTTAAATAACTAAAAATTTAACCTACATTGAAATAACATGTCAATTCCATTTTTTTCAATATTATCACTGTTGCCATTACATCAAATGTGCGAGAAACTTTATTTAAAATAAAAATAAAACTCTTGAAAAAATATTTATTTTTATAATACAATTCAATTTGGATTGTTATAATAGCACAATAAAGTTATTTTGATGGTTTGTTATATTTTTGGGAAGAAATATGCATAAAAAATACTAAATTTGCATAAAAGATATGTAAAGTTTCGATTTTATTTTTAAACAAAATTTTACTAATTTATTTTCGAAATGTAAACTTGTGGCTGCAAAAACATATTTATAAAAAAACATTATTCTTCAAACTTCAAAAAAATTAGCAAACAATAAAGATTAATTATCAAATCTGCAAAAGAAGATTAAAGAAAATTATTAATTTTGCCTTATAAAAGTTTATCAAATTTCTTTCTGAGACGATGTTAGTGTGTTTCCTGGCTTAGCGAATGTTGTGTGGAAGTGGTGTAAGTGACAGATTCTATAACAAACCAGCTTGTTTTGTGCTTGTATTGCAATCTTGTATTGCAATCCCACCTTTCACAATATTTACGAAGAAGGATTTATTAAGCATTTTGTTTCTTTACATTTCAGTTTCTTGAAATCTCCAGCCATGAGTGCCATACATAGAACTACTACTGCTGTTACTGTAGTTTCAGGAGGAAATAAGGTAGGTGTGGGCAGTTCTACCATAATTTTTAATTTCAGGCATAAAAAAAACTTGTAAAAATTATTTTTTTCAAAATCACTTTAAGTGTTTGTCAAAAGGTTTATAAGGGTTCTAGAATTATGAAAAAAAGTTCAGCAAAGCTCATTTGTGAAAAACAAAAAATAATAAGGGATGGCAGTTTTTAAAAAACACCGATCCTAAAGAAACCGGTCTCAGCCGGCCTTAGATCCCCAGATCATTTAGGACGCTAAGGACTGGAAGGTCAAGAAAGGATGGTAACTAAATTCAAGACGTTTTCCGGTCTTTTTTGTGTTGAAATTAACTCCAGCCTAATAAAAATGAATTTTATACTCCTTATACTGCACTTAAACATATTTATAGAAAAAATTTCAATTATCAAGCAAAAATTAACCTTAATCTAGGGGGCTGTAAGGAAAGTAATAAAGACACGCAGCTAATTAAATTTGACTGAATTTTTTTAAATTTTGGGCTTATTGGTGAATTTTAGCAAAAATATGTGGCTAGCAACTGAAATGTGAGTTTTCTGCCATACAGTTTTCATGGTTGAAGAATCACTATAGCTCCATCCAGTGCCTCTCTTCACCACTTTAGGAATGAGGTCAGTGAATGTATCCAAACCCAGGGACAAAGTTAGGATACGAGAAAAACACATTATAAATATTAAAAGCCAAAATTTTAAGGAAGGAATATG
The DNA here is from genome assembly GCA_023701765.1 of Hylyphantes graminicola. Taxonomy (NCBI): domain Eukaryota; kingdom Metazoa; phylum Arthropoda; class Arachnida; order Araneae; family Linyphiidae; genus Hylyphantes; species Hylyphantes graminicola. The sequence continues at coordinate 28,356,485 of CM043118.1, read as the reverse complement.
ATAAGTTACAGTATTAGTTCAATTTAAAATCCAAATGACTGTAATTTTTAGCTCAAAAATGTATTAGCTTGCTTGAGTCCTAAACTAAAAATTTGACATTCAGGACACACAGCGGTAAGGACTTTTCTGTATTGTTTTGTGTTCTAAAGTTTTTTTGGGGGTTTCTTTGTTTAAAATTTCGTTTTGCAATTGTATAAGGACCAGTCTTTTAATGTAATTTAATAAGAACAAATGGTAAAGAAATATTAAGTTTTTAAAAAGTTATGCCCAAGGGACATAAAATTAAAAATTATGGTAGAATTGCTCGTATATTTAAAGGGTATGGTTTCCAAACTCTTCAAAGTATAACTAATATAAATTGGGCGGCCTGTTCTATTGGTAACTTTGCTCCATTGAAACTACAAAAATCTTTAATTGAGCAGATCGGACACAATATCTTAGTTATACATTTGGAAATTGTTATACTTTGGAGGTTTTTTTCAATTAATTTTATGTATGAAAAGTTCTGGGAAAGAACCACTTCATTGACTAGAAATCTGCTCATATCATGTCTGTTTGGCATCTGGCAGCAACCAAAAACTGTTTTTCCCTTGATTCTTCTTTTGCATTTCAAGCGTGACTCGTGTTGCATGTGAATCCGGGTTGCCCCAAGTGAAAAACAGGTTTCCTTATACCAGTTAAGGCAATAACTGCTATTGTCTCCAAAGAGACCTGATACAGACAGATATCCTTTCGATAAAGGAGTTTTTCCTCTGGAATTATCATATAAGGATTTTATTGTAGAAAAAGTTATAAGTTAATCTAAAAAACATTTTAGTAAATCCCTTATGGATATTTAAAGATATGTACAGTGGTGGCCAAAAGTGTGGACACATTTTGAAAGTTTCATGTGTTTCAACTGTTAATTGTGTTTTTGCATCTATTAAATTTCGCTTAAATACAAGCATTTAAATATTAAATTGAAGGTAATTTAATGTAGAATTTCACTATAAAAAAACAGAATTAAAGTATCTTTATTACAAATAAAGTTATGCTCATTTTAGTTGAACAAGCAAGCACTATCAATGGATTTTCTTATGCTGAAATTGCAATACAAGTTGGTGGTTTAATGACTTGCAAAACTAAGACAGATCATACTATTAGTTGCATAACTTATTCGTAAAACATATATTGTAATACTGTATTTATTTTTAATTCTACATGAAATTACTTTGATGATGATGATGGTGTGTCCATGGATATAGATTATATGGGACCAAAGGTCTCATAGATGGCTTCAGCGATCTGCACACAGTGGTCCTCATAAAGATTAAATTACTTTTAATTTGATATACAATTGTTTAATTTGATATACAATTAATATATTCTGTAATCACACAAAGTTGAAAAATATGAAAATTTCAAAATGTGTCCACACTTTTGGCCACCACTGTATATAATACAGTTACTAAGCGTACTGTGTCATGTGTTATACTTTTATTTGTAGATGTGTTTGGTGTAAGTATACAAAGACATTAATTATGTATTTAATTTAAAATATTCAGCAAAGGAAATCTAACCCCTAATATTCTCTAATATTGATTTTTTTAGGTGAATGTGCTCCCCAGCTCTGCATCAGCTTCAGTGAATCTTAGAGTTCACCCAGCACAAACTATCCAAGAGGTGGGTAATTTAATTTCTGTCTAACTTAAGATACATAGGATCTTTTTTTAATTGTTTTTTAATCTTAGTGGTTTGTATTGCCATGTCACAGGTTCAAAGTTGGAGTCCTGGCTTGGGCAAAGTAGACTCATCCTTTCATAGCTTAAGTGGGTCGATAAAATGAGGATTAAGCATGCACGGGAACTAAACACTGGGGGTTCCACATGATGTTGGCAGCCTAACCAGGACATGTGCCTAGCACCCCAGAGCCCTTAACTGAAATAAGTATTCAGACCTTGGCCCACCAACTGGCTGTTGCGTCAAATAGTTTAGTTTTTTTTATTTTTAACACAAATAGAAACAATTTTACAACTAGCAAAGTGGTATTGTGCAATTTAGAAAACTCAATATCTCCGAAACTAACAACTTAAAGTTATAATTGACAAATGTGATGGTACTCATAAAAGTTTTTTCTAATATGCAGACACTAACTCCTACACTCTTTGGTTGGTAAAGTAAGTATTTAATAATATAATGCAAATAGTAATTAATTTAAATTAATTAGAATCAAATGTTCTTATTTAAAATTTCTGCAGATAGCAGCAGCCCTGAAAAGCTTGAAATGAAATTAATGTAAAAGTATTTTTAAATTATTACACATAGTACTCTTTTAAAATGCAACAAATTTATTAATCATTTCACCATTTAAATGCTGTTTTTCTGCATTGTTGAGAAAAAAAAATAAGTATATTTCTCATTACTTTATTCAGGAACAAGTTTTTCGAATATATTTGTTTAGAGATTTGTTAACATACAAAAAGATTTTTGATGACCAAATGCTTGGTTTTTTATGTTCCATTTTGATAGTTACTCAATTTGAGTAGGTACTATTTAAATTGCTGCAAGATACAACTATCACAAGGTACCACAAATCATATATTTGGAAAGAGGTTGATGTATTACCATCCATTAGGGTTATTGCTCTTGAGGGTAACTTTAGGCCAAGCTTAAAACCCTAGTAATGCCTTTCTTCTTGATATTTGAAGAATCTAGGAGGAAAAAACCCTTGATTGCACAGAAATCTTCCCATAATCAGATCTGCTTGCGTATGTTGGCGACGGGAAACCGGTTACTACCTTGCTTCTTCACCCGCAAGGACTTGTGTCTAGCTTGAATCAGGGTTGCCCCAAAAGAACCAAGTAAGAAACCGGTTTCCTTACACCAGTTTAGGTGATGACGCACTGTGGTCGGCAAAGAGGCATGATGCTGACAGATTCCTATGCAATGAAGAGGTTTTTCCCCTGTACTCTTCATGTTTTACAGATTGATAGATCAAAGCAGCGTTGCCTCAAATAGAGAAAACAAGCACATCTTTAACCTTCTAAGCCCTACTGGTACAACATATGTACCAGCAAGGGACATTCCTTTGACAACGGACCTGGTACAACGTATGTACCACTCGCTGCGACCCCCTTTTTCGCCAAGCTAGTTGTCAATTTTGACGATTTGTAGTAACGCCTTCGTGAATTCATGACAATACCGTCTTTGTGAAAGGTGAGTGTGTCCTGTTCTGGACAAGCCTTGGCGTTGAGTTCTATAAAATTTTGAAGAACTGTTGCCAACCTGTCGCCAATGCTAAGTTGTTAGTATAAATTGTAAGTGGGTAATGACTGGTTTGAGCTTATTTAAAAAATTATTTAAACTGATCATTTTAGAATAATATTTTAAATATATATATTATAACATAACACACTAACAAAACCTTTCACAATTTGAAACAGTTTCCTTTTAGTTAGCATTATGTATGATGATCTTGAATTTTAAAACAAGTTTCAAAACATAGTTTCATTCGAGCAAATCATCTATTGGATGAATTTTTATATGTGATGGAAACTCAAGCAATGGTCTAACACTTAGTTTTAATTAACTATGGTAAGGAAATTAAAAATAAAAATGAATATTTTTTGATAAATCTCTATTAGATAATTACTTGATTATTAATTACATTAGATTATTGAATGATTGTTATTTTATGTATTAAATGTAAAAATGATGTGTTTCAATTAGTATTTAATAGTCTATCGGAGTTTCTAAGGGACACGCGATGTTAAAATTTTGATTGAAAGAAAAAAAACCTTTTCAATGCTAATCCTGCCCCATTTCATAACATTGAATGTATTTTTATTATTTGAATTAAATTATAATATATTTTTTTAAGGTTTAAATGATAATTTCTTGTTAAGCAACAAGTATGCCGATTCTGAAGAAAATGCTAGATGCAACCAAAATACTTTGAAAATTAAAAATTGTGTAGTGTTCTATTTCATTGTTATAGAATTATTGAAAATAAGCCAGCTGAACTAAAAGAGAACCTCCTCTTGTAAATATTCCTTTATTCATTTCGGTCAAATATCAATCTAAAACTATACAACTGTAGTTTATGTTTGCAACTTTGAATTTCGAGTGTTTGGGGAAAGAGGGGATGACAAAGAAGGTATGGTCAATAGGGTTTATTCTGAAGCTCAATGCTCAAGCTAGGGGGAAGGAACCTCTTTTTGTTATAGGTGACAGGTTCAAATCATCAGTAATCCGTTTCAGTTGAAACTACTGTGGCCGTTTGTGAATTAGTCACGCACAATAATTCCTCACTAAGAATAGGCTTTGTATGTTGCTTGCACCTTTCGAGGACATCTTTTGGAAACTGTCATAACGCCTTCAATCCATCAATATAATTACTAAACAGTTTAAAATGAAGCAATATGTAAACTTAGTAAATAGTTTCCAAGGAATGCATATTTGTCGTGGTGTGGATGTTTTGTATAATTTGTAACATTTTCTTGTCATTTTCTAAAACATTCATTGAAGTTAAAATAACTTAGTATTTTTTTTTTAAACTTTGAATAAAATAATTTCGTAAGGTTGTTAACGCTTGTGTGCTCGTCTGATGAACAAGCTTTAAACAGTTGCATTAATTGCATGTAGGAATGAACGCATTAGAAAAGCGGAAATTATAAAGATTACGATACGAGCCGTTATTTTGATTTAACACCATGTTGTTTCATCTATGAAACCCAATTAAAATTTACATTATTTCCCTGAAACTTTGAAATTGAGCAGATAATCAGCGATTTATTCATATAGGGTTTAAATTACGGAAGCTGTACTTGCATTGGACTTTTTTAAATAGTTAAAGTAAATTAAATTTAGGCCGCAATAAATATTACTCTCTTTCTTCACGAAATGTGCAATAACAGTTGCAGTATTGCAGCCTTACGAAGTCGAAACATCACTAGATAGTAAACCTAACGATCGCATGTCAAGGGGTTGAACAGGGCTTGGCAGTTGAAAGGGGTCTTTCTGTGGGGTCTACTATTGTGGCCAGAAAAAGAGAGGGGGGCGAATCCTGAAAATTCTTAGTAGCCAAGGGAAATTTTACTCAACCCAAGATAGCAGGCTAAAGGTTAAAGAGTGTATTTAATGAGAAGTTATTAGTTTAAAAGCCAAAGTTTACCCTATTTGACAGTACCTAAAAGTATATGAACAGTAGCCACATATTTCTAATAGATGATTTGATGTCACCTTTTTTTTGCAGGCAATGGACTTTATTATTAAGATTGTGAATGATGAAAGGGTAAAAGTTACAAAGACAGCACACACAGATCCCCACCCAATCTCCCCATTTGATACTTTCGGATATTCTCAAATAAAGAAGAGTATCATGCAAATTTACAATGACACTTGTGTAGTACCAAGTAAGTGTAATTTTTTTTTTTGCTCGTAAAAGTAGATTAATTTGATATATTCCGGCATGTTACATGCGATTTTTAAAAATACTTTAAAAAGCCCCGAATTATGTGGTCTTAATCGTCCTTAACTCTTTGAGGGATACAGATGCATAAACCCAATACATGACTGTCAGATTTTCAAGCATTATACATTTTTTTATTAAAAAAATTATGAATTTTAAATATTACTAAATTTTAAAATTTCATTTATAATCTACTGCTGAAGGAATATAATTTAAAGAATGTTAAGATATTAAATTTTAAATTAAAAATTCAAATTGTTTTCTCATGCAGTAAAAATAAGTTTGCACTTTAGCCAATTTGTTTATCTCTCAGAAAGTTAAAAATCCTTTTTTTTTAAAGTTTGCATGCTAAGGTTCTGTTGCCCTAAAAAAGAATTTAATCTCTTATTTGTTGCTGTTACATTACAATTTGATTCCAATTTTTTTTGTCTTTCTTTAAATTAATTAAAATGTCATATTAATGCAAATTTTTAATATTTTCCAAAACTATTGCATACACTACTAAGTAATTAGAGGAAGAATTATTGTACTTAAAAAAAATGTCAAACTTTCGAAATTTCTTTTAGTTCTAGAAGATATATGGTATTTTTTCTGCTAAGATACATAATTTGAAAATCACATGGAAACTTGTGAAATTATAATATGTTAATAACCAGGAATTGGCGTTGCTTGTAACAGTTACTTTTTTGGGTTACGTTGTTAGATTTTTCAGAAAATAACTGTAACTTAGTTACTTTTAGCAGTATCAAAGTAAAGAAAAATTTCGTTACTTTTCTGTTACTTCTCACGCTGCTCTTACGGATATTTTAAGCCCAGATAGGCGTGCAACTTTAATTATTTAAAATTTAACTTTTATCAACAATGAATTTTTTTTCTTAGCTTTTTATAATTGTCCCAATTTATTTAGTCTTTTGCTTCTCTTTGAAAAACAGTAAGAGGGCTGGCTAAGTATTTCTGAAAGTCGCTGTGATTCATTACTTTTCGTATTAAGTAACAGTAACATGTTACTTTTCACATGAAGTAACTGTAACAAAGTTACTTTTTAAAGTAACTTGTCCAATCCCTGTTAAACCATTTCTTTATATTTACAGATCTTTTGATAGCCAATACAGACACAAGATGGTACCTTGATTTAACCAAGTCCATCTATCGCTTTAGTTTGGTACGAATGCCTGTGACAGAAGTGCATAGATTCCACGGTCACAACGAAAGGATAGGTGTCGAGAACTATGTCAACGTAGTGAATTTTTTCTTACATTTAATCAAGAATTCAGACACGGAAATACCATTAAAACACTCCCATGAAGAATTGTGATTACAATAAGATTGTCTTGGTTTGTATTTGTTAAATTCAATTCAAGCAAAGTTTTACTATTGTATGTTTTGAAAATTTTTACTTGCAAATTTTTGTATTTTATTAAAGTTAAGTTTATATATAAAAAAAGGCTTTGTGTAGTATTGAATACTTCAACATTTATAAACCATATTATTAACCATATTTTTTTTTTTTTAAAAGCATCCATTTATACCTATGTAGTGTTGGATTATAAATGCAAAAGGAAGCAAAAAACAATGATCCCGGTTTTCTTAATTATATTTTTTAAGCAATACTTCTGTTCGTTAAAAGGTATCATATTGAAAAATTAATTACTTTTTTGGTAGTAATCAGCTATTGGTGATTAAAAAAATTATATTAAGGAATATAATAATTATGTTTTTAATCTTGCATGGTAGCATGCACATTCAGCATAATACTCTCTAAAAGCTTTCTTCTAACCTCTTTGCTACATAACTAACAATGAGTAGTTTATCTATACACACCTGCTGCCTAATTCGGGGGATAATCATAATGGGTTACATATATACTGCATTCCTTCCCTCTTGGTAGCAACTAATTATTCAATGAGTTATTCGTTGTTTATTTTGAACTAGTTTTGGTAAATATATATGGAAATTTTTTATTTTTTGTCAAGGCTAAATTTCATCGGTGCAATGTTTCTATTTTTATACTAAAGAAGGTTATATTGTAATTTTTTTTATTGTAAGAAAGATTATTATTATTATTATATATTAATAAAATAATTTATAATTACTGACTTAAATTTTAATGATATTAACATTTAACGAAATATGAAAGACTTAATTCTAATTAATAAAAAAAAGTAAGGAATTAAAAATTGACTATTCATTAAAAAATATCAATTTGTCAATAAATTGACAATTTAATAAATCGAATCATTTGCGGTGATCTGAGTTTTCCGGCAAAATAGCTCGCCAAAATATACGCCAAATGTGCGAAAGTGTTTTTTTGAATTTAAGCTGATCATAATTTTCTCGCCAAATATTTATTGTGTCGATCTTCATTTTAACGCCAAATTTGCCATTACTCTATCCAAATTCAAATTATTACCATATACATAACTGGCCAAATGCGTGAAATATGGTTTTAGCTTCCACACTACGTTTATAACGTAAACAAGTTGGTTTGTTACAGAATCTGTCGCTTCCACCGCTTCCACACAACATTTACGCTCAACAGGAAATACTAACAGCACCTCAGAAAGATATTCGCCAAACAGGGCTTTTAGCTAGTTCTAAATCAAACTTTTATAAGCCAAAATTAATAATTGTCTTTTATCTTCTTTTGAAGATTTGATAATTAATTTTTATCGTTTGCTTTTTTTTTAAGTTCGAAGAATAATGATGTATTTTTAGCCTGCTTTTCTTTTTTTTTTTTTAAATTCGAAAAATAAAAAAAAATTAGAAAGTAGGTATTGACATGCTGCCGATGTCCGTCCGTCCGCTTGTCTGTCCGTCCGCCTGTCTGTCCGTACCCCCTTTCCAAAATCGGTTCTATCAATCTGAGCTCAAAAATTCTTTTTTTATTAGAAAGGTATAACCTCAGACACCCACTTTCATACTTTTTGTCCGTCTGTCTGAACGATCGGGCGGACATAAATCTACTATTTTCGACGAATTTCCCATTGAATTACCGTTGAAATTCAATTTTGAGTCATTTAAATCGCTGTTGCAAACTACAAATGCTACGGACAAGTGAGATATGTCAAAAAATTCAGCGCATCAAAATGAGAATACAATGAAAATTTCAGAAAAAAATTCGAATCCTAAGTACTTTAATTATTTAAAAAACCTCAAAATTTAATGCTCATTTAAAAAGCTTAGGAAGCCATTTTTATTAGAATTAAATCACCATTGCCATCGCAACAATCGCTCGAGAAACTTCAATTCTTCTAGACAATAATTTAAAATAAAATTATTTTTGCGACATCGATCAGTTTGAAGTGACGTCAAAATATTTCACTTCGAGTTGGTATGCAATGTTTTCATTCTATTTAAAACCGAGAACTACCACATATTTATTATTTGAAATATACATTTTTGCAAACGATTTAAGTAATAATTACTTAATTTTCGAAATAAAATAAATGAAACTAGCCGAATTTAGCGGGTAAATGTTTAACATAGTATTAATGCTGTGTTTGGCGCCTTTTTACCTGTTAAACACAACTGTTGTGTGGAAGCGGGTTAAGTGACAGATTCTGTTACAAACCTACTTGTTAGATTACATTTCCTATTTTAAGTGAATTTTGGAGTAGTTTTATGGTTTTTGTTCTGCGAATAATTAAAAATTTATTTATAACTGCAAATAAATCCTGCAAACGATAAGCAAAGTCTATTTCATTTGCGATAGAAAATTAATGAAAATAATTGGCTTTAGAAGTTATTATAGCTTAATGCTGTGTTTAGTGAAATTTTTTCTAATGTATGTAAATTTAATGCAGAAACGGTTGTTGATGTCACTGACTTTAACGAACCTAGTTTTTTCAAGATAAGAATTTTAGTAAGTAATTAAGTAGCAGGAAAATAGGCTATTTTAGTTCTTTTAGAACTTCTTGTTTAAGAGGATTTATCAGCCAACTTTATTTTGATTCTGACTCGCCATGGCGTTAACATGGCGTTACAAATTTTCGCCAAATGATACGTCTGGCGATTTAAAAAAGGGGATACGTTTCTCTTTCTGGGGAGTGGAGCACGGCAAGATTTCTCAATCACAAGATAAAGATTATTCGATTGTAATCAGGTTTAGACTAACGAAAACTGGTTTCGGTACTCTTTTGCGAGCCCGGACGATGTTCTGGAGGAAAAAAAAAATGTGTTGTTTGGTTATTTTCTTTCATTTAATTTTTTTATTTGTTAATAAATTATATTTATTTTGTAAATATTACGATGTTTCAGGAAACGATTTCTTTTCTGGTTTGCTCGTACTAATACATTATATTTATATTTATAATTACCGAGATTTGATACCGCTATGAACTGCTCTAAAGTCATCCCTGTAAACTTCGGAATACTAGTTTAGCTTCGGCACATAAACAGTATTGTTCTTAAGGGGTCATAGAAGTCTTAAAAATGTGCAAAGAAGGTGATCTTTAATGTAATTTTTTAACTACTCAACATATAAGTATATTTTTTATATGTAATTTTATAAATTTTATTTATTATATAACAAATTTTAAAATTTATGAAACTGCAACAAATAAAAATTTAAGAAAAAAGCTCTGAAAATAATTACTTATTAAAATTGAGTTTAGAAATTAGGTATATAAGTCTTTGTTTGTACATATTTGTACAATATAAAATCATTTTCTTTGTCATTTCTTCAATTTTGACCTCAAAATTTCGCGCGCAAGCCTAATCCCAATGTGTTCCAATAGTCTTACGTTTGTTATCATTTATTTTAGTCTTGGCTTAAGTTTCATAAATTTTAAAATTTGTTATATAATAAGTAAATCTTATAGAATTGCATATAAAAAAAATTATATTTTTATATTGAGTAGTTAAAAATTGCATGAAAGATCAAACTATGCTTTGTAGTACCTTCCCCAGTAGCATCGAATATGGGCCCAATATTGGATACAATGTAGAACCAATATGCTAACCCTTATTGGTCCAGCATTGGGAGGAAACATTTTGCCAATATTGGCCATTATTGGCTGACATTATAGGACCAATATTATCCCCCAACAACGTATAACCAATATTACCAACCAATATTGACTGCCATTATAGGACCAATATTATCCGACGACTTTTTTCGAAACGGTTGGGTAGATGGAAAAATCGGCAAACACGTATCCCATTATTTTTGGTGTGTGACCCCTGGGGGTTAGGGGTCAATTTTAAAAAGGAACATCCTACTTTACAAATTCGAATTCTATGCTTCGAGCGACATCGTACGCTAACGCCGTCGGGACTTTCGACTAAACAGATTTAACGAGCACGTATATCGCAGTGTACTCGGGCACCCCGGTGAATTTTATTAGAGGAATTTTTCTACCAGCACGAATACGTCTATAGTATGGCTAGGACAAGGACAGAACCAATAACCTTCTCGGTGTGAGGCTCGTCGCTTACACCTCTCGGCCACCGAGCAGGGGCCGTTTAACTGTTCTTCTTCTTCTTAATCTCATCAAGGAAAAATAGGACAAACGCGAGTGCCCCCTAGGTATATGCCAACCAATATATCCCCAATATTGGTCCTAACTTGGCAAATTTTAACTTTCGAAATATTGGTTTCATATATCGGGCCAATATTGGCTGAATGTTGTAAAACTTGCTATATTTGCCCAAGATAACCAATATTGGCCAACGTCATACCAATATTGGGCCAATATTCGATGCTACTGGGGTTCTTTGCACATTTTTAAGACTATGACCCCTTAAATCTAGTTCCGTACTTTTAATTGTTGGCGTAGCAATCTTTATGTTTGTTAAAACTAATGGCATATTAATGCAAAAGTAGAAACCCCAATGTATAATGAATCTGTCGTATTAGCAGTTTTAAAGGCAATAATATAAGGTCATCAAGATACAAACAAACGCGGGTTTATGGTCTTCAAAAACATGTGCAGGAACCTTTTGTATTGCTAGTGGCAGTTTGTCAATTTGTTCATTCGGTTGCTCTTGTAAATTAGACACTGGTCTCTTTATTACAAGCCTTACTCCCGCCACTAATCTGTACATTCGTTCTGAAAGAAGCTTTCTACATTGCACACCTTTGGAGCCGGGAAATCTTGACGTGTTTTTTGCAACTTTTCAAGGCCTCTAAAATAGCGTCGGACTGCGTGATTGGCACATTAAATTTTCAGTACTCTGCCACCAAACGACACATGTTCTTGAATGTTGCTCGAGAAGTTCCTAAAGAATTAAAAAGCCTACATGTGCAGTTACTTAAGTACTAGAATGAAATTCTCGTAGAAACGCAAGGGTATTATAATAACATTAACTGCCACCTATAACCACTTCCGCATAAGATTTATAACTTCAGAACAAATATAGACTAACCCAGCATTCAGTTACAATTTGAATCTTCAACTTTAAAAATTGGCCACTATAATTACATTTTTCTTCCGCAAATTAAATAAATAATCTTTATAGTTTGCTAAATTTATTTGCAGTTTGAAGAATTATTATGTAAAATTGAATGAGTCACATCCTGTAGCATCCTTTCCGTGATCTTTGGCAATGCTTTGAAAATGTCACCTTAAATTACACGAGATTCTTGTAATTGAATAACTATCAATAACTATAATATTTGAAAAAACCTGATATATCCAGAACATTTGGCAATGATAAACATGAAATAACTCCAAATTGCACTGATAATTAAAGGAATTTAATTGTAAATTAATACCAATTAGCTCTTTTAGCAAAAAAAAGTAACACTCTGTGAACCACTTTCTTAGTAAACAAATATAATAAACATTAAAAAAAATCACATTGTTATATATTTTTTATAACGCCATTCCAAATCGATTTACAAAGAAAAAATTAATAATCTTTAACATTTCAAATAAGGTTTTTCGTGATATTGCTGATGTGGCAACAGTAATTTAAATGACTAAAAATTAAATTCCAATGCTACTTTAATGGGTCGTTCGTCGACATGACAACATGACAGATGTCCGTATGGACGTACAAACAGAAGAACAAAAAGTATGAAGTTAGGTCCCTGCTGTCCTATCTTTCGATGACAAAAATGATTCTTAAGATCTGATGGATAGAACAGATTTCGTCACCGAAGTAAGGACAGACAGACGGGACACTTTGGGAAGACTACCATGTCAATACCTTCTTTTCTATTAAAAAAATGTTTCGAATTTAAAAAAAGATTATAAAATATTCTAAAAATAACGTCAGGGCTTCATCCTCATTGACTATACATCCCAGGACCCCTCCCTAAACATTTTTAAATAAACGTTTATATTTCTCCCTTCAATAAACCCACAGACTACGGCCGTCATTTTAGAAATGGTAAACCAGAGGTCACCAAGTGATTCGATTGAATAACTCGTCAAATATTCAGGCAAATGTAACAAAAACTAAGATTTAGGGTTTATGAGGATTCTTAATATTTCTAAATTATAAAATTATGTGCTGCCATGGGAAATTTTAAAGTTAATAGCATTTTTAATATGAAGACGGCTCCTTATGCATTTTTTTTTGTCCTGCAATTAACTCATGATGTTATATAAACACAAAGTCAAAAAGGTTCTATAGGATGACTAACGTTCGAAATAATCACTAGTGGGAACTTTTTCCACAGCTGTACATATCAAAATAGCTAAAAGTATCCAAGCGCCAATAGCCCTCGTGTAGCTCTAGTGCGACGATAATTTAAACCAAATCTAATCTAAAAGTATCCAACCTATACTACAACTGAAGTAGTCAAGTTTAAAATTCGCTCGAAATTCTTTTACTGGATTTATAATGAGCTCCGCCCACTTTTCCATGTGGTTTAGGTTTACAGTTTGAACGATTTAGATATTGGCGTTTTTTTCCTTCTACGATTTGGCAACATTTATTTTTGTGTGTCATCAAATTTTAAAATCATAGATTCTCGTTTGTTATGAACGTTTTTGTCATAAAAAGTACTTGAAATGTAAAAGCATCATTTAAATTCTGTATTAACATACAAAGATAATGCATGAGTGAATTATTTAAATTAATAATAAATCTTTTTAATCAATTAAGCCAAGTTGTCCTACAGATGTCGCCACGATTCTCAAAATGAAGCTTTTAAAAAAAAATTAATAATTAAAAAACTGATTGATATTGTTCCTTCAAATCTTTTTAAAAAAAGTCTTTCATCCCTATTTGCGTATCTGGTGCAAACAGATCATACGTTTAAAAAATACTTTTCAAGAGACTGTGATTTGAAAAATAAAGCATTACGTGTATAGGACTGACAGTCCCTCTTGAATATATATCTTTTTGAAGCCTCAAGTTTACATTTCGAAAAATAAATTAGTAAATGTTGCATTAAAAATAAAGCGAAACTTTTTATATTTTTTATGCAAAGGCCCTCGCCAGATAAGACGGTGAAAAATGCCCCCATTCCAATCGGGCTAATTTTTTTTCTGAAAATACCTCATAGTATGGACAATTTTTCAGCCAAGTTTCAGCTCTAAAATATGACGCATTTTTGAGTAAAAAATTAAAGTTTTTTTCCTTTTAAATTGATTATTTCCTGAATATATTTGATAAATCCAAAAAACTGCTCATGAGTTTTTAGATATCATTTAGTAGTATTCTTAGAAAAATCCGCTCCCAAATCTGATCGAGCGATCATTAGTAAAAATGCGATTTTATTTTTCAAAAAAAAAATTTTCATGCAAAAATCGCTTGGTACACCTTAGGTTTTTGTCTTTACATGTTCCTCTATTATCAATTTATAATATACAATTTTTTCAGATTTTTAAAAATATTGGATGGTAGCTAAAAAAATAATTCTTAAAGCCTGATTTTTTGCTCTAAAATCCATAGATTTAGAAATAGCATGCCCATCGATTGCGCAATCCCGTACAACGCAATGATGCGTGATGAATCCACATTTCGTCGTTTTCGCAATGCATCACAGGATATACTGGTTCACAGAAATGGTTTTTCCGAAGAGTTACATACAATAAAAACTGCATTTTTAACTTGCTTCTTTTATGAATATATACCTCATGCCTTACAGAAATTATCAATACGCATGCAGCTATAAAATTATGCTAGCGAAACTTGTAAAAAGTTTTAATTAGTTAATATTGAATATATATTTTTTATTAGTCGAATTATCTCATGGTGCCATCTGGTGGCGTATGGCATGCCATGTGCTCGAGCTTGCGAACTGCCTTTCGGGATACTGGTTAACAAATGGCTTCACCTTTCCCCTTAGAGGCAGATCTGCTACTTTCTAAATCTATGCTAAAATCGTTTAGTCCGAAAGAAATTATCCCAGATTGAATTTCCCTGTTAGGACGAGTGCCATGAGTAAGTAGTGCGAAAAGTCAGGTTTTAAGAATATTTTATTTTTTAAAACTATCGTCCAATAATTTTAAAAATCTGAAAAAAAAACATATATTATAGATTGATAATAGAGGAATATGTAGAGACAAAATCCTAAGTTGTACCAAACGATTTTGGCATGAATTTTTTTAAAAAATAAAATTGCATTTTTAACAATGATCGCTCGATCAGATTTATGAGCGGATTTTTCTGAGAATACTACTCAATGATATCTAAAAACTCATGAGTAGTTTTTTTTGGATTTATCAAATATATTCAGGGAATAATCAATTTAAAAAGAAAAAAAAACTTTTTTTTTACTCAAAAATGCGTCATATTTTGGAGCTGAAACTTGGCTTAGAAGTTGTCCATACTATGAGGTATTTTCAGAAAAAAAATTAGCCCGATTGGAATGGGGGCATTTTTCACCGTCTTATCTGGCGAGGGCCTTTAGAATTTTTTATGCATCTTTCTTCATTCATATATAATGAACCTCTGAAATAATCCTTCTTAATAATCCTTCAATAACCTTAAATTAACTTTATTGTGCTGTTACAACATTCCAAATTGAATTATTACACAAAAATAAATATTTTTCAAGAATTTTATTTTTTATTTTAAATAAAGTTTCTCGAACGTTTGATGTAATGGCAACAGTGAAAATTTTGAATAAAAATGGAATTCGCATCTTATTTCAATGTAGATTAAATTTGTAGTTATTTAAATTTTAAATAAACTTCTAAGTAATTTTTTTAATGAAATTTGGAATGTAGCCTAAACTGATTTTTTGCTTCAAAATGACGTATCCCACTTGTTTGTGAGACTTTTAGTTCGTTCTGTGAAAGTGGGTGACAGACGGACGGACTGCACGATTATAAAACCTTCCACTTTTCACGTTATAAACGTAGTGTGGAAGCTAAAAGTGGAAGGTTTTGTAACCGGCAGACGGACGTTTAGTCCGTCCGTCTGTCACCCACTTTCACAGAACGAACCGAAAGTCTCACCAACAAGTGGGCTACGTAATTTTGAAGCAAAAAATAAGTTAAGGCTACTTTCCAAATTTCATTAAAAAATTTAAATTAGAAATTTATTTTTAATTTAAATAACTAAAATTTAATCAACATTGAAATAACATGAAAATTCCATTTTTATTCAATATTTTCACTGTTGCTATTACATCAAACGTACAAGAAACTTTGTTTAAAATAAAAATAAAATTCTTAAAAAAAAATATTTATTTTTGTGATGTAATTCAATTTGGATTGTTGTAATATCACAATAAAGTAATTTGTGAAGGTCCATTATATATAAATGAAGAAAGATGCATAAAAAAATTCTCAATTTGCTTAAAAAATATGCAAAGTTTCGCTTTATTTTTAAAGCAACAATTTTACTAATTTATTTTTATTCTTCGAACTACAAAAAAATTAGCAAACGATAAAGATTAATTATCAAATCTGCAAAAGAAAATTAAAGAAAATTATTAATTTTGTCGAATAAAAGTTTGAATTCGAACTAGCTAAAGGCCCTGTTTTACGAATTTCTTTCTGTTGTCAGTGTGTTTCCTATTGAGCGTGAATGTTGTGTGGAAGCGGTTTAAGGGACAGATTATGTAACAAACCAACTTGTTTTACTTCATATTTTGGTCGAAATTTACCAGATGTTTGGTCACTAAAATAACGCTTTTTTTTTTTACAATTATGGTTTACCAGGGATTTAACAGTTAGAAATGAAGGAAATTTCGAAGATGGTTCAAGTTCATATTGAAGACAATTTTTAGCCTACTTTTCTTTCTTTTTTTAATTCGAGGAATTAAAAAAAATGAAAAAGTAGGTATTGACATGCTGTCGATGTCCGTCCTTCCGTCTGTCTGTCCGTACCCCCCTTCCAAAATCAGTTCTATCAATCCGATCTTAAAAATTCTTTTTTTATTAGAAAGGTATATGAAAATAAATTTAAAACCACTATAGTCATGAAAAATGAAGTAAAAAGTACAAAATTAATCCATCCTTCCGGAAAAGTAGGAGAATATTTTGCATCAGCGATTACATTTGAAACAAATCATAGTATTGGTTCTACGCAGTATTTTATATTTACTACAAAAAAAGACTGATTTTTTAGCAAATTAAATCCCAAAAAATCCCGGAGCTATCGGAAAAATATTGGCAAAAAATGCGTAGTGCTTTTTTGGATTTGGTAGACGTTTAGAAGCGAATGGGCAAAATGCTTTATTACTTTCAATTACCTAATTTAAAATCTAAGGTAATATAAATATTAATCTGAAATGGAGATTTTGTATTTTCTTCACGTTTTAGAGAGTGCTGATTTTTAAAAAAAATAAGTGAACATAAGTGTTGTTAAAATGTTTTTAAAAAATTCATAATTGATACTCATTCCATCGAAAGCTTTATATTCATATTACGAAATTCGTTTAAAGGTTGGTGACATTGAAGTAGACGGTTTCTTCAACGCCATGATGAGGCTGAGAAGAGCGCGATCAGATCAAATATTCTCCCGTTGGAACCAGACAAAAGAAAGCCCCGTAAGATAATTCTCCCTTTTTACTTTTATTTTAAGCCCTCAATTGAGGACCCTCCAATGAACAATTGTATTACTAGATCCACGTTACAAAAAGTATATAAATTCAACACATTTTTTTTAACCAATTTCTTCTCGAAATCGTTTTATTAAATAGATCACCTCTTAAAGTTAGTTCATTTAATGTTTAAATTAGATGTATAGGTTTAAAAAAAAAGGATTGTGGTCACTATTACAAAATTTAATTATTTTATCAGTTCAAAATTCAAGTTCATCTAGGGCAATAAAACCTAGAAATTGAAAAGTACATATTATTATTACAAAGTAATTTTTATTTAACTTTATTGATTTAAATCGAAAGATACAGATTACTAACCAGAAAAGGAAAAAAAAACTTCGGAAGGGTACACTCTTAAAACAAAAGAGTGAAATCCACTCCAGTTGGAGAAGTGCATTTTCGACACTAGAACGGAGTGAATATTAACTCAGACTGAGTTAAAATCACTCGTTTGGAGTGATCCTGTCGGAGGTTTAACACACAAAGAATTCACTCCTTTCGGAGAAGTGCATTTTCAAGACTGGAGGAGTGAAATTAACTCAGATTGAGTTAAAATCGCTCGTTTGCTTTAAGAGTGTAAGCGAGTCATATTAGACCTACCCAAGCATGTTATTGCCATTAAATGCGCGATGTCACGCGCACTATACTTTTTCTTACTCTGGCAACCAACTTGGCAACCGTTGCTATGTGAACGGTTTTCGATAAAATTCGAATAATAAAGTAAACGTTTCTGTGTCTAACGAATCTGCTTTTCTTTGCATTTATTACTTACACAATATTCTACATCTGGTGCCGAAACCTACTCAAAAGAAGCCAAGGACGTGAAAAATGAACTCCTGATTTTTTTTTTTGTTTTTCTAATACGAACTACCACATTTCTCAAACATGGCAACTAACGACACATTGGTAAACTTGAAAAGAAGACGGACAACATTACGTGCCGCTGTGACTCGTTTGATTGCTAAGATTGAAGAAGTACCACAATGTACGAACATAGAATACGAACTACAACGCTTGGAAGAAAAAGCAGAAGAATTGAACACAGTTGACAAAGAAATACATACGTCGTTAACTGATACGAGCAAGACATAGTTGATTGTGAAAAATACGAAGAGAACGCCAAGTTAACGATCTTCCTCGCCAAGAAGAAAATACGAGAAGGATCCGATAAGGTAATAACCGATTCCTCTACTGTTCAACTACATAACTTACCCAATATTGTTCAAACATCAGACATTAATATGAAAGTAAAGTTGCCGACGATTGTTATAAACACATTTTATGGTGACATAGAAGAATTTTCAAGCTTCTGGGAGCGTTTTCAATCATGCATTGACAGTAACAACACTCTTTCTCTTATCGACAAACACGTCTTTTTAAGAGGTTTTTTGGATGGCGAAGCAAAGAAACTCGTTGATGGAATCTGTGTCATTGCCGAAACATATAACACTGTCAAAGACTTACTAGTAACAAAGTACGGAAACAAAGATAGAATTATTCAAGATCACTTAGACAGTCTAGAAAACTTGTCACCGATACGAAATGCCACTCCACAAGCCCTGAATGAAGCAGTAATTGAGTGTAATCGACGACTTCAAGCCTTGAAGGCTCATGGGGAACAAATAGAAAATTACGGACGCATTTTGGCCCCCAAAATTCTAAAAGTTTTTCCTGGCGATATTGTTAAAAAATGGATCATCCATGCTAAAAGAGAATCTCTATCTGAAGGAAACATAACAAAGATGATGGAATTTTTATCCGAAGAAGTAGAAGGAGCTCTGATTGCTTCGAAAATAACAGGCGACACAGCTACAGTAACGTTACACCCTACTACCGCCTTCCAAATCAATACTATGCACACTTTTGGGCACAAGAAGAAGAAACACGCACCCGTATGTGCCTTTTGTGAAGCTTCAGGCCACTGGGCCCAAAATTGTGAAGCTATAGTCGACTATGATACGCGCGTACAGAAGCTGAAAGGCTCTAATCGCTGCTTCCTGTGCACCAACCGTGGACATAAAATGAGCAATTGCCCGCGTAAAGACTTTGCTCATTGTACAAAGTGTAAAAAGAAACATCATGTTTCCATTTGTCCACCAACTACTAACTCTTCTATGCCAAATAGTGAAGTTAACCATATTAATATTCCAAAGACAAACTTCATACATCTACAAACTGCACGCGTGTACATTACTGGTCCAACAGGCATAACCCCAAGTACTCGTGTGACGTCAAATATGACGTGAAAATAAGGTCATATTGTTATGAATGACGTCAACAAGTAAAAAATCACGAAAAAAATGACGTCAATTTTTTGTCAGTTCAGTTGACGTCCTTTAATGACGCCTTTTTCGGCGTCATTTTTTTGTCAGCCAAATGACGTGATGCAAAAGACGCCAAGTAGTTGGTCGCAAAATGACCAAACTGACTAAAGTGACGCCATAATTCACGTCGATCGGTCGTCAACAAAAGTACGAATTTCCGGTGACGTCACTTCCTTCTATTTAGAGCGGGATCATTCAAGGATTCAAGGCGTCGCTAACGCCATTTTGTTTTGTTTGCCGGCTTGGCCGAAGTAAGTTTTCGGGAGACGGTGAAGTAAGTTTGTATTTTCTAACTTTGTTTTCACAATACTCATATTTTTTTAATTAGTTTTTGTATATTTAGCAAGCAGTGAGTTATTCGTTTCAACAACGTATGCGTTTTGACAAGGCCAACCTGAATGCATATTTATTAGGCCTATTATACTGTCAAAAACGTATGATGTATCATTGTATTTTAATTACTTAGCTCGTGTTTTACAGTGTTAGTGGTATTCTAACTTTACCTTTAGAAGAATTGTCGTATAATAGATTTACAGAAAAAAATGTTTTGTTTTGAAAAAAATGCTTCTGTATTGTTTACATAATGATTTAGTTAATCACTTAACATTGTATGTGTATTAGCTTTTATTCAAGATAAAAAAAAAAGTCTAGTTACCTTGTTTTAAGTCTAGTAACTTGCTTTATTAAATGGTTTAATGCCACAGAAGTATCTATGTTTGTGTTCTGGACTAATTTTAACATGTGAAGTGAATGGTACACCAGTGAACAGTTACTGGTAGTAATAAGTACCACTTGCTGGAACTCTGTTAAAATGGCTAGTTTTTACTAAATACAAAAGGGCTAGTAACTATTGCATGGTACAATTTTCTGATGCCATGTATAAGATGTCGTTTCAACGGCTATCCCTAGTGTTATCCTTGTTACTTGACCGTGCTTCAAGGTGACAGTTTCTGCCCATAGCTTGTGTAATTTTAAATCCATTAAATATTATTAAATTTAATGATTGACCTTACTTTAAAAAGGTCTTTATTTCAGCAGCATATTTCTTTTACACAATACGAGTCCGTAAAGGGGGTCCAATTAGAGCCACGTTTTCAGAGACTGCAGCCTTTTACATACAACCACAAAAACTAAAAGCTTTTATAGGCGCCCTAACTTGGTTGTCTATAAAGAGAGAATACCTCGCCGCAGTTTAAGTTTGCAGTATACAAATGTTCTATGAGAAAAAGGGTAAATAGTTCTAATTTTCGAGTGCGAGAATCGAATTAAAAAAAAAACGCTTCACATTCAATAGACATTTTATTTATTATTTCAAGACCTAAATTTATTATATTTTTATTAGTTTAGCTTCAGTTCGAGTGTAATTTTAATTATTTTTCCTTCGATTTTGACGTAACAGGGCGCACGAATATCAGGATCAAAGGAGCAGCCAATCAGAGTAGGCGAAATTTCGGCGCCAGCTGCGTTGTTTACCCAGTTTCCTCCGTGCAGTACATTTCTCTGCTGCAAACGTAAGGTCGGTTTTAGTATAACAAAATTAACTCAACATAGGATACAATTTCATTTTTTTTTTGTTTTCAGATTCTTAGTTTTTGAATAACTGACCTTAAAAATGATTCTCGTGATAATATTAGTTGTAGATTTTGGTTAAATTTTCTAGCCAGGCTTGGAGTAACTTGTTACTCTTGTAACGGTTGCTGTTTTTAAAGTTACACCGTTGCATTTTAAAAAAGCAGTTAAACTGAACTGAACTGAGCAGAGCATAGTTACTTTCAATGTCAACAAAGTAATGAAAAATTTTGCTACTTTCCAAAGGCTGCCATGTACTAATTTTGAAATGTAACTCCTTTAAACTAACTTTTCAATTGGAATTAAAAATAACTTGGTTTTGTTTGTTTAATTTTAGTTCTCTTTGAAGAACAGTTAGGTCAGTGGTTCTCAACCGGTGGGTCGCAATCCACTGGGGGGTAGCGAAGGGATCCTAGGGGGGTCGCAAAATGTTTTTTTAAATAAAAAAATACATACTTAAGTAATGTTTTATACAATAATTTTACCATCTAGAATGGAAGAAAATAATCGGCACATATTATTTTACTTATTATCTTGGTTAATTTACATTTCAACTTTTTTATGATATTAATACATAATTTTAATTCTAGTATGGGTTTACGTTGCAACAAGCTAATGAGAAACTTCTGCTTGTTTTGATTTAACAACTTTTTGTATGTTTGATTTGATTCTTGTCACATGCAAAATCAAGTCATTTTCCAAGTCTAAAAGATTGGTTGGTATACATATTTTCAGACTTGTGTGCTTGGTCAGAGACCCGCTTATAAACCTTCGTCAAGTAAGACAGACACAACACTCACACGCACACATACGTGACAGATGCTGCCATCTCCGCAATTTAGACATGTCACTGAAGGGGAGGGAAATAGTCTCCAGGAACCTGTACCCGTGGGAAACTGCGAAATGACCACCCACAGGACTTTCGGACCCAACAGATTTAACGAGCATGTTCTCCGCATATACTCGGTGGATCTTCAGTGACCAGGACTCGATCACGGGACCTTTCAATCCGGAGATCGAGAAGCCGAATTTGCAAAGATAGGACATGGCAAAGGGCATGATACTCCTTCAGATACCAAACCATGGTATTCACTCTTTCTCGACAACCAAAATTTATGAATTTCTTTACTTGCGAACTCCAGTTAAAATGCTGCCTGGTGAAAGTTCCGTCAATGTACCGTGAAGTAGCAATGGATATGCCATTTAGTGGTGGTGTCATCTGTCATCATTAGTTATTTGTTGTTAATGGTATTGAAAATTGTACTATTGGTAATTTAATTGCTGGAGGGGGGGGGGGGGTAATGTCTTCAAATGAAAAAAAATAACAATTACCCAAATATAGTTAATAAAGAGTAAAATATGCATAGGACGGAGGGGAGGAGACGAAATTATTTTGTGGCGTTAGGGGTCGCCATCTCCAAAATGTTGAGAACCACTGAGTTAGGTGATTAAATTATTTAATTATTTTGGCCCAAGTTTATTGTAAAATTTTTAAAAAAGGTAGTTATTTACTAAAAGTCAAGTCTAACTTACCCTTCTCCAGAAATTATTCGAAATCTCAACAAGTAGTTTGACTTGCTTTACAAGTAGCCTTGGTAAAAAAAAAAGTAAAGCTAGCTAATTTTAAACTTCTAATCTCTAATGTATGTCTTTTTTTTTTCGGAATCATCGACAAGTTCATCGGTCAAGGACGAGAGGAACCAGGCTGGATGGCCAAGCTGGTCGGAAGCAAAAGATGCTGCACAAGTTGGAGCTGTAGACCTTATGTGTCACAGGGCACGAAGAGGACTAAGTAAGTTGCTAAATAAGAAAACTTGTTAAATAGTGTAATTCATATGTTGCCAAACATGCACCTGATGTTAATTTTTGCCAAATCCTTGAAAAGCTTCATCGATCGGGTCCTAGTTATTTTTTTTACAAGATGGTCCACTACAAATTTGCTATCAAATTCATAAATTATTTCTTTTAAAATATGCAGCATGTAAGTTTGTTTTTTCCTCATAAATATATAATTTCTAATGCCACACATAAAGAAGAACTTAATGGTACTAATAAACAAGAAGTTCTTAAAGAACTAAAATAGCCTACTTTCCTGTTACTTAAATACTTACTAAAATTTTTATCTTGAAAAAACTAGGTTCGTAACAGTAAGTGATATCAAGAACCGTTTTTCCACCTTAAATTTAAAATAAATTTCACTAAACGCAGCATCTAACTAAACACAGCATCTTTCACTAAACACAGCTTTATTTGCAGTCATAAATAAATATTTGATTTTTCGTAGAACAAAAACCAAAAAACTACTCCTCAATAAACATTTACTTGCTAAATTCGGCTAGTTTCATTTATTTTATTTCGAAAATTAAATAATTATAACTTAAATCGTTTGCAAAAAATTATATTTCAAAGAATAAATATGCAATATTTCTAAATTAATAAAGTGTTTGTTTTTTTTGTTTGTCTGCAATATTCCTCGCTTTTAGATAGAATTAAAACAATTTATATCAACATACAAAGATCTCGTAGTGAAATATATATTTGACGTCATCTTAAATTGATCGATGTCTCAAAAATAAATTTATTTTAATTTATTGTCTAAAAGAATTAAAGTTTCTCAAGCAATTGTTGCGATGGCAACGGCGATATAATTCTAATAAAAATGGCTTCCTATGCTTTTTAGCCTACTTTTCTTTTTTTTTTAATTCGAAGAATTAAAAAAAAATGAAAAAGTAGGTATTGACATGCGGTCGATGTCCGTCCGTCTGTCCGTCTGTCCGTCCGTCCGTCCGTCCGTCCGTCTGTCCGTCCGTCTGTCCGTCCGTACCCCCCTTCCAAAATCAGTTCTATCAATCCGATCTTAAAAATTCTTTTTTTATTCGAAAGGTATAATCTCAGACACCCAACTTTCATACTTTTTGTCCGTCTGTCTGTACGATAAGACGGACATAAATCGACTATTTGACGACGAATTTCCCATTGAATTAGCATTGAAATTCAATTTCGATTCATTTAAATCGCTGAAATTAACTACAAATGCTACGGACAAGTGAGATACGTCAAAAAATTCAGCGCATCGAATTTAGAATACATTGAAAATTTCAGAAAAGAATTCGAATTCGAAGTCCTTCAATTATTAAAAAAACATCAACATTTAATGCTCATTTAAAAAGCATAGGAAGCCATTTTTATTAGAATTATTAGCCTACTTTTCTTTTTTTTTAATTCGAAGAATTAAAAAAAAATGAAAAAGTAGGTATTGACATGCGGTCGATGTCCGTCCGTCTGTCCGTCCGTACCCCCCTTCCAAAATCAGTTCTATCAATCCGATCTTAAAAATTCTTTTTTTATTAGAAAGGTATAATCTCAGACACCCAACTTTCATACTTTTTGTCCGTCTGTCTGTACGATAGGACGGACATAAATCGACTATTTGACGACGAATTTCCCATTGAATTAGCATTGAAATTCAATTTCGATTCATTTAAATCGCTGAAATTAACTACAAATGCTACGGACAAGTGAGATACGTCAAAAAATTCAGCGCATCGAATTTAGAATACATTGAAAATTTCAGAAAAGAATTCGAATTCGAAGTACTTCAATTATTAAAAAAACATCAACATTTAATGCTCATTTAAAAAGCATAGGAAGCCATTTTTATTAGAATTATATCGCCGTTGCCATCGCAACAATTGCTTGAGAAACTTTAATTCTTTTAGACAATAAATTAAAATAAATTTATTTTTGAGACATCGATCAATTTAAGATGACGTCAAATATATATTTCACTACGAGATCTTTGTATTTTGATATAAATTGTTTTCATTCTATCTAAAAGCGAGGAGTATTGCAAACAAACAAAAAAACAACAAACACTTTATTAATTTAGAAATTTTGCTTATTTATTCTTTGAAATATAAATTTTTGCAAACGATTAAGTAATAATTATTTAATTTTCGAAATAAAATAAATGAAACTAGCCGAATTTAGCAAGTAAATGTTTATTGAGGAGTAGTTTTTTGGTTTTTGTTCTACGAAAAATCAAATATTTACTTATGACTGCAAATCAAGCTGTGTTTAGTGAAAGATGCTGTGTTTAGTTAGATGCTGCGTTTAGTGAAATTTATTTTAAATTTAAGGTGGAAAAACGGTTCTTGATGTCACTTACTGTTACGAACATAGTTTTTTCAAGATAAGAATTTTAGTAAGTATTTAAGTAACAGGAAAGTAGGCTATTTTAGTTCTTTAAGAACTTCTTGTTAAATGAGCATTAAATGTTGATGTTTTTTTAATAATTGAAGTACTTCGAATTCGAATTCCTTTCTGAAATTTTCAATGTATTCTAAATTCGATGCGCTGAATTTTTTGACGTATCTCACTTGTCCGTAGCATTTGTAGTTAATTTCAGCGATTTAAATGAATCGAAATTGAATTTCAATGCTAATTCAATGGGAAATTCGTCGTCAAATAGTCGATTTATGTCCGTCCTATCGTACAGACAGACGGACAAAAAGTATGAAAGTTGGGTGTCTGAGATTATACCTTTCTAATAAAAAAAGAATTTTTAAGATCGGATTGATAGAACTGATTTTGGAAGGGGGGTACGGACGGACAGACGGACGGACAGACGGACGGACGGACATCGACCGCATGTCAATACCTACTTTTTCATTTTTTTTAATTCTTCGAATTAAAAAAAAAGAAAAGTAGGCTAAAAATGCAACAGCTAACCCAAACACTGTGAATTGCCAAACTTTTACTTTCTTATACACACTCGGTTTTTTTTTTCAAACACAGAACATGGTTAAAGAAAGATTGTTTTTCTCAAATTTTATTCATTATAAATCTTAAGTACATATTTTTTAATCAATAATTTTGAATGGTTTTTTGTGGCAATTAACTAACCTTTTATAGATTATTACTCTTTGATTGTGACTAAGACCAAAACATTTTGTTTAAATAAATTTTAAATATTTTAAAAACAACTTAATAATAGAAAAAAATCAATGTACATTGCATTAATAGAAGTTTTTGTGTTAATATTTTTGAATTTTATTTAGGGTTTTTTGTGTTATTTGTATAAATGATACATTATGATTAAAGTTCCACAAAAAGAAATTTGAGTCCTTAAAAAATTTTGATATTTATTTTGAAATGATAGTGGGATTTATGTTATATTTAACACTTTTTTTATTATTATAAATTGCACTTTATAATTTAAAGTGTGTTTTTGTGTTATTATTCTTAAAAAATATACTGATTATTTTTTAACTATATTACTGTATTGTTAAATAAAATACTGAATGTCTGGTCATCCTAGAGATGCTGAAATCAGAGTTTAGCAAAATTTTGGGAATAACGTAGATATGTGATATTAGGAACATTTTTTAAGGTATTGGTTACACTATGCAGTATCTCAGAAGTGCATAATTCTTAGTAAGTTAGTAAAACTAGTACACTGCTTAAAACAATAAAAGGAGCAAATATTTTAAGGTGTCATAATAGTCTTAAAAATGTGCAAAGAAGGTACTACAAAGCATAGTTTGATCTCTCATGTAATTTTTTAACTACTCAATATACAAGTATAATTTTTTCATATGTAAATCTACAAGATTTATTTATTATAAAGCAAATTTTAAAATTTATGAAACTTTAGCCAAAACTAAAATAAATGATATTAAACATAAAGCTAGTTTAACACAGTGGGATTAGGCTTACGTGGCAAATTTTGAGGTCAAAATTGAAAAAATGACCAAGAAAATGACTTTATATTGTACAAATATGTACAAACAAAGACTTATACCTAGATTCTCAGCTCAATTTTAATTAGAAATTATTTTTTAAAAAAATGTATATCAAAATTTAAAAAAAATTATTAATTTTTTTTAGAAAAAAGTTCTTAAAATAATTTCTAATTAAAATTGAGTTGAGAATTTAGGTATAAGTCTTTGTTTGTACATATTTGTACAATATAAAGTCATTTTCTTGGTCATTTTTTCAATTTGACCTCAACATTTGCCGTGCAAGCCTAATCCCAATGTGTTCAAATAGCTTTATCAGGGCGTCTACCGGTCAAGAAATTCAGGAAAGTCAAAAAAAAGTCATGAAATCAAAAAAAGGTCAAGAAAGTCCTTAAAAAGTCATGAAATTAGAGCAAAGGTCATGAATGTCAAAAAAAGAAGAATTTTCCCCAGAATTTATATTGTTAGTATTTTGTAGTCCTTAATTTTTCTGGGAAAGTCCTTGAAAAGTGTTATAATTTTTTCCTCTTCCTCTAATAAGCATATGATGCAACAGCTGCTTGAATTTGCTCTGTATTGCATCGAATATTATTTTATGGTTTGTCTTTGTAACTTTTTCCTTAATGGTTTAATCATTTAAACGGTTGTAAAAGTTTCTGAAAAAGGTTAAGAAAAAGTCATGAAATTAGATTTGACAAATCTGGTAGACACCCTGTTTATGTTTAATATCATTTATTTTAGTTTTGGCTAAAGTTTCATAAATGTTAAAATTTGTTTCATATTAAACAAATTTTGTAGAATTACATATAAAAAATTGTACTTATATATTGAGTAGTTAAAAAATTACATGATAGATCAAACTATACTTTATAGTAGCTTCTTTGCACATTTTTAAGACTCCTATGACCCCTTAAACCTTTTCACCCGGTAGGATTCCATTTGAAATCATCAGCTTGCTGTTTTTTCTTACTAACTTAAGCTTGCACTTATTTATCGTAAGAAAGGTGGCAGAATCATGTCTTTGGAAGAGTTAAATGACGTTTGTTTTAATTAAATGAAAATATGGAAAACATGGTAACATAAAATTCACAATAAGCAATTTTATTAAATATATTGACCCTAAATTCTTCATGCTTGCATTTTAAGATGTTTGAAAATGATTTGAACTGAATTTACAATAAAGTTTTGAAACATTATTGCTATAATTTATTAAAAAATTATGATTTCAATTTTCCCTCCTTAAAATTTGGTTTAAAAAATTAAGATATCTTTTTACTCCTGTTTTTTACCATATCTCATTCTGGATGCATAATGAATCTATTTCATAAATTTTAGATTTTTCGAATAAAAAATAAAGAGTTGGACCTGAAAGGTTTATTAAAAATACTCAAATAGGAATTGTGGTAAACCATGCATGAAATATATTATAATATTTTATACTGCCAATGACATAAATTTAATTTATATTTTGGAGGAAAACTCTTCATCTGTTCTTTTCGTTACATAGAATATCTATTTTGTCTTTTGCAAGTAAAATTAATTGTAGTTATTTTTAAATAAAAAAATATTTGATTTAACATTAATGTAACTTCTATCTTGTCAAATAAATTGTTATAACATCTCGTGGTAAAATGAGTATTTTATTCACGTTTCTTTTTGTATTTTTTATTATATGATTTAAGGCCATTCTAAATTTAAAAAAAATAGTTAAATTCTAAGAGTTGTAATGTGTTAAATGGGTTTTTTTTTCCCTAATACTTGATACCTATTGACTTTTTAACATTGTTAAAAAGAAGTAAAAGTGCTTCATTTTTGTTGACAGTATTTTTATAGAAGTTAAAAAATGCTTTAAATGCAATGTTTTTTTTTAAATATTAAATATATAAAGGTATTCCAAGATGAATTAAAAGACTAATATATTTTTTTTATAAAAAGTTATCCTTTTTTTTGTAAAATAAACAACATAGTGAGATGTGAACAATGAAATCAAATTTGCATTGTATTTTTACTCATTTAAGTTAGTATAAATTTATTATCAACTTTAATTCAGATCCCTATCCGGGTGGTACGATGGGAAATTTCAGATAGTTCAGTGAGTGATGTGGCTACATGATACTATTACTAGCTTCTATAGGCATGAGCAGTCAGCATGCAAACATAGTACAGGGTTCGTACGCCTCCTGAAATTCCTAAAAAACTCCTAAATTTTATTTTTTGAGGGCCCTTATATCTCCTAAAAATTGTGTATTATCTCCTGATATTTTGCCCTTTCCTGAATAAAATTAACAACATGAATCATTTTTCTCCTTTTTCACACGGTTTTCTCTCATACTTTATTCGGATGTCTGCCGGTCGAAAAAGTCATGAAATTAAAACAAGAGTCACTAAAATTTAAAACATTGCCAAAAAAAAGGCGATTTCTTCCCAAAAAGGGAGGTTGGCTTTTACACCGAAGTCTCAAATTTTTCACAACATTTACACCCCTTGTTTCCTTCATTCTCAGTCTAAGTCCCTAGACCAATACAATAATAAACACACACATATTCAAATTTATTTTGCGAAATCTCCTGAAGTTACATCGCTGTACTCCTTAGAAACTCCTGAATTTCACTATCATAGATAGAGTACGAACCCTGATAGTTTTTAATTATTTTAAAGATATATCTTTAATTAAATTCTGGATCAGATGTAAAACAGAGTGCCCTTTGAACTCCCTCAAGCATTTTTTATGCCATTTGTTAGGAATTACTTGTATGAAAGTGGATTTTCTAAACTCTTGTAAATAAACATAGAAGCATAATAAGTGTTGAAGATAAGTTCCACATTACTCCTAATGTTGATGTTTTAATCAAAGGCAAACAACAATTTTCGCACTAAAGACTATAAAAGTATATTTTGTATGATGATTAATTTTTTGCTGAGTTTGCACTAACTTTTTATTTGTTTGGTTGTAGACCTATAGGTAATAAATAAAACTGTAAATTAATACCATTTTTTTACTTCTCTTTTATTAAAAGCATGTTATAAATAAACAAGTATCTAACCATTAAATATGAATTTTTCTTGGGAATTTGATTCAAAAAGAGGAAATATTATATTTTTATTAAAATATTAAGATCAAGTGGTACGCCAAAATTTCTCAAAGTCAAGTGGTATGCATGTGCAAAAAGGTTGCGAACTCCTGATCTAAAACATGAAAATTGGACCATAAATCAAATACTCAACACATTTTCCCGGTTCAATTCATTGAATTTTATGTCAGTCAAGCAGTTAAATAGTATTCTAATATTTTTTATTTATTTTGTGTAATCTATACTTTGCGGTTATAAAAATAAACTTTTCCATTTTTAAAATGTAAAGACAAAGTTATTGAATCTTTTTATGGAAATATAGAAAATATTAAAAAAAAAAAACTAAATTTATAATCCTTTAAATACTTGATTAGACTTATTTTAGATGGGAAAGGTTATTATGTGAAAAAAAAGTTATGCTGGGAATATATATTTACAGTTTTAATATTATATTTACCTATTTTTTCTTTTTCAGTTTCTCCTTGAAAGTCTGTTTATGAAAGCAGTTATGTCTTCAATTGTTTATTTTGTTGTTTTTTTTTTCAAATAAAAATGTTTTGCTTCTAAATGATTTTGTATTTATTTAAAATATCAAGATTTATAATTGCCTATCTGTAGCTCTAAATTTCAGTAAAGTAAAAATAGTAAAGCAAATATAGATATAGCAAATAAAAATGAATATCATTTTAAAATTCTTAATTATGTACTAAATAGTTTTTGAATTTCAGTTTTCTTTTCTCATCTTATTTATATGCAATCTCAATCATGGTGTAAAATACAAATTTGTTTAAAATATTATGGAATATTTTGAAGTTATGAGGAATATCTTTTTCAAAATAAGTAGTAAAAGATTTTTTTTAATTAATGACTTATGAATAGAATGTTAAGTCATTAATTTATAAATTTCTTTTTAAGGACTATATGTTTTGAAAATGATATATCTCTGTAATTCAAAATATTGTATATTTTTAAAAAAAATTTGTTTTACACCATGACTAAAATTTCATAGAAATAAAAAAAAAATAACGTGAAAATCGCGTCATATAGTCACGTGAGGTTAATGTCATTTGATCACGTGAAAATAGCGTCATATGATCCCGTAAACTTAACGTCATTTGATCACGTGAAAAGCGCGACATTTGGTCACGTAAAATTAACGTCAATTAATCACGTGAAAATCGTGTCGTATTGTCACGTGAAATTCACATCCACTTTTCACGTGAAATTCATGTCCACTTATAACGTGAAATTCATGTCCACTTATCACGTGAAATTCACGTCCACTTTTCTCGTGAAATTCACGTTAATTGTTAACGAAAAGTTCACGTCATATGGTCACAAAAGAGTCATTTATTCACGTCAGATTAACGTCATTATTTGACGTCGAATATCACGTCTTCAAAATGGACATTGTCACCAAAAAAATGACGTCAATTTAGGGGAATTTTATGACCAAAAAATCACGTCATATTCGACGTCACACGAGTACTTGGGACAAAGCTAACCCGATGCACTCTAGATGGAGGTAGCCAGACAAGCTTCGTTGATGCAAACCTCATCGACAGTCCGAAGCTCTCAGTTATTGGTTCAGAACAAATAAATGTTTATGCTTTTGAATCACCCACTTCTTCACGAGATGTGCGACGGTATGTTCAATTTTCGCTCTCAAGTGTATGGAATAAAAATTCTGCTTTGATAACAGCGTTTGAAAGTACAAACAAGTATACTCCACAACCCGCAGCCCCTGCTGACATTATTCGCTTTGCTCGAAGCCAAAACCTGATGCTTGCTGACCCTCCAGACGACACCTACTTGCCTATTGAGTTGCTTATTGGTGGTGACTTTTATTGGAATATAGTCACAACAGAACCACCAATGAAGGTTGAAGACTCCTTTGTCATGGTACCTTCTATTTTTGGATGGGTCCTCAGTGGACAAAGAACACACTCCACTGTCAAACAAGATCACCATGTTTCTGTTCAAATCTCAGGTGACCGTTTGGATGACCAAGTGCGATGTTAATTGGAATTAAAGACAGCCAAACCAGAAGCAAGACAGTTCGAGAGAGTGAAATCATGTCAGAATTCATAGAAACTTACCAAACTGAAGATAATCGTAGAGTCGTATCACTTCCTTGGAAACCTACAGCATTAACTTTGCCCACAAACATGGCTAATGCGAAAAAACGTTCGATTCTCTTCAACGACGACTTACGTTTAATGATGTTCTGAAGAAAGAATATGATAGAGCGATGCTGAATTATATCGAACAAGGACACATTGAAGTTTGTAAGGATGAAGCCTCCAACGCAAATACAGTACACTACCTACCTCATCATGCTGTGATAAAGGAGAAAATAAACACAAAATTCCGGATTGTATTTGATGCCTCCTCACACTTCCCCGGAATGCCATCACTGAATGACACCTTAGAAGTCGGCCCAAATCTTCTATCCCAAACTGTTGGTTGTCTTCTTAGATTCCGAATGCATGAGTTTGCAATCACAGGCGATGGAAAACAAGCCTTTTTACAGTTGAGTTTACACAAAAGCGATAGAGATGTCACAAGATTCTTCTGGTATGAATTGCAACAGGACAAGACTTTCTCAAAT
This sequence comes from Hylyphantes graminicola, assembly GCA_023701765.1. Taxonomy (NCBI): domain Eukaryota; kingdom Metazoa; phylum Arthropoda; class Arachnida; order Araneae; family Linyphiidae; genus Hylyphantes; species Hylyphantes graminicola. Next base: position 28,323,770 of record CM043118.1, on the reverse strand, counting down.
GAAGTAACTCATTACAGATTTACTCGTCTGCCATTTGGACTAACCTGCAGTCCCTTTTTGCTGTGTGCCGCAACAAGAGAATTGGCTTCAAAACACATGAATGATTTTCCAACTGCTGCCCCTATGCTAGACAAAAGCCTTTACATGGATGACTTTGTGGCTAGTGTTGAAACCGAGCCCCAGGTCATCACACTACACAGAGAAATAACAAACCTAATGTCACTGCTCAAAATTCCAATGCATAAATGGGCTACTAACTCTCTGATGCTACAAAACCTTCTACAAGCTCAAGGCGTAGAATTAAACAAAAATATCAAAATATTAGGAATAGAGTGGAATACTGAAGATGACACTTTCGAAAATGCCTTTAGTACATCGCTATGTGCTGTTCACGATAAACCATTAACAAAGAGATTGCTTCTCCGCTGCATTGCTAGCTTCTACGACCCCTTGGGACTGTACTCACCGTTTACAATCCTAGGAAAAATTCTGTTTCAAGATACATGGGTCTTAGGCATTTTGTGGGACGAATTACTTCCTCCAAGCATAGCAACGTTATGGTATACAGCCACAAAAGAACTGGAAAACATCAATTCTATTCAAATACCTCAATTTATAGGCGTTTCATCACATATTCCCTTTGCTGTTCACGTGTTTTGCGACGCATCTGAGCGTGCCTATGGTTCTGTTCTGTATATCGTGACCTTCAAAGACGGCCAAACGAATGTGAATTTAGTGTGCAGTCGCAACAGACTTTCTCCTATCAAGAAGGTTACTCTGCCACGTTTGGAGCTCTTGGCGGCTCTGATGGGAGCACGATTACTCCAATACTTCTGTTCCGAAACCAATATCCCTTCGTCAAATGCAACATTATGGAGTGATTCTCAAGTTGTTTTGGGATGGATTCGCAGTAACCCCAACAGATGGAAGACATTTGTGTGCAACAGAGTTACCGAAATTCTACAGCACACTACTCCAACGCAGTGGCGACATTGTCCAGGAATTCAAAATCCAGCAGACCATCTCTCACGAGGCGTTCTACCAGCAAAAATTTCAAACTTGGATCTGTGGTGGAACGGACCAGAATGGTTGAAAGAATCTGAAGACAAGTGGCCGCAAAGGTGTTCATATGAAGAAGATATGTCCTTAACAACTACCGAAACACGAACAATTAAGGGGTCTAAGGAGTCTTAAAAATGTGCAAAGAAGGAACTACAAAGTATAGTTTGATCTGTCATGTAATTTTTTAACTACTCAATATACAAGTATAATTTTTTTATATGTAATTCTACAAGATTTATTTATTATAAAACAAATTTTAAAATTTATGAAACTTTAGCCAAGACTAAAATAAATGATATTAAACATAAAGCTATTTTAACACATTGTGATTAGGCTTGCGCGGCAAATTTTGTGGTCAAAATTGAAAAAATGACCAAGAAAATTACTTTATATTGTACAAATATGTACAAACTAGGACTTTTATACCTAAATTCTCAGCTCAATTTTAATTAGAAATTATTTTAAGAAGTTTTTTCAAAAAAAATTAATAAATTTTTTTAAATTTTGATTTTAAATGTATTTTTAAATAATTTCTAATTAAAATTGAGCTGAGAATTTAGGTATAAGTCCAAGTTTGTACAGATTTGTACAATATAAAGTCATTTTCTTGGTCATTTTTTCAATTTTGACCTCAAAATTTGCCGCGCAAGCCTAATCACAATGTGTTAAAATAGCTTTATGTTTAATATCATTTATTTTAGTTTTGGCTAAAGTTTCATAAATTTTAAAATTTGTTTTATAATAAATAAATCTTGTAGAATTACATATAAAAAAAGTATACTTGTATATTGAGTAGTTAAAAAATTACATGATAGATCAAACTATACTTTGTAGTTCCTTCTTTGCACATTTTTAAGACTCCTTAGACCCCTTAAAACGCAGTATTTGTGTACTACTCCAGTTGAACCTCCAATAGAAGTTTCTCGTTTCAGCTCCTATGTGAGACTTATTCGTGTAACAGCTTGGGTATTTAGATTTGTGCACAATTGCAAATCCCAACAGCGCATATCTTCAGATTTAACTTTTGACGAATTTGAAAGGGCTAAAACCAATTGGATTCATACAGTCCAACAACAACGTTTCGCAGCTGAAATTGAAGCCACGAAAGACGCCAAGCCTTTGCCTGCAAAATCTAAGATATCTCGTTTCAACCCATTTCTAAAGGATAACATATTACGACTAGGAGGAAGATTTCAGTTTGCAAATATATCAACAGAAACTAAGCATCCAATCTTGCTTGATGGATCACATCCTTTTGCCAAATTGCTTATCCGTTACACCCACGTACGACTTCATCACATGGGTGTGAGAATCGTTCTCTCTGAGCTGCGTTCCAATTTCTGGATCTTGCGAGGCCGCCAAGCCATTAAAAGGGTTCTTCACGATTGTCTACCTTGCAAGATTGCTCGTGCAAAATGTGACAAGCAAATTGAAGCTCCCTTACCTGCTGAAAGACTTATACCGCGCAAACCATTCGATACAACGGGGATAGACTTTGCCGGACAAGTTTACGTCAAGGGTGCAAATGCTCCAAAGAAGTCGTATATAGCTCTTTTCACATGCTCAATTATTCGTGCGGTTCATATTGAGCTAGTATCTGATTTGACAACTGATACATTTCTAATGGCCCTTCAGAAATTCGTCGGACGGCGGGGACTACCAAATACCATCTACACGGACAATGCCACAACCTTTCAAGCCGCAAATAAAGAATTAAGCGCCTTATGGAATTCATTGTCATCTGCAACTGCTCAGCAGTTTTATGCCGAAAATTGAATTCGGTGGAAATTCATTGTGCCACGCGCGGCTTGGTGGGGAGGATGGTGGGAGAGGTTGGTTGGTATCACTAAACAATGTTTACGAAAGTCTATAGGACGTGCATTGTTGGAAGAAGAAAACCTCTCCACCGTGTTGGTAGGGATTGAAGCCGCTATCAACAGTACACCATTGGTGTACGAAGAGGGAATTGATAATGAAGAAGCTTTGACGCCAGGTCACTTCTTAACTGGCTCAAAATTGACTAAAATTCCTTCGGGCCCAGCACTCATTGATAGAAGACTCACAAGCATCTTTGCACAGCAGCAGGATTTGATGGATCATTTTTGGAAAAAATGGTCACGAGAGTATCTATTGCAGTTACGCACTTTCCACCAAGTGCGGGACGTCCGAAATTCTTCCAAGATCCGTGTTGGGGACATTGTCCTATTACAAGAAGATCTTACTCCCCGACACATCTGGAAAAGGGCACGTGTGACGAAGTTGATCCTTGGCCGTGACGATAAAGTTCACACATGTGTACTACACTGTAAAAAATTTGGCTTGAATTTACTAACGATTACTTAGTAACTTTACAGGAAAACACCATTTACTAGAAAATCATCTGTAACCTAAAGAAACTACTGTAGCAATACTAAGAAATACTAAGTAAATTGATGTAACGCTTACAGCGCCACCTGGCTATCTTTTTGAGATATGCGTTTTCCCTTGTTGCATTGTTTTGTTTCTCGAAATTTGTTCGATCGGCCATCGGATTTAGCAAAAACTAACCGGTGATCGCATCCGTAAATTGAAAATGTACGAGACTAAGAGATAAAAGTCTGATTCGATATCGGTCAAAGGTGAAAATTCAATCAATGTACTACAAATAAGATACTACATAAGTGGATGTATTGATTACTAGAATATATCTTGTAACGTTTACTGAAGTTTTTATAGTATGCTTGCAATTTAAATGGTTGTATTGGATACTAAGCTTTAATTAGTAATATATACACATATTTCTTATGTAACATTACTAAAAAAACTTATGGAAGCTGAGTTTCCTAGAGAATTCTTAGAAACCTTACAGATTTTTTTTAGAGTGTACGTACTAATGGACAAACAATCACGCGCCCTGTACAGCTGGTCATCCCCCTGGAGGTTGACCAGGGGGGGGGGGGGGGAGGATGTCACGCGCACTATACTTTTTCTTACTCTGGCAACCAACTTGGCAACCGTTGCTATGTGAACGGTTTTCGATAAAATTCGAATAATAAAGTAAACGTTTCTGTGTCTAACGAATCTGCTTTCCTTTGCATTTATTACTTACACAATATTCCTCACGCTTCATATAACAAACCCAAATTAGCTGCGATTCCATATCCCGTATTTTAAAAACACACATTCAATACAAATAAAGGAAAGAACTAAGGACAGGTCCCATGACATCAAAGACTTAATGGACTACCCCAGATTCAACGCAGTTTCATCGTTTCGCTTAGCCACACTCTTTGTATAATTTACTCATAACTCATTTTCCTCGATTAGATTAATATGTATGAATTCATTTTTGTAAAGATACAATTTATTGAGCTTAAATATAATATTGTGTGATTGTTGTTAAAAAGTGGATAATATTAGGACGAAAATTTTCTCATTGCCAGAATGTTTCTTTAAAATCGTTAAATCACTGAATTATCGGGAAAATATTGGCAAAAAAATGCGTAGTGCTTTTTTGGATTTGGTAGACGTTTAGAAGCGAATGGGCTCTATGTTTTATTACTTTCAATTACCTAATTTAAAACATAAGGATATAACCAGCATATAAGTTGCAGCGATATTATTCTGTAGTTTATGCTAAGGCAATCGTTATTCTTGAATGGAAATAAATTTAAAACCACTACAGTCATGAAAAATAAAGTAAAAAGTACAAAATTAATCCATCCTACCGGAAAAGTAGGAGAATATTTTGCATCAGTGATTACATTTGAAACAAATCATAGTATTGGTTCTACGCAGTATTTATATTTACTACAAAAAAAGACTGATTTTTTTAGCAAATTAAATCCCAAAAAATCCCGGAGCTATCGGAAAAATATTGGCAAAAAATGCGTAGTGCTTTTTTGGATTTGGTAGACGTTTAGAAGCGAATGGGCTATATGCTTTATTACTTTCAATTACCTAATTTAAAATCTAAGGTAATATAAATATTAATCTGAAATGGAGATTTTGTATTTTCTTCACGTTTTAGAGAGTGCTGATTTAAAAAAAAAAAATAACTAAGTGAACATAAGTGTTGTTAAAAGGTTTTTAAAAAATTCATAATTGATACTCATTCCATCGAAAGCTTTATATTCATATTACGAAATTCGTTTAAAGGTTGGTGACATTGAAGTAGACGGTTTCTTCAACGCCATGATGAGGCTGAGAAGAGCGCGATCAGATCAAATATTCTCCCGTTGGAACCAGACAAAAGAAAGCCCCGTAAGATAATTCTCCCTTTTTACTTTTATTTTAAGCCCTCAATTGAGGACCCTCCAATGAACAATTGTGTTACTAGATCCACGTTACAAAAAGTATATAAATTCAACACATTTTTTTTAACCAATTTCTTCTCGAAATCGTTTTATTAAATAGATCACCTCTTAAAGTTAGTTCATTTAATGTTTAAATTAGATGTATAGGTTTAAAAAAAAAATATTGTGGTCACTATTACAAAATTTAATTATTTTATCAGTTCAAAATTCAAGTTCATCTAGGACAATAAAACCTAGAAATTGAAAAGTACATATTATTATTACAAAGTAATTTTTATTTAACTTTATTGATTTAAATCGAAAGATACAGATTACTAACCAGAAAAGGAAAAAAAACTTCGGAAGGGTACACTCTTAAAACAAAAGAGTGAAATCCACTCCAGTTGGAGAAGTGCATTTTCGACACTAGAACGGAGTGAATATTAACTCAGACTGAGTTAAAATCACTCGTTTGGAGTGATCCTGTCGGAGGTTTAACACACAAAGAATTCACTCCTTTCGGAGAAGTGCATTTTCAAGACTGGAGGAGTGAAATTAACTCAGATTGAGTTAAAATCGCTCGTTTGCTTTAAGAGTGTAAGCGAGTCATATTAGACCTACCCAAGCATGTTATTGCCATTAAATGCGCTTCATATAACAAACCCAAATTAGCTGCGATTCCATATCCCGTATTTTAAAAACACACATTCAATACAAATAAAGGAAAGAACTAAGGACAAGTCCTATGACATCAAAGACTTAAATGGACTACCCCAGATTCAACGCAGTTTCATCGTTTCGCTTAGCCACAGGACAAAATTGCTTCTACCACGACCTTTTCAAATTAAAAATATTTTTAATGGCCTTTCATAATTGAAAACATTGCTTGAAAAAAAATGTTTCATTTCATAATGATAGGTTTACTCAGATTTGAAATTATCATTTTTCACTGTGTAAAAATTGTTTGTTTTTCTACAATGAGAGTATTTCTTATGATGTCATGCTCTCCCTAATGCGATTCCATTGGTTGTTTTGTTTTCTTTGACAGTTTGTTGAAACAAGCTCATAGGTAACGTCACGCGCTCCTAACTGCGATTCCATTGGTTGCTTTGTTTCCTTTGACGGAATGTTGAAACAAGCCCATTTGTAATCCATGCATGTATTTTGAAGAATTATTTCACGTGTGATTTATCTTTCTAAGTTTATCCTCTTTTAAAATTTGGCAACACCATGCAGTTTCTAGAACGTAAATTTTTTTAAACAAAGCTGTAGTCAAAAAGTATTTAATTTTACGATTCAATTTAGAGCCAAAAATTTGACAAAGTGAACTGCAACCATGATGAGAAAACAGAGACTAGTTTATACTTGGCCAATGCAGAATGATTTTATAATTCCTCCAGACCAAGAAGACGTCAATAATATCGTTAAAAGTCATTTACCAGTGCAGGATCAAGAGTCGTCACTAAGATTTGCTGCTCTAGAACTCAATCAAGATTTTAATAACTTTTCGTTCCAATATCCAGTGATTCCGAGTCAATATCCAAGAATCATTAGCAACATGATTAATCAAAATTTTCAGGGCAATCCTCACGACAACTTAGAAGATATTAACCAGTTGCCGTTAAAAATGGAACACTCATTCAGCTCGTCGCCAATATTAGATTACGAGCACGGAGATGGCGTTTTAAGATTGGCGAAACGTTTTAAGTTTGACACGCCCGAAGAGCCACCTAAAGTCCAGTTCAATTCGATGAGTGGAAACTTTCACCAAGAAGTAATAAATTCGTACGCAATAGTGAGCGACTACGGCACATTGACTGTTCTCTTGAGACACTCAATAAAGGTGGATATTACGCCTGACGGATCCGTTTTCTTAACCAACTATCCCTCCGAATGCGCCGCAGCGGTCAACTCAAATGGCGATCGCAGCGGGCTCGACCACCCAAATGGAAGAGTTTTTCACCAAGAGGACGAAATACACATGACGACGTTGGACAAGATGGCCAAGATCTCGAACCGAGGCGTCGTCTTCACTTCCAGGAACCACTGTCTGACGTACCTGGTGGACGCATCGGGCACCACGACCACGAGCGACAAGTTCAGAGACCTGAGCCACGACTTCAGCGAATCTATTTTCAACATCGATTCTACAGAAGTAGCTATGGAACAGTGCTTCAAGATGGCGAAAGAGTCTTTCCACAAGATATGCACAGATGGCGACGAGGTCTGGAGGGTTGGCGGGATCCGGATCAAGCAGGATAAGGGGGGTGACGTCAAAGTATCTAGTTTTCCAAGAAGGATGGTCATCAAGACATCGCCAACAACTGGGCTCATCAGCTTAAACACTCATGATGTGAATATGGCGTTGAGTCGAAACCACGACAACTACTTTTTGGTTCGCAAGGGCATTCAGGGTGTGATAGCCGGCTTGAAAGGATTCAATGTACAGAATGGAAGTCAATGGGCTGGTCTTAACAGAAACTGCAAATTAGTTACCAAATAAGTGTTTTTTAAATCGTTTGCAATGACAGTGCACGGGCGCTTTTAAAATTTTTTTAATCTTTGAAAAGGCATGTTTCTCTGATATATTTCTATGATAATTTCCTTTTTGAAAATATAATCTTTAAAATAAAAAAAATCATAAAAGTTTTGCGTCATATCTAAATCGTCTCGTCTATCTATTATTCTAAGACTTTTTATTTTAAAGTTTATCTCAGATAATTTTATTTTATTAATAACTAGCAAATTTATACCCGTACTTCGCACGGATTAAAAAAAATTCAAATCGATCCAAGTATGTGTACTATATAACCTGTTTTAACCCTTTCGCTACGAAGGATATTTGCTTCCTCGTAGTATTTGAAAGGAATAACATTATCGAATCCTCAGTTGTTCGGGCGTTTTGGGGCGCTTCCACAAGGAAAGGAATAAAATCATAAACTTAAGTTATTCTTCCCGCTCGTTTTCGAGTATGAAATCCCGTTTCATTGTTATAAAATTCCAAAATCAAAATTACGGTGTAAAATGCACTCATAAATGGCATCACAATTCACTCATAAATAAATATCGTCACCTGACTGTGGTTCTAAAATACGACGCTCTTCGCCAATAGCCCTCGTGCAGCTCTAGAGCGACGTTAATTAAAACCAAAACCAAAAAAAAACCATAAATAAATAAAACCTTTTAACTCTTTTGGCGCGTTTTGGGAAATAATTTGGCGAGAAAATAGATATAGCTACAAACACACCATTATACATACAGCTCTAACACAATGACCTTAGCACAACCAACCAGCTTATAAATTAGTTTTAAAAAGCATTTTGGCCATTGGGCAAATTTTAATACATAATTTGGCGAGATTGGCAACATTTATGGCAAAAAAAAAATAAAGAATAAAACCCTGATATGCAGCTGTAGTGCGATGGCCTTTATTAACCATCATAGTTCAGAAATAGCTTAACAAACATTGTGCCCATTTGGCGAGATTGGCAACGTATTTGGCGAAAAAATAAAGACATAAAATCCTAATATGCAGCTGTAATGCGATGGCCTTTATTAACCATCATAGTTCAGTAATAGATTAACAAACATTTTGCCCATTTGGCGAGTTTTAATAAATAATTTGGCGAGATTGGTAACATATTTGGCGAAACAATAAAGACATAAAACGCTTATACGCAGCTCTAGTGCAATTTCGTTATTAACCATCGCATTTCTGTAATTGCTTAGCTATACATTTATTGCTGCATATTTGCAATCAACAAAACCATCAATGAAGAAATCATCAACTAAACCCACAATATATCCTCGTATGAAAACTGGTAAGAAATACGTCACTTGAAACATATCAATTATTTTCAAATGATGATTTTAGTTTCTGAAAGTAATGGCAACACAAAAATAAACATTTTAAATTTCATTTTTATTATTATAGATTAAAATATCAAGTTAAAAATTAAAAGTTGCCTTGATATAAATTAAAGAATAATATAAAATGAAAGTTTACTACTTAAAATGATAGTAAACTAAATCTTTAAAATGAAAATATTTGTAAGTTTTTAAGAATAAAGTATTTTCTTTTTTATATTTTAACTATTTTCGAAAAGTTTATTTTAATTTCTTCTGCTGAATGGCAACTCGAAAGAAAAATGTTCATCGGATTTGAGCCAAAGTGGTGTATTTTTTTCAGAAAATTCGAATTTTCTCTAAAAATAGAACATTTTGAGCTCTGAAAGTTCTTATTTTGCAACTAAAGTATGAACTACGTATTTCTACCAAGTTACGAGTCAAACAAATGTCTAGTTTGTGAGTTTCGGAGAGACATACATACACACACACATACACACAAAACTTCATTTTTATTATTATAGATACAACAAATCTAAAAAAATGTACTCAATTTTTTTGTACTTTTCCATTTTGTGGACGCAAGCGATAAAGTCAAGAAAATTGTTAAACCGCCGTGCCGCCAAATGGAATAGTCCAATTTAAATGTGTGTGCAGTGTTTGGTGTCCAAAGATTCCATTTAACGAGTTATACGCCACGCAAAATAGAAACGTAAATTTTTTTCAATCGTAATTATATGTCGAAAAAATAATAATAAACACACAATAGTCGCGTTTACATGAGCCATCGAATCCATGGAATGCCAAAATCCCTATTAGGGGAAATGAAGTCGAGCAAGATTTCTAACCCAAAGGATAGTCTGTGGCTGAATCCATGGTATGAAACATCAAACCCTCCTTCATTGGAAGGTTTGCGAACCCCCCGATGAACCCTGCAATTCTGGTTCTGTCTGGGAGAAAATCCTCAAGAGGGAAAAATTGGTGAGTTTGTTCTTCAATCCATGGATTCGATGTCTCATGTAAACGCGCCTAATGTGTATTGTCGGTATGGTGGTTTCGATCCTCGCTTGTTATCCGAGTGGACCTGGGTTTAAATCCCGGATACGGCATGGGTATTTGTGTTGTCTATACATGCGGAGAACGTGCTCGTTAAATAGGTGGGTCCGAAAGTCCTGCGTGGGTGGTCAAAGAGCACTACAAAGGGTGCAGGTTGTCTGGATAAAAAAGCCCCTTCCCTTCAGTGACGCGACGTGCTTAACTTCATCAGGTGGCGCCATCTCGGAGCAGAAGTCAAACTTCTACCCTCGTGGGTGCTCAAAGCCTTGTACCAATGGACTAGCTACTGCAACCTTGTTGCCTTCCAGGCTATGCCCTGGCGGCACAAGACAACAACAACCACAACAACCATGCGTATTAACATATTTACTTTGTTTATGCATATGCTTTGTTTAAATCGGCACCATAATTTTTTTAGTCCATGATAAAAGTGTCATTTATAATTATAAAATTTTCTGTGATATTCTAGTGCAATGAATTTACTTATAGATACGTGGGTAATTTTTATATTATTATTACAGAGATTCTGCAACTAACAATACCACTGGATATTGTTCTAATATTAGACTTCCAATTCAGTTGAAATAACTAATTTATGATTTTCCTCTTCCCCCCCCCCCTCCCTATACTTCCATAATAGTACGTAATGCATATCTTTGCATTAACTATACAGTAAAAAATTCCAATTAAATTTACGGGTTTTTGACTGTTAGGTACATCCTTTTGTCCAATGAGAACATGATCATGTAGCTAAACAAATTAATTTAAATCAGCATGTAAATTAACAGTGTTTAAATATAAAGACTATGAAGTGAACAACTGATAAATAAAAAAATTGAGAAACCTAGCCAAGAGTGTACTTTTGGCAAGTTAGTAACAAAAAAATTAATTTAAAAAAAAAAACTTAAGAAACCTATTGAAAAGTGTACTTTTAGCTAGTTAGTTACAAAAAAAAAGTTAAATTGTATTATACCTTATTTTCTATCGAAAATTCTACTAAGTATTTTCTATTGAAAATTCTAAGTACTTTCTGTTTTCTAGAGAACATTCTACAAAGTACTTTCTATTTTCTAGAGAAAATTCTACTTAGTACTTATAATTCCGATAGAATTTTCAAAAAGTATTCCAGCATCAGTAATAAATATTATATTAAACGTATCTAATATATTGTTGTGTTTGTGCCTTACCTTTTCAAGCTTTGCCATCAGGAATATTTGGTTACCCGTACTATAAGTATGGTAGGATAGAGTAAGTAAACTCAAAACAATTTTTATAGAATTATTTCAAATAGTTTCTCGTCCATATTATTTCTTGTTCAACATGAGAATATGACGTATTCCATTTTTCCAAATTATAATCAAACTGAAACAGAAACCATAATCTCTTGCAGTCCCTTTGTATGTACAACTAATCACTGTTGTTTGCAAAGTCGCCTAATGATCTTCTCTTTGTAAATAAGACAGTACCCACATCATATTTTATAGGCAAATTTGTGTTTAATAAATGTCTTGAAAAACGTGTTACAGTTCCATCAACTATGGAGGAATCGGGACAGTCATTGGTCACGAAATCAGCCATGCATTTGATACTGCAGGTATGGTCCTCATTTCGTATATTAGCAGCACACAATACACACTGCAAAAAATATCCCCTGAAATGTACGGTTTTAAAGTGGTGGATGAGTTGACAGAAAAAAAAAACGTACAGAAATTTTCTTTGTTGAATATACGATAAGTTCCAGTTAAAAAAAATATTTTTCAGTTAAATATTAGAATTTTTGTTATACTCTTTTTTAAATCTTCATTTAAAAAAACCGTCCAGGCACGCTCACAAAACATAACTTGAAATGGACTCATCGTTTGGTTTCTGCTTCAACTTTTATACGTAACTCAGAACTACCCTCCACCCCTAAAAATAGATGAAACTTACTGAATTCGGTCGACTTGAAATGTAAGGCTAAGGACCAAACCACACACACATTTTTTATTCCATTAAACCCAATAAATAAAAATTAAAAAGCAGTTAATTAGTTTATTCATTTGCAAGGAGAAGATAACAGTTCAACAAATTTCAAACAATATTTTTCAAGTTAGGGTCATTATGTCTTGGTGTTCATTCACTGGCGAACGCAGCGCCTTAAACGTTCATTCACTGGTTAGTCTACCCTATATCCCTTCTTTTCAGGAAGACAATTCGACCATATAGGCAACAAACGAAACTCTATACAAGTTTGCAGCCAAAGCCAAGTGCTTCGTTGACCAATACAAAAACCACACGGATCTGCTTTCGCCTGTCAAGGTAAGCATAGCGAAGTAAGACTGGAACCGTTAGGGAGCCATATCTCAGTGGTACAGAACAATGCTGCTGACAAGCAGATTGCGAGATCGATCCCTGGCATGGTCTAAATTTATAATTTAGTTATTCTTTGGTTTAAGGGGTCTAAGGAGTCTTAAAAATGTGCAAAGAAGGAACTACAAAGCATAGTTTGATCTTTCATGTATTTTTTTAACTACTCAATATACAAGTATAATTTTTTTATATGTAATTCTACAAGATTTATTTAATATGAAACAAATTTTAAAATTTATGAAACTTTAGCCAAAACTAAAATAAATGATATTAAACATAAAGCTATTTGAACACATTGTGAATAGGCTTGCGCGGCAAATTGTGAGGTCAAAATTGAAGACATGACCAAGAAAATGACATTATATTGTACAAATATGTACAAACTAGAACTTATACCTAAATTCTCAGCTCAATTTTAATTAGAAATAATTTTTAAAAATTTTTTTAATCAAAATTCAAAAAATTTTATAATTTTTTTTAGAAAAAAGTTCTTAAAATAAATTCTAATTACAATTGAGCTGAGAATTTAGTTATAAGTCTTTGTTTGTACATATTTGTACAATATAAAGTCATTTTCTTGGTCATGTCTTCAATTTTGACCTCACAATTTGCCGCGCAAGCCTAATCACAATGTGTTCAAATAGCTTTATGTTTAATATCACTTATTTTAGTTTTGGTTAAAGTTTCATAAATTTTAAAATTTGTTTCATATTAAATAAATCTTGTAGAACTACATATAAAAAAATTATACTTGTAGTAGTTAAAAAATTACATGAAAGATCAAACTATGCTTTGTAGTTCCTTCTTTGCACATTTTTAAGACTCCTTAGACCCCTTAAATAGTTTCTTGTTATTTCTTAATTTATGTAAATTAGTTAATTTCTAGAACCTTCTAGGCTAGAAGGATCTTTATATAATTGTATCAATCCTAGATTGTATCCATCCAGTTAGGTGATTAAATAGTCTCGAGTTAAGATATAGCTAACTTGTCGTTTCTTGAACGCAACCCACTACATCAGTTACCGTATTCCCCTCTCGTGACAATATTTAGGGTACTACCCAAGGTTCTGAAAATACTACAAAGATCACTAACCCTTTAATGCATACTGTTGCCATATGGCAACAAGTAACATAATCCACATTATCATATTGAAGTAGAGCTCCCTCTCAACAAATCTGTGCTTTTTTCCTATATTACATTCCATTTTGAATTTTTAGTTACTTGTTACTCTCATACATGACAGTAGTAAAAGTGTATTCAAAATTAAAGAGTGAAGTTATTAACTGTTGTGAAATTACGTCTTTGGCAGTATTCAAAGCATAATAATATTAGTACTAAATACAAATAAATTGTTTTTAAAAAATATTTATAGTTCTGGAAGGTTATTTTAAAATATATTTGGTAGTTTTTCTAGTCATTCCTATCAAAATTGGAATTTTAAAGTTGGTTTTGGAAAAAAATTTTAGAAATTGAAATTATTTAAATTCCAAAGCAGTTAAGTTTTTTTTTCAGTATTTTTCCCATAATGCGTGAGTATTAAAGATACAAATATATTTTTTCGGGATGAAAAAAAATTCAGGCATTACAGGGTTAAAGGATCACTGAACAACCTTTTACTACTGAACTGAACTCTGGAAGGAGCATCCCATGAACAGCTGTTGAAGCCTATTTTTTGTCACTTGTGTGTGGCGACAGCTTTAGGGAGAATATGTGCCTCATTTGGCACGAATTCGCCAATCACAATTAGCACTCCATTTGACAGTTTGCATAATCGCTCGCCAAGAAGTACTCCAAGGAATTTAAGTTTTAAGGATTGTTCCTGTAATTCTATTTTTTTAGAAGTACATGTTTCCGAAACTGCATTATATAGAGAGTCTTCTAATGCTATAACATATCAATTTTCTGTTAAAAAAATTATTGAAAAAGTTTGTTTAAAATGCCTATTTTAACAGGTAAAGTATAGGATTGGCGGCAGAAATTGGGTTGCTCTTACAGGGTTGCCGGGCTTCACCGACCCAATTGGCGAGCGTTCCGATGCTCCTTCCAGGCTTTCAGTTCAGTTCAGTGCCTTTTACCCATAAAGGACGGTTAGTAAGGAAAATAGGTTGACCAATGTAAAAATATATAAGTCACATGAAGACCTTAGTCCTGTAACCCATATTGAAGAAATTAAGTACCGTCAGTGCGGGTAACTTTGGCCAAAATCATAGTTTTTTTCACAAAAGAAGAAAAATGTAACTTCAAAAACGATTTAAACACTTAAAAATCCTTATGCATTCTAAGTATTGTACATTTAGGAATAATTTTCAGGCATTTTTGTTACATTTTATAAATTAATAAAAAATTGGTATTAATTTTAAAAAATAAGACACTGTTAGGAGCCGGGCGGGTAACTTTGGCCACCCAAGAAATACATAAGAAACATACTTTTTAACATCCTTAAAAGCTGTGTTAACGATTTAAATAGCAATATTAAAACTTTAAACCCAAAAATAACAAAGTTATAAGACATATAGTTATTTAAAATGGTATATAACTTAACATTTACATTGCAGTGCATCGTGGAATGGCATTACACGTTGAATACTAGTATTGTTTGTCGCTTAAAAGAAAGAAAAATAAACTTCTATTTTAATAAGGAAAAAAGAACTTTTTTGAAGCAAGATTTAATAACAAATATATTCGTAAAAAGCAAACGATTTTATTATAAAAGGTGAAAAATGATATATTTATAATTAGGAATTCGAAAATGTTTACCTTTCGACATTTGCGATTTTGAGTGGAATGCGTATCTTGCATTCTATTTTTATCTTTTTAACGTTTAAAATCATGAGATTTAAAAAAAAATATCTAAAAAAAATGAGTAATCATAAAAGTAAGAATTTTTTCACAAATAGTTAAACTTAATACACTTTTACATACATTTTTTAAAGTGCAAAGTTCCATAAAGAAATATTTACATCTATGGCCAAAGTTACCCGCATTCATCGGCAAAAGCTTCCCAATTACAAATATTTTAATACAGCATAAAAAGTAGTCAACTTATGATAAAACAAATGGTGTAATATTCTTCCTCATTAATAAAAGAATCGAATAGAGGTTTTTATTTAAATATTTTCAATATTTTTTTAAGTGTTCCAGACAAAAGTTGGAAGAGATAGATTTTTGTCATTTTATGCTCGTAAGAATGAAAACAGCATTTGTAGCATTGCCAGATTTAGAATGAGATTTTTTTTTACATGAAATGAAAGGCGATATTTCCACCTTTCCAAAAATGTAAAACAATTTAAGATGAGATCATTTTATGAAGAGAAATTAAGAAACAAATCTTTTTCCGACGCGTGGCCAAAGTTACCCTCCGTGGCCAAAGATACCCGCTTTGACGGTAACTCAAAATATTAATTTTAAAAACTGTTTTATTCGGAAATGTGAAGGTGTTAATGATTCTCACTTCCTAAATCTCCGTTAATGGTGAATTACGATAAGAACTCAAAAAGCCTAAACCTTTGTTCAAGAGATATATCATGAATTTTTGACTTGCATTTAAAGAAATTTCGGCAGTTTTTTGTAACTTAAGTTGGTTCTAAAATTTAAGTAAATTTAATTAAAAATTCTAAATAGATTTTAAAATATATCCATGGATGCTAAATTACAAATTTATGAAATCATAACAAGAAAACTATTTCGTTATTATACAGCTCTAGTTATAAGAAAAATAATTGTAGAAAAGCTATGTAAGATAAAAGCTATAAAATAATTGTAGAAAAGCTATGAAAAGTCCTTAAATTTAAGTTTTTCATCGCATGTTTTTAAAAAAATATATCTAATTAGACACACATACAATCAAACTTCAAAATTTCATTAAAGCTTCTTATTAGCACTTTCGCTACCCATTATTTTTGTTTCCACGTAATATGTAATAGGAATATCATTATCGAATGCTTAGTTGTACGGCAGCCGTTTAAAAGTGAAAGGGGTAAAACAGTTTTTTAATACGTTAGTTATGTATATAATTGTATAATTTTATATATCTATGCTCAAGTCCTACAATATAATGAACTGCTGGATTTATTTCTTTATATAAGGCCGATGGTCGGGTTACTTTAAAAGAAAACATAGCTGACAACGGAGGAGTAAAGAGTGCATTCAAAGTAAGGAAAGCGCTACTTTTCATTATCATGTAATCATCTTTATTAGAGTCAGTATTCCTTTGTAACTCAATGCAAGGGATGGAGAGTCCCAGTCATTAAGGCCTTGCATGCAAAAGGTGTCGCAAGCCCGGGCAAAAATAACTACCGTGCTGTAAACGGTCGGTGCGGCTAAAAATATCATACGTGGAGGGACCCTGTACCAGAGGGAGAGTACGTTAAAAATGATTCAAAACCCGAAATCTGAAATCTGAAATCGAAAAATAAGTGACGAGCTTTGGCGCGAAGCGCCCTTTCTCCTTCATCGAAGACGTCCCGAAAAGGGGTTAACTGCAACGTAGAATCAATCCGGACGAAGTCTAAGCTGGAAAACTGTAGGGGTGTTGCCACAAGGGCTCTGCATAGCAGGATATAAAACGTCTGAAAAGAAACAAAAGATTAGTAACATAGAAATATAATAACATAGAAAACAATGTAATAAAAGACAATAAAACACATAGAAATATGGACATCAAAACACAATGAGCAAAATGCATCGTCAAGAGAAGTCAAAAAGACAAGTCAAAAGAAAAACAGCTAGTCAAAATCACCAATCAGGATCATGATGGATCGTTCTGGGACGTTTGAACTTCTGTTCAACAATGGGGTCGTAATCGGCAATTTGCCTGAGATTGTCGTAATTACTGTTCTGTAGTGAAGTGTTGTAATTATGTGATGCAGTGAGAATGGCGGTGTCAATGGTGTCAATCCCAAGGTCCTTGTGTATAATGTAGTTCCTAACGAACCATGGGGCGCTTGTGATTCTACGAAGTGCTTTGTTCTGAAATGTTTGAAGCTTGTTTCTGTGTGTTTTTCTAACTGCAGCCCAAGCCGGAGAGGCGTACAGTAGAATAGGTCTGATCATGGTTTTGTAGAGTGTGAGCTTGTTTTTGAGTGTCATGTTGGAGTTTTTGCCAATGATAGGGTTTAAGCTAACACTGGCTCCAGTAGCTTTGCCAATGGTTTGTCTGATGTGTTCATGGAAATTGAGTCTGTTGTCGAGGTAGACACCCAGATATTTGGTGTGTTTACCGTTTTTGATGTCTGTGTCAAAGATCTCAAGATGTGTGTCATAATGTTTGCGTATCTTGTGTCTTCTGAACAGGACTGACTCACTCTTTTGAGCGTTGATCTTGACTCGCCAGTCCTCACACCAAGTTTGAACAGTGTCTAGTGCAGTTTGGAGCTTGCGAAAAGCTATGTCTCCGTGTTTTGATTTGGCAAGAATGGCAGTGTCATCTGCAAACTGTGCTGTGATGCAATTGTCAAATGTGTTGAAGTCGTTGATGTAGAGGTTGAAGAGCGTGGGGCCCAAGATACTACCTTGGGGAACTCCTGCTCTTATGTTTGTGACTGTTGAGAGTGTGTTGTTGACTCTGACCTGAAAAACTCTGTTTGTGATGAATGAGTGGATGATGTGAATGAGTGTCTTTGGAATGTTCTGTGTAATGAGTTTGCTGATGAGTCCCTCATGCCATAAACTGTCGAAAGCTTTCTCCACGTCCAGAAAAACTCCCCCTATAGCTTCCTTGTTATTAAATGCTTGTCCAATGATCTCAACCATTCTGTGTACCTGATGGACAGTGGAGTGTCCCCGTCTGAAACCATATTGGTTGGTGTTGATGATGTTGTTTTCGTTGATGAAGTGTTGTAGTCTGATGTTGATGACTTTTTCGAACAGTTTAGCCAAACAAGGCAATAGACTGATCGGTCTGTAGTTGTTAGGTTGAAGTGGGCTCTTCCCTGGCTTCTTGAAAAGGATCACAATGGCCTTTTTCCAGCAGCTGGGAAAGTAGTGTAGTCTGAGGCAAGCGTTGAAGATGTTTGTGATGTGGACTATGACCTTGTTGTCAACGTTTTTGATGGCAGTGTTGGAAATTTGGTCATAGCCAGATGCCTTTTTGGGGTCAAGTGTTTTGATGAGTTGTTTGAGCTCCTCAGGTGTTGTGTGAGTGGTAGGTGTAGTGGGTGTGATCGCAAGGTAGTTTTCTACCTCGCTACTAACTTTGTCCACCAGCTCAATGTTAATGGGGGTCTGATGTGGTGAGAACTGGTTGTGTAGGCTGGAAGCAAGAAGCTCTGCCATGCCGTGTTCAGTGTAGACAAGTGTGGAGGGTCCTTGAAGAGGGCCGATTAGTTGTGGCTTGGATTTGAGGGCTTTCGCCATTTTCCAAACGGTGTTGTCGTGTGTAGAAAGTCTCATGACTGTGTCTTCCCATTCAGCTTGTTTGTGCTGAGCAATGAGAGTTTTGACGTGTCTGCAGGCATCATTCCATCTGCTTTTTGTTGGGGGGGGGGGTGTCTGGTGTGTTTGTACTCCTTTCTGAGTCTGTTCTTCTCCCTAATCTTGTCTCTAATGTAATGTGGAAGTCTAGCTTCTGTGATGGTTTTAGTGGGTTTGGAGCTGTTGTCAATGTCCTGCTTGAGTTTTGTAGTGAGGTGCCCAATGGCATTGTCAATGAGATTTGTGTTGGTCATGTTTGGGTTGATGGTGATGTTCTCTCCAGACTTGGTGTAGAATGTCTCCCAGTTTGTCTTGTATTTCACTCTCTCAGGGGGTTGGGTGAGGCCATAAAAAGTAAAAGTCACTGGGCTATGGTCCGAGGAAAGGCTGTCGTGAACTTTAAAATGGGGGATGTGGGGAATGCCCTTAAGGAGCATAATGTCCAAAATGTCAGGCAATGGTGAATATAGCCTGGGAAGTGAGTGGGTTCGTCGGGGGCAGCCAGAGTTACTCCCTGGTCTAAGATGAATTTTTTGAGGGTGATACCATTGGGGTTAGTTGCCCTACAGTTCCAATGGGTATTTTTGGCGTTAAGATCTCCTGCCAGAATAGTAGGAAGGCCAGAATTCAGAAGAACAGCAAGGTCGCTGTTAAGCAATTTGGAATTTGGGGGATTGTACACTGAGATGAAAAGAATTTCACCAAAATTTTCATTCTCAAGTACAACAGCACAAGCTTCAATAGAGGTTAGTTGTGGGAGCATGTACTCAGTACACTTAAAGCTCCTCTTGCAGTAAATGGCCACACCGCCCCCTCTGTTGTGTAGTCTGTCTTGTCTGAAAAGAGTGTAGTTGGCAATCCTAGCCTTGTCACATGGTCTGAGGTGTGTCTCGTTCAAAAGCATGATGTCAATGTTGTGGTCAGTGATGAACTCCTTGAGTTCATGTATCTGCTTCTTGAGGCCGTTTAGGTTGGCAAAGCCGACATTTGTGTAAAATGTGGGGTTGTAAGTCTTATGTTGTGTGTTGTGGTGTTTATTCATTGCTGCACATTGTAACTAGCTCATCTAGGATACTAATCCCAACTGTAAATTTGTCAAATGGTGTTTTAGCAGCTTTGAACCGTGTGAAAGCATTCTTGATCAGGTTTAGTACCTGACTTAAATTGAAGCTTTTTATGAACTGTTGCAGGTCTTTGATGGTGTTGAAGATGTTGAACTCTTCTTCGTGTGTGTTATTTTGCTGTTGTGGTGTGTGATGGGTTTCCCCGTGTTGTAGTTGTGGGGCGGCTTCGACATGTGTCTCCACCTCGCTGAAGTTTTGTGCGTCTACATGTTGTTGTGGTGCAGTTGAGGGTCCAGCCGCTGTTGCGCTTGAATGGCTGAGTCCAGCCCTCACTGGGGCGGATTTGATCAGCGGCCTTGCCTTGTTTATGTTGTCAATAGCTGTTTGAACTTTGTTGGCATGTTTTGGTGTCTGAGTAGGCCTGTTGTTATTCAAAACCCGATGTGGCGTACGCCCTTAAAAACTGTGTTGGGTGCCCCCTCAAAGTCGTCTCGACACTTGACTGTGGTTCTACATTACGACACCCGTCGCCCTCGTATAGCCTCTTGTGTAGCTCTGTGTGACGCACATTTACTTAAACTCTAGTTCTATGTTCTTTATAAGACTAACGCATGGTTTGTACAATAAAATTGTGTCAATTATACTGTCCACTCTAGTTTTTTAGGCGCATTCGGTGCCAAAAACCTGTCAAATTTAAAGAGCCCGGATTAAAGAGTACGGTAGATCGGCTTTAAATGCTTTGCACTTCGGCGCACATGTTCTGTGTCCGTGCCTTCTCTGTCTTCTTCGATGTTATTGGTAGAGCGTGATTGAGATATTAGTTCAAATCTACACATCATAAGTTAAGATGAAAACATAGTTGTTATAAAAAAAAAAGAATTTTTTGGCTTTTTTGACAGTTACTTCTCTTTATTGTTAGGCTTTTCGTCTCCACCTGGCATTGTCGGGCGAATACTTTAGCTACAGGAAGCGACTGCCAGGACTGCCTGCGAGCCCAGAACAACTCTTCTTGGGATTCGGTAAGAAAAAAACGCATTCTTTTTTTTCCTGCGCGGCTTTCGCTACCAATTTTGACGCACAGATTACACTGAATCTGAGTTGTCTGTGGATGTCAAAGTGGGCCGAGATTTTAATTTTGCCGAGAGAATTTAAGCCAAGTAGGTTCTCAAGGAATATTTTACATGACACATATTCATAAGACATGCGTGTCGACAAAAAATAGTACGTGTTAACCAAGTCCTAAACAAATCAACTTGATCGGAAGAAAAACTGAGTTCTGAGCCTGATGATGTCACACGTAAAGATTATGAAAGAAACAACCCTCTCTCTAAAATGGCTTATAATATTATATGATCACTTATACCCTTCATAGTCATTTTGATATCGGTCAGATATCAAAAAGTGATGACGCGATATAGTGTGCTACTAGAGAGGTTTTTGAGTTTGAATTACACTCAGATCCAAAATTACCTTTACATGCATTTTTTTCTTTCAACTATATTTTTTCGACAGTACAAAAGTACACAAGTGTTACACATAAAATTTTATAATATGGTTTAAAGTAACGCCTATTCTCTGAATCACTTTTTGCTACTAATGTCGTAACGCTGCTGCCCTTAGGGGCAAAAATCCCACCTAATATTTTTTTAATGATATAGTTGATTGATGATTGATATTGACTGATTTTAAAGAAATCCTATAAAACAAATCTTTCAACACAAACAAATGTGTCTGACTTTAACTTGTATCAAAATTTCGAATAAAATTTAATATACTATTCATAAAATAAATTTAAGTTACTATTTTTAATTATTTTAGATATGGTGTACCAACATGTCAGATGAACTGGCAAAAAGATATAATGAATTTGACAGTCACGCCCCGAGTAAAATACGGTAATGTGCAAAGTTTATTTGCTATTTTTATTTTTCTATAAGGAAAATTTTAATGCTGAAAAAAAAAGCTATAGCCAAAGATTTCTCATCGGGCTTTTAATAATCGGACAATCTTTTATTAAATAGTTATTCATGCAACTGGTGCGTAAAATTAACTATTTAAAACTAAGGAAATAACTTATATTTCAAACAGATTTCCTTCGGTTTTTAAACAAGAAATTTAATCAACTCACAGGCTTATGTTTTAAAATCAAGAACAAAAAAATATTTTTTTACCCTGTACATAAGATTTTATAATGTAGGGTAGACCAACCAGTGAATGAACGTTTAAGGCGTCACGTTCGCCAGCGAATGAACACCAGGACAACCAACCATTGTCAGATAGCTTCTTTCTACTACATAGGAGGAAGTCAGTGTTGCCAATCCATATAGTGGAATGATTTTCAATCCTTATTTTTTAAAATTATACTTACCAAACGTTCACTCACTAGTCAGTCTACCCTACGTTAATAATTTCGTTGCTTTTCTTCCTCGTGCAGCTCTAGTGCGACGATATTCAAACTAAACATAAAATCTTTGCTTTTCTTATTTAATTTTTAATTGTGTGATTTTCCTCGAATTGAGTCAATGTAATTTGGAATGAATCATTGATGAAAAAACTGATTTTACGCACTCGAGCTTAAAATAATTTTTGCTTACTGATTTCTTTAAAAAGTTACCTTATACGTGATTATTTAATTAAATAAGTAGGTTTTTTGAACGGGGTTATTTTAAATTAATTTTTTTTCTTTTATGCCTTAGTGTAAACGTGCCTTTGTCGAACTTCAAGGAATTTGCCAAAGCTTTTAAGGGGGTCTGGCACCCCAAAATCATTGAAAAAATTAAAAAAAAAATTAGTGGCTTAAAATACTATATCAACCTTTATTAATAATGTCACAAAGTTTTAAGACGATTGGAAAAATATTTTTGACATTAAAGGCAATTTTATTTTACCCTTTCTTTAGTGAAACGGCCCAGAACGGCCGAACGACTAAGGATTCGATAATGTTATTCCAAACAAATATTACGAGGAAGCAAAAATCCTTCGTAAGGAAATGGGTTAACAATAAAAACTTTAAATTGGTTTTTCTCGGTTTTACAATTTTTGAATCATGTGAATGTTTGGGGGCACATAACTAAAAATGTTATTTATTTAAATACTTGAATTTTTTATGTGTAATTCACAAGTATATTTAAACATTTTAACGCAGGGAATAGTTTGTAAAGTTTTTACTTTTTTTTAAAAAAAAATCTTTTAGGTTAAAAATATTGACATTCTTCAACGATATTTAAAAAAATTCATATTTAATCTAGTTTTTAGTTCTTCAAAATAATCATGTGTTAAAATACTTAAAAATGTCTATAGATGAAACTGTGAAAATTTGAAATGGATATATTAATTAGTTAATTCTTGAGATGCCCCCAAAGTTGGACAATTTAACATGGGCTTCTATGGAGGTGCCAGACCCCCTTAAGTGCAAGGCTGGATCGCCCATCAATCCAATACACAAGTGCAATCTGTGGTGAGAGCACAAGAAGCACCATAAACACGAACACAAATATTTTTATTATGTGTATTAAATTATGTATGTGCGTAACAAAATAAATTATTTCCTTCAATTGTTGTTAAAAACGTTTTCACATAAAATATTTCAAAAGATATTTGTTTTTATTAAAAAAAAATAAAGATGAATCTTTTGAAATATTATATTGGGGTGAAGCTCCTGAATGATATATAATGCTCGTGAAGGCTATATAATGTTTAAATGTTTACATAAATTAAAAAGTTCTTGAAATAGTATTCTCACTAAGTTAAACTTCTAGTCAACTGTTTTTCAAATTTGAGTGAAATAAAGTAAGAAATTGTGATTTAAATTAATGTTGTAAAAATGAGAATTTTGAAAAAATAATAATAAATCATTTATGTATTAAGTATTGTTACTTTAGAAGATGAATAACAAATGTCAGCACCTTTACTATGCAGGGCCCGATCACCGAATAGGCCAGGGAAGCCTGGGCTTCCTCCTCAAAATTTGAAGTCACCTTTTTTTAAAACACTAATTCTGTTATAAATATTCCCACATTTTCAAACACTTATGTTCCGAAAACATTTTTTTTTATTTTAAGTTTGGGATAGGTTGTCTGCGGGCAACAAAATAAAATTCCCCATGACGTAAACTTTTTATAGTAGGGGAGATCTGTGTACCTAGGGCCACCATGTACCTAGGGCCACCCTACCGTATTTAAATAATATTTAGTTCCAAGTTTTATAATTAAGGATGGAGAAGTGGCAACACCAACTTTTGTTTTGGCAGCCATTTTTAAACTTTGGAGGAGAAAGCTGGGGAAACTTATTAGTGAAAATCAGTTTTGTATGTCCTGAAGTAAAATTCTGAAGCTCATCAATTTTTTTGTTTGACCAAAGGAAAGTTAATTTTTTTCAGTTGAGTTCTGGTGTATAATTTTATTTGTAATATTGGGTTCTAAATGAGATAATTAATAAGTCTCCTCTCCATGTGGGTTTTTCTGTGGATGACATTTTGTATAAAATTATCAAATCTTGTACCTAGGGCCACATAGTTGCATTGTACCTAGGTCCATGGCCCTAGGTACAACTAGGTCTAAGAGAGGTGGCAGAAAACCAGGCAGATGCAGAATTCTGACAGACACTCCAGAAAAGAAAGAAATTGAAGAACAACTTGGAAATAGAAAAGCCAAAAAAAAAGGAAAATTGTGAAAAAAAACCCTGTAAGTGAAATTGAGGAAACGACATCCGAAGAATTATCAGACATTCCACAGTGTTCTGATTCCAGTTCCACTGATGATGCAAGTTATATAGTTGATACCATGAGTAATTCTTGTTTGAGAAGGGGGACTTTTGTTTAACAAAGTTACGAGGCAAAGGATCTGAACACTTTTATGTGACTGAAATAATAGATGTTGCAGGTAAACACTATAGCATTAAATATCTAAAAATCTATGATAAAGATAAAATCTATGAAATTGATAACAGTAATATAGTGTTTAAATTACCCAAACCACAATCTGTTGGTACTTCAGAGCGGCAAAGTTTGCAGCTCACTTTTGGAACCAGTTTTTTAAATTATTATGTGAAATGAAAATTCTTGCAATTCATTAATAATTGAAGAGCTGAGTGGAAGAACGTGCTAAGTGACATTTTTGAAAAAATTGAGATTTTTGTGTTAATGTTTATGTTATTATCTTCTTTAAACATAACAGCCTTCAATTTTTTTGAAAACATTCGATTTCCTACTTTTTTCGTAAACGAAGTTGGAAGGTGCGCGCGTTTTCGTCACTTTTTCAATGGAAGAAAGTGCTAAAGGCTCTTAGCATTTTTTTCCTCCGAAATCGTCCGATTCCGGTACAATCGTTTAGTGGAAGAAAGTGCTAAGTGACATCGTTCGCGGAAAATTTCGACTTTCGCTTGCATTAGCAAAAAAAAATGATCTCTTGTAGTTTTAATCAAAAAGAATTGAACAAAATATAACTAATATATACTTATTAACTTTATTTATTAAATATAACCAATGAAATAAAATTTATATTGATAAAACCTGGTTTTAGTGCATTTAGCAAAGCAGGAGAAAGTGCATTTTTATTTTACAATTATTCGGAGTTAAAGGTTTCACATTTTAAAAAATATCGTCTGATTTTAATGTCTTCTGATTTTTATTGTAATAAACATAGATAATTTAGCAGCGAACAGATGGTATAATTAAAATAAAGTTGCACCTGCTGAGATCGCAGTTCGCGTTAAAACAACATTGCATCCATGAACATTCAAAGCATCTGGCTATCTAAAACAATGAATTATGGGTACAAAAATAGTTTAAAGCCATTTTAGGTTTGATCTCTAAAGCTATCGAACGCATTTTGTGGAATGTCCTAAACTCCTAAAATTATTAAATTGGAATTAAGAAGCAAGCGGAAAGCTGAACTTTTGCTTGAACGTGCATGCGAATAGCAGCTTATATGGTAAGTACAAATTTAATCCAGGTATTGCTTTGTTATGTAAAACTACAATATGTTTATTATAATTGATGTAAAAAAAGTAATAATGTATAAAACGTTATAAGTTCTTAATATTTATTAAAATATCGATGACTTTAAAAAAAGTACTATGCATCACGATTGTAAAAATAAATTGTTTAAACAATCATGTTGTATTGCTGTAGAAATGCTGTTAAAGTATCTTTCTTAAAATTGATTAAACCCATTAAAATGAGAAAGTAAAACGTAAGTATCCGTAGGATCTATATCCTGCCACACAACTTGTTTTTACTTTTTTTATTTAATATCAAAGTTTGTTTTTATATTCGATTATTCTTATCGAAAAACTATTTAAAAATTTATTTTGCGAAAACTTACATCTTTAAATTTAATATTTATTTTATTCACATGCATTTATGTTTCTTTTACTATCTTTTTGTATACTTTTCATTAAGTTGATTTGTATTATTATTATATTATGCATTTAGTTTATAATTTCAGTGATAATGTATTTTTTTAAAAAAAATTTCAATTATAAACTTACTCATCTAACATTAAGCAAGAAGTTCTAAAATAACTTATATATAACCTACTTTCTTTTAACTTAAATAGTCAAAGAAATCGCTACAGTAGGGACAGACGGACGAACAAAATGTACAAAATAGGTGTCCAATATCTTTTTTAAAAAAAACTAGGGATGTGTAACACTATATTACTTTCAATTACCGATTAATAAATCGAAACGCTCATTTAAAAGTCATAATATCCCTTATAAAGTGTTTTCAATAACTTTCAAACCTTAAAAGTTCTATGGCAGCTACTCCTTTCACATGCATAATATTGTAGAAAACTTTATTTTCACGTCCTACTAGCACAGCGAACACGTGTATCAAATTTGAAGTCCGTATCTATTTTCGTCACTTGACCAGAGTTCTAAATTACGAGGCGTTATTGGCAGTGTTAAAGCTCCTAATGGAGGCTAGAAATAGGTATCCGGAAACGATTACACTACACTACACTACACTACTTCTTTATTTTGAACTGTAAAGTGGTTTCAGACAGACAGACGGATCAATGTAAAAAAAAAAGTTTAGAATGAGCACAAACGTGTAGAAAGCACAAAATCTTCATTTTGTATTATTGAACCCATCGCAATACTTTTATTACCTTATATTTTATATTAGATAATTGATAATGATAACTTTAAAAATTGCACGGGTACAAAAGAAGTTGGGGGGGGGGGGTAGTAGGACGTACGGACAGAAACAAAATAACAGTCAGACGTACAGGCAGATGGCCAAACACTGTAATTGTAGTCATCTATTTATTTACGTTCGAACCAAAAAAAAATTCAAAATCAGGCACTTTGTATCGGAGATTGAACGGGATATAGACGGACGGACAAAATGATGGACGGACAGGCAAACGATTAAAAAGTATAAAAGATATCTGTGAAGATCTGTCTTCCAAACAAAAAAAGAATTTTGAAAATCGAAATGTTAGAACAGAAATTATGAAACTCGTATGGATCAAATTTGCCTAAAAAATGACACTTAGCATTTTCTTCCACTAAACGACTGAAAAAATCTGAAGCATTTCGGAAGAAAAACATGCCAAGTGCAGGAGGCGTCACGCGCGTTCCGTAAATGACGCGTTATTACGTAACGTACGACTAAGCCAAAAGACAACAAGTATTTTGAAGAACCAAACTAAAATGTCATGCCGAAAAAACTATGATTTTGTGAATGACATAAAAGTTGCAATCTAAAAACTTTGAAGCTCATTATCTCGTTTTCACCTTTTTGTCACTTAGCACGTTCTTCCACTAAGCTCTTCAATTTGGTCTATTGCAACTTAGATAATTGAATGAAAAATGAATGTAAAACCTGTTATCCTTTCTTTTATAAAATTC
The DNA here is from genome assembly GCA_023701765.1 of Hylyphantes graminicola. Lineage (NCBI taxonomy): Eukaryota > Metazoa > Arthropoda > Arachnida > Araneae > Linyphiidae > Hylyphantes > Hylyphantes graminicola. The sequence goes on along the minus strand of CM043118.1, from coordinate 28,295,850 downwards.
CTGTATGTATATATGCGTTTTTTATTCACTGGAAATAAAAACCTGAGTTTATAAGGACTGGCCCTAGGTACACAAGCTACTGGCCCTAGGTACATTGATGTCTTGTACCTGGGGCCATTCATGAAGTTTTTTTTAAAAAAAAACTCATATTTAAAAGAATATATTATTTTAAGTATTTTTGTTAATGCCAAATGGATAGTAATTAGTGTAATAAATGTGTGCATACCAATTTTGCATTTTAAAATAATTTATTGGCTCTGTTTTTGAGGATTGAAAAAATCCGGCCCTAGGTACACAGGTCTCCCCTATTCTTTATAAAACTTTAAGCCACTTTTGGGGCCACTTTCAACTTACTAGTTTATGATACGGGATATCTGGAAACAAAAAAAAATTAAAATTGTAATACTTTTTAATCGTATTCCTCATTAAAGTTAAGTTAAGCCACTTTTGAGGAAGTCTGCGCGACAAAACAAAGTTCCCCGTTGCATAAACTTTTTATGGTTTCCTTTTTTAAGTTTTAAGCCACTTTTGGGGCCCCTCCAACTTACGAGTTTGGGATATGAGATGTCTGGGCAACAAAAAGAATTCCCTATTTGTGAACTTCATATGGCATTTTTTTTTACAGCTTTAAGCCACTTTTGGTGGCCCCTCCAACTAACAAGTTTGGGATACGGGATGTCTGCACAACAAAATAAAATTCCCCATTTTGTAAACTTGTATAGTATTCTTTATATGCTCTTAGCACTTTTGGGGCCCCTTCAACTAACCATTTTATAATACGGGATATCTGGAAAACAAAATAAAATTCACCATCTGGGAAATTTTTTTTAAAAAGCAAATTCATTAAAACTTCTAAGTTAAGCCACTTTTGGGGGGCCCCCTGTCCAACTTACAGATGGGATCCCTGATCCAAATAAATGGAAATTTAATGAAGGCCCTGGTTTTTTTTATAAGATTTTTTGTAAAAGTCAAAAAGGAAAAAATTGTTTTACATTTTTGTTGAGATTAAAAAAATTTTAGCTAATGATGCATTTTCTGTAATACACATCATACAACATCTGACTTTTAAAAAACCTTCGAATTTAACTTGCAAATAATACACAAAATATCCCTGAACTTTAATTTCACAATGTGAGCCATGCTTAAAACAAACTATAATTCAGAACACAAGAAGCAAAATATTAATTTACTAAATTTATTGTGAAAATACTAAGTACATGATTTTCTTATGTGCAGGGGTCTTCGATCAGGATAAATCAGGGCACTGGGTATAAACTTCCTTGGGGCCCCCTGAAAGAATCTGTATTTGTTTGAGGAATTAAAATATGTATATTTCATGAACATGTGGACGCATAGACTCGCACACACATTTAATATATATCACATGAACCCATTCCCCTAACTGTTTACCTTTTTGGAGAGGGTTCATTAGTCATTTGTTTGTTATTAAAATAGAAGAGCTTAGTGGAAGAACATGTAATGTGACATTTTTGAAAAAATTGAGATTTCTGTGTTATGAACACGTTATTTCATCCTTTAACGATAGCAAGTTTTACCTTTTTCATAAATTTTCAGTTTAGTGTATTTTTTACCGTTTGCAAGTGCAGTTTTTTCAAAAATTGTATAACTATATGTCGATCAAATATTTAAATGGAAATTACATGTAAAAAAGGTAAATTATAAGCTACATTTTGATTATTCAAAAAATAGTCTCAGTAAAATATTTTAAAAACAATTATACTTTGTGTTTATTCAATCAATAATACAATACGGCCAGTGGCGGATCCAGCGGGGGGTAAATGGGGTAATTACCCCCCCCCCCCCCTAAGATCTTTTTTTTTTAAAATTTCCGAAAAAAGAGTACTTCTCCAGCAATTTTTTTGGAAAACAAGTTTTCTTATTTAAACAAATTAGAACACAGAATTCTCGCGTTTGAAAATGAACAGATGGGTCATAATTGCCATTTCGTCCAAATTAATTTTCAAAAATTTGAGTAATTTTCAAAACTAAAAATCGACAAGAATATATTTTAATGCAAAAAGCAAATTCGCACAATTTTCCCGAATAACAAATCACAAGAATCATAGCTGAAATCAATACAAGGCGAGTTTGAAGCCATTCAGCCAGCTCCTGGGCCTACTGGATTGTTTATGGGCAATTCTACCAAAATTTTTAATTTTATGTAACTTGGGCATAACTTTACAAAAAATTAATATTTCTTTTAATTTTTTTCTTATTATACTAATAGACTGGTCCTTATATAATTGCAAAACGGAATTTTCACGCAAAGAAACTTTTAAAAAAATTTAAGACCCAAAGCAATGCAGAAAAGTCCTTACCTTCGTGTGTCCCGAATGTCAAATTTTTAGTTTAGGGCTCAAGCCAACACATTTTTGTACTAAAAATTACTTTAATTGGGATTTTAAATTGATCTAATACTGTAGCTTAAAAAATTTCTTCCATAAAATTTTGGGTTTTAATAATTATAATGTATTTTTTCTCGTCTCCGAATTTTGTCCCTGGGTTTTGGAGCATTCACTGACCTCATCCCTAAAGTGGTGAAGAGAAGCACTGGATGGAGCTACAGGGAATCTTCAACTACGAAAACTGTATTGCAGAAAACTCACATTTCAGTTAGTAGCCACATACAGGGTGTTTCAAAATTGACCGGAATAGGAATTGATGCAATTCCGAAATATTGAGCCGGCCCCTCCGAAAAATAGTAAAAAGCCAATTGATCACGCGTTTTGGTCGTGGTTGCATACTTGAACTAGGGCAGCACGAGAATGCGTTGACGAAGGGATGCATTTGTTTTGAGTTTGGTTTGATTGAATCGACATATTGCCTAGTAATTTTACAATTTGCAGATTCTGTTACATCACAGTTTCTAAAACTACTAAAAATGATTAGTAACTACGAAAATGGAATTTTTGTGTTTGATTTCGATTTAAATAATTTGGTGTGTTTCAAATTCGAGCTGGATGTTTGAAAATTGGAAGGAGCTAAACGTTTTGCGATAGAAATGTACAGTTTGTCGAAATGTGCATGTGTTGTAACCAAATAGTTCTATAGTAGGGTAGAGACTGAACCTACCAACCGCACCATCTACCAACACGGAGACAATTTAGGGTGTTATGTGGGGATCGATAGCCGAGTGGTTTGGATCGCAGGCCATAACGCTAGCAGTCCGAGCGCTGTCATGAGTGCGGGCTCAATTCCCACCTTTGCCCTGGGTGTACTTCCTTTCTCTAACAGTAAAAAATCCTTCTGTGGCTGTCTTACTTGACGAAATCTTATAAGCGGGTCTCTGATCATGCACTCCGGAATATACAGGGTGGTTATAAAATAACGCTCGCTATTCGGAGTGGTCTGTAGCTTGAATGAATAATCCAAATGCTTCAAAATTTGAGACACTTACTAAACAAGAAGGGGGGAAAAAGAATGGAATTATAAAAAAGATAGAATCTTAAAAAAGAATCACAAAAAAGAATAATCATAAAAAACAAACTCGTCTCTTGACCAGGGTTCTAAGTTACGAGGCGTCGTCAATTATGGCCAATTACGGCCAACACAGCTAATTACGCCTCGTCATTTAGAACCCTGGTCAAGAGACGAGTTTCTTTTCTTCGATAAAGAATGGAATAATAAAACGAAATTCGTCTCTTGACCAAGGTACTAAATTACGCGGCGTAGCCAATTATGACTAATTACGGCCAACGCATCCAATTACGCCTCGTATTAGAGCCCTGGTCAGGAGACGAGTTTGTTTTTTATGATTCCATTCTTCCCCCTCTTCTTGATTAGTAAGTGTCTCAAAGTCTTCTGCATTTGGATTATTCATTAAAGCTACAGACCACCCCGAATAACGAGCGTTATTTTATAACCACCCTGTATATGTGCATACATACCCAGCATAAATAAGCAAAATACAATAATTGTTATGTATAGACTGATGGTCAACATCAATTTTTTTTAACAATAATGCAACAACCTATCCCCAAAATGAACAGCCTCCTAAAAATTTTTTTTTTGAAAACTAGTTGAACCTGTAATTTTTATCAGATGTAAATTCAACCAAACCAAACTAAAAGTTCTACATTCTTGTGTAGCACAAGTGCAAGATTTCATGCACGACCGAAAGGGCGGCCAATTAGTTAGCCGTTTTTCATTGGCGGGGGCCGGGTAAATATTTAGGAATTGCGTCCTATACGATTCCGGTCAATTTTGGAACACCCTGTATGTTTGTTTAGGGATCAAGCTAACACATTTTTGAACTAAAAATAACATTAATTTGGATTTTAAATTGATCTAATACTGTAGTTTAACAAATTTCTTCCATAAAATTTTGGCTTTTTAATAATTATAATGTGTTTTTCTCGTCTCCGAATTTTGTCCCTGGGTTTTGGTACATTCACTGACCTCATTCCTAAAGTGGTGAAGAGAGGCACTGGATGGAGGAGCAGGGATTCTTCAACTATGAATACTGTATTGCAGAAAACTCACATTTCAGTTAGTAGCCACATATGTTTGTTTAGGGATCAAGCTAACACATTTTTGAACTAAAAATTACATTAATTTGGATTTTAAATTGATCTAATACTGTAGCTTAACAAATTTCTTCCATAAAATTTTGGCCTTTTTAATAATTATAATGTGTTTTTCTCGTCTCCGAATTTTGTCCCTGGGTTTTGGTACATTCACTGACCTCATTCCTAAAGTGGTGAAGAGAGGCACTGGATGGAGGTGCAGGGATTCTTCAACTATGAAAACTGTATTGAAGAAAACTCACATTTCATTTAGTAGCCACATTTGTTTTCTAAAATTCACCAGTAATCCCAAAATTTAAAGAAACTCAGTAAAATTAGCTGCGGGGGGGGGGGGGGGGAGGCTTTATTGCTTTCCTTACAGTCTCCCAGGTTTAAGGTTAATCTTTGGTTGGTAATTAAATTTTTGTTCTATAAATCTGTTTAAGTGCAGCATAAGATGAAAAAAAAAAACCCCATTTTTACAAAACTGGAGTTAGTTTCAACACAAAAAGACCGGAAACATCGTGAATGTCTTTACCTTCCAGTCCATACTTTTCGGTCCTAGCCGTCACAATGATAAGGATGGAAATCCGAAACCGGTTTTAAGACTAACCGTGTTTTTTGGACTCGGTTTCACTGAAAATCAGGTTTTTTTCGTAAAGGAGGTTTAAATCGGCGACCGGTTGCTCTTAAAAATTGATCGGATTTCATAAGTAAGTTTAATTTTACATATTTTGGTGTAACTAAATTTAAAAGTTTTTGAAACTTGGCATATATGCTTTTCTTTGGCTGTAGATAGAAGACTACACCAGGCCGAGGAATATTCATTAAAAATTCGATTAATTTAAAGATCATCAGTTGTTTAATTTCAAAATTTTAAACTCTAATCACCTCCCCCATCTGACAATGATTGCAGTACATGCAGTGTAAGTGCGTAGTGCCGATATATTAACAGCCATTGCAACCAAAATCATCCGACGAATAATGCCCCGTATAGAGGGAGTGCACGTTAAATATGCTTCAAAGTCCTAACGCAGTACATGATGTCGCCCTTAACGGTTGCGTTGGGTGCTACTCAACTGTCGGCTCGTCACTTGGCTGTAGTTCTAAATTATGACTCCTGTCGCCAATAGCTCTCGAGTAGCTCTAGTCCACGATAATTCAAACTTACCTAACCTAACCGATGTCATAGGTAAAGTTACTTTGGGTAAAGAGAAAATTTCCCTCCCCTTCAGGGACATGTCTAAATTGTGGAGGTGGCGACAGATGTCAACATCTGTCATATGTGTTTGTGTGTGTCTTGTGTTGTCCTACTTGACGATGGTTTATAAGCGGGTCCTTGCGACCAAGCACACAAGCCTGAAAATATATGCCAACCAATCAACCAACCAACATTGGGTCCCCACCAGGTGGGGTCCTCGTCACTTAACCAGGGTTCTAAAAATTACGAAGCAAGTGTACTAAAACAAACTAGATACAGTAAAAAACCCTAAAATATCTGTCAGAAGCGCCGAATTAGTCCAGATGCAACAAACCAGAATATTCCCCAACTGAACTTCGTCAATCCTGGGTATTAAAACAGCATTATACAACTTTATATAAATATTAAACTACGCTTAATTAGAAATTTCTTCTGAATCGAGGTAACGTGAGTACTAAATCTGTATGATTTTTCTTATTTGTTCATGTCTTTCAATTGGTTCATATTTCACACGATATTTGCTTAGCGTGACCAGATTTGTCTCGGTAATTAACTTTTTCAAATGTCAAATCATCATTAAAATTTCCTAAATCATCTTTCGTTCCACATCAAAATTTTAGCCTTTCTTATATATAACATTTTTAAAAACCGTTATAAAGTTTCAGTTTTCAACTAGACAAAGCGATGCTCGTTCAGCCTTCCGCCTCAGACAGCCTCAGACAGACGCCTATCACTGAGCCCACCTTAGAACGATCCGTCGTCGCTCACCCGCCTCAGACAGACGCTCGTCGCTTGACCGTCCTCAGCTGGAATGACCAAAATAATTTTTGTTACTTCTCTTCATTGTTAGCACACATTGTTGTAAAACATTAATAGTTTTTCTATTGTTTAAAAATTCGTTTATATTAATCGAAAACATTGTTTAAATTCAAAGAAAAGCCTTATTGTTTAAATAAATACCGACTATATATGGAATAACTAGCTGTTATACCCGACGTTGCACGGGTAGAAGTGAAAAAATAATTTAATAGTCAATTTAACTATTTTCTTTCATTTGAGTTTCATAAGATATGAAGATTACACAGTAATTTTCCATTTAATTGCCCATCTAGGATATAGTAATGCTTAATATTAATTCAAAAATACCTTTGAGAAGCTCAAATTAAAAAGAATTTATATTTAAGTAAAAAATAATCCATTAGAATTAAAAAATAAGCTACTCCAGCAAACAGCAAATGATTTGCATATTTTTATATAGGTCAGTTCAATTCATCTATCATTTAATCCGTTATAGAATAATAAGCTTATGTTGCTGATACCGTTCGTTATTAATGTACAGAAACCCCCTACTTATATTACATTAAAAAAATCAAAATTTTAAAAACGCCATAAAATTCTCCGATAAAGTCATCATAATTTCCCGAATTTTTTTTAAAGCTCATTTGGCTTCTTGCGAATTTGGCGAGGAAAAGATATGGCTAACAACACACCCATTCAGCTCTCGTGCGATAAACTTCGCACAACCAGCTAATTAAAAAAATTTGCTCATTTGGTACGTTTTTTGCAATAACTTGGAGTAGTCCACACTGCAAATCTGTGAACAGATTATGAACACATTGCAGAATACTATATTTGTCTCCTAGTTTAGATCACATTACAGAACACTTTCTGGAACATATTTTGAAGTGCCTTTCCAAACACTTTATTTTGTCTCCCTTTTTAGATCACAATCCGGAACGCATTTTGGCACGCATTTCGAAACACCTAATGGAACAATATTTTCTTCAGAACACTTTTAGAACGCATTTGGCAACGCTTTTCGGATCACATTCGGAAACACTTTCCAAAACACATTCAGGAACGTTTTAAGAAACACATTCGGGAACGCATTTTCAAAACATATTCGGGAACGCTTTTTCAAAACACATTCGGGGACGCTTTTAGAACATTTTCGGAACTCCTTTCAAAACACTTCACGTAGGATTTACGGCACACTTTCAGTAACACTTTTATTGAGCAGCAGTTTGTTGTATTGTATAAAATTTAACACTTGCTTTAAATTTTTACATGCAAGATGCTTGAAGTCTTTAAGAAAAAAAATTATTCTGTTTTATGCCCATAAGGCAAGTCGTCATGACCGTTGAACATGAAACAGAAGTACTAGTTTTTTTAAAGACAACAAGCATTTTGCATGGAAAATTTTAAAGCATGTGTTAAATTTTATACCATACAACAAACTGCTGCTCAATAAAAGTGTTACTGAAAATGTGAAGTAAATCCAACGTGAAGTGTTTTAAAAGGAGTGAAAATCATACCTAAACTATTTTGAAAGGTGTTTCGTAAATGCAAAAAATAGCGTTCCTCTAAGCGTTTTGAAAAGCATTTCCTGCAAACTGCCACTCAAATTAAAAGTGTTGATGAAAGTATGTCAAAAAGAATTCGATCGTTTACGCCAGATACAATTTTCAAAGATATTCTATTTCTGCATATAAATAAAGAATGCCAAACGCTCCACTTGATATACCAAAAAAAAGATTTAATTTTGTTAGTAATTTCTAGTCACTGAATATTTCTGGAAAAGTCCTTGATAAAAAATAAAAAAATAATATAAAAATAAATAAATGTAATAAAAAATGGTAATAAAAAAATGAAAATCTCCCAATTTCTGCCTAGGATCTCCTTCTTTTTAAATCTAGCAGGTTGGCAACTCTGGCAAATGTCTTAACCTTATAAGACAATCTTACTATAATGGCTAATAACAAAATGCTCATAAATAAATGTTACACAATTTATGAGTCAATCAACTCATAATTCTAAAATTTGACCAAAAACAATTAAAAAATTTTGAAATTAGTTTCAATGAATTGATGCACAATTATGTTAGAATTTAACATGGATTTTTTTTAAAAACTAAGTCATTTATCTTTGTAAAAGCATATGGCAATTTGACTAGCCCTTTCCCCAGTCTATTAATTTTGATGTTGAGTTAGCATGTTCCTACAACTACAAGATGCTTTTGTGCAGCTCTACAGCAATGCTGAAGACATGTCTGCCTGTCTAACCTACCTTCCCAGCTGCTTACTTACCTCCCAGCTTAACCTATCTGCCAGCCTTACCTTACCTGTCTATACCTGTCGGCCTGCCAAAACCACCTACCTTGCCTGATTACCTGCCTTAACTACCAATCTGTTTGAATGCCTGCCTTCTTAATTTACCTACCTAACTACTTACATTAGTTACCATACTCTATCTTTAGTATATGACTAACCTGTCTGCCTAACCTTATCTTACCTACCTGCAAAATTTTATTGGCAATAATTGTGATTATTGTTTTCTTTGTCTATTTTGTTACCTGGAAAATTTTATGTATTCTATTGGAGTTAGAAAAAATATTAAGGGGTCATAGTAGTCTAAAAATGTGCAAAGAAGGTACTACAAAGTAGAGTTTGATCTTTCATGTAATTTTTTAACTACTCAATATATAAGTATAATTTTTTTACATGTTATTCTACAAGATTTATTTAAAATAAAACAAATTTTAAAATTTAGGAAACTTTAGCCAAAAATAAAATAAATGATATTAAACATAAAGCTATTTGAACACATTGTGATTAGGCTTGTGCGGCAAATTTTGAGGTCAAAATTGAAAAAAGGACCAAGAAAATGACTTCATATTGTACAAATATGTACAAACAAAGACTTATACCTAAATATTCAGCTCAATTTTAATTAGAAATCATTTTAAAAAAATTAAAATCAAAATTTTAAAATTTTTATTAATGTTTTTAGAAAAAAAAGTTCTTAAAATAATTTCTAATTAAAATTGAGCTGAGGATTTAGGTATAAGTCTTTGTTTGTACATATTTGTACAATATAAAGTCATTTTCTTGGTCATTTTTTCAATTTTGACCTCAAAATTTGCTGCGCAAGCCTAATCACAATGTTTTCAAATAGCTTTATGTTTAATATCATTTATTTTAGTTTTGGTTGAAGTTTCATCAATTTTAAAATTTGTTTTATATTTAATAAATCTTGTAGAATTACAAGTAAAAAAATTATACTTATATATTGAGTATTTAAAAAACTACATGAAAGATCAAACTCTATTTTGTAGTACCTTCTTTGCACATTTTTAAGACACCTATGACCCCTCAAAGTAACAAAACTTCAAAAACTCAAATGAATGTATTAGTAAGATGCAGTATAGTTTAAGTATATACATATATGTCCTATACTGAAAAACTAAACTCCTTGTCACAACAGCACATTATTGGGCCAAGTCCTTCCGTGCCTAATTCAGCTTTCGTTATCTAGGGCGCTGGGCTGCTATGTATATGTCTCGGTTAGGTGGTCAACCTACGCATTACCACCAGTGCTTAGTTTCCAAGCATGCTTGGTAATCATTTTATCGACCCACTTATATTTGAAAGGCTGAGGGAAACTCGCCCAATCCGGGATTCGTATCCCGACCCTGTGGCATGGCAATACAAAGCACTGCCACTTTTGCCTCATATCTTATACTAATGATCTTAATCTCACTAGAAAAAAGAACTAGGGTCACCAACCAAAATTTAGTTGGATTATGAATGTCTTATGCTAACGTTATAATTAAAACAATGAAGGTATGCATATCTGATTTGCAATGTACATAAATGTTAAAAGACATTTTTGTTTTTACATTTAAAAAAAAGTCTTTGTATTTGAAAATTTAAAAAACATGGTTTTGACAAATTTACTTAAGCATGGCATACTTTACGAGTTTTTATTACATTAGAATATTACGATGCGATCCATAAACCACCTTTGGGAAAAGTAAAAGAAACACAAAAAAATTGCAAAAAATAATTTTAATAAGAAATAATCAATTGACCGTACGTCAATACATACAAAAAATATAATGTCATACAACAAATATATTGTTAATAAAATTTTGGAACCATTTATCCCTGATTTAAATTTCAAATAAGATACCAAGACAAAGTCAAAATAACTATTTCAGAAGTCTAATCGGATCGAGATTCGAAATCCAGATCATTTAAATATATAGCAAAATCACAAATTTTAGAGTCAATAACAATCGATTTCTTACAATTCACACCTGGTAAGATGTTTCCTCCACAATTTAGATAATTTAAGCAGCCAGGTCCCGCACAAACTTAAATATAATGATTTCAAAATGTTTTCAAAAAGATCTCAGTTTATTTGGTTGGTTGACATATATTTTCAGGCTTGTGTGCTTTGTCGCAAGGACCCGCTTATAAACCATCGTCAAGTAGGACAACACAAGACACACACAAACACATACGACAGATGTCTCCACCTCCACAAAGTGTCTTCAGTGGTTGCCAAACAGTTGTTGTCCACTTCTACCCTCTGTTAGGAGTTTTAACATGGCCAACTACTTTTTGTAATCTAAAAGCACGGTCAAGTGATTAAAAGTGTTGCTATCTCAAATGTGCAAATGTACAAGTGTTCTATGAAGTGTTTAAAATCAATTGAGATCGTAAAATTAGTTTGAAACACTATCAAAGCAGATATTCAATCCTTGTAATTTTCAACGACAATATGTATTCTACCATGTGATTCAAAAGTGTTTGCAATATGTTCTATACGATGTTCCTAAAAAGTTCGCAATGTGTTCCAAAAGGGAAATTCAACTAATCCCTTAGCAGAACACATTCCGAACACTTTGTCACCGGTTCTGGAATGCTTTTAGAATTCGATCTGTGCGAAGGAACGCATGTGGAACACTATCGGAACACAATTTTCCTGAAAGCGCGCTAAATCTGTTCTGAATGTGTGTCCCGAGTTTGCAGTGCAGGCAACGAAGAGTTCTAGAGGGAAAGTTTTGGAACACAATTTTTGACTTCATAACTTTGTTTAGACTAGTTAGGAGGTAAACATATCAAAAGTCCCCGCCCCTAGCTCCTGTGCTAAAGGGGGGAGGGGGGTTGAATGTCCCATTTTTCGGTTTTTCGCGTATATCTCGAAAACTATGAGTTCTAGCTATATAATTGTATTGCACAAAATTAAAGCTGATTAAATTTGCTACAAGCTGCACCCCTCAAGTGTTTTAATATCTTGTATAGTTTTCGAGATATCCGATCTTGAAAGTCAGTAATTTTGAAGAAAACCCTTCTCCCCCCCACATTTTCCCTCTTTTTTGACCGGATAACTCTTCAATAATGCACCGAAACACTAAATTTTGGCCCTAGATTGGTAGAGAATTTAATTCTTTTCAATAATATATCTTATTTTACAATTTTATCTATTTTCCTTCAAATTTTAAAGCGGTTTCAGTGTTGAGTGAAGATTGTACAGAAAGTCCCATAGAGCTAATGCATAAGTTTTGAAATCGCAACTTTTGGAAAACAATTTATTTGCCATGTTATTCCATTTTCACAAGGTATTAGAATCATCATAACATCAATTTAACACAAAATTGAAACGAAAATAACATCCGGTTATTTAATATTAATTAATAAAGTTTTAAAATAGTGGCGCCATCTGCTGTATATGTTTGAAATTTTAAAACTTCAAAAATATATAATTAAATAACTAGATAATATTTTTGTTTCAAATTTGTTTCATTTCGATGTTATGTTGATTCCCGTACTTGGATAAAAAGGGCTAACATGGCAAAGCAATACATCTGCGGTAGTTGTTATTCCAGAACTAATGCATTAGCTCTATCGGACTGACAACCCCTCTTATGTACACTTATTCTATACTGTACGTCTAAATAACACTGATACTCATTTTGTAGGCACGTTGTTACTTTAATATTTTATCTATTTTATTTCATTCCTCGAACTCCAGTGGGAAAACGGTCAGATGATCCCCCTGTTCTTCTTCATCTTCGGAGTCAACTTGAGAGACCCTTTTGAGACTAGTCCCCTGGGAATTTTGGCATTCTGAGGAACATTTGAGACTTGATTTTTTACAGCTACCCCCCCTGGCACAGACTTTCATGTTTCTGCAGAAAATTATTTTCATAATATTGTCAGGTGCTGCTGCTAACTCACTGTGCACTTTGATCATCAGGCAGTTATTCTCAATCTTCCAATCATACACAAGAGGAGGCAGGTCATTTCCCAGCCACATCTCATCTTGGTGTAATATTCAGAGGAAATACTGTTTTACTGCTTCCTCGGTGGGAAGAAGACGATATAACAGGCTTGATGGCGGCTCCGGATTTCAAGAGTGAATTATACCTGTGGCATTGGGGAAGGCCTCTTTCGTTGGAGCCCCATAACACCTCAAGATGCAGGTATTGCCTGCCTTTTGTACCTGATAAGTGGCTAAGGAAGGGTATGAAAAGACCGCTGCTGCTTTCTGGAATTCTGACGACTTCGTACACAACTTCACAAATGCGATCCCGCTTTTTCGAAATGTGAAAGATGTAGTGTCGCATCCAGCTATTGTGTTTGCAAAAATAGCACTTAATAAACCCAGTTGCTGTAACTCTTGGGATGAGAATAAAAATTCCTATGTCTTCCCACGTCCAGGCTTTTTGAAACCGATGTCCTTATGCACATCAGCTGTAGCCATCAAGAGGACTGTAAGGTCGACACAAAATATTAAAGTATAACAACGTGCCAGCAAAATAAGTATCTGTGTCATTTCCGACACTATCACAGCCGTATGCCGTCGGAACGTCCACATCCCTTTCTGCTTGAAGGGTCCTAATATAGGACTCCTACATTCAATTGTCCTCAAGCTACACCTTAAGTATGTTGATGAGACTATTTTATTTAAATTGTTCGACAGAAAATCATCTTGTTTGACGTTTATCTTGGTGTCCTCAGTGAAAAGGATATCAACCGACTTCTTGATTCGATAGCGCTTCTGCTGGTCCCAGTGCACAGTGAGCTAGCAGCAGCACCTGGCGATGTTCTGAAAATTATGTTCAGACGATGCAAGAAAGACTGTGTCAGCTCAAGTATATAGCAGCAAAAATGGCAAGCCTCAAAGGTCCCAGAGCATGCCAAACTTAACATTGGAACAGCGTCAATGGGGTCCCTCAAATTGACTCCGAAGCTGAAGAACAGTAATAGCATCTGACCGTTTTCCCACTAAGGAATGACGAATGAAATTAAATAGATAACATATTAAAGTAACAATGTGCCTACAAAATGAGTATCAGTGTTATTTAGACGTTCCGTATAGAATAAGGGAAGGGTACATAGGAGGTGTTGTCAGTCCCATAGAGCTAATGCATTACTTTTGGAATAACAACTTAAACAGATGTATTGCTTTGCCATGTTAGCCCTTTTTGCCCAGGTACGGGAATCAACATAACTTCGAAATGAAACAAATTTGAAACAAAAATATTATCTAGTTATTTAATTATATATTTTTGAAATTTTAAAATGGCAAACATATACAGCAGATGGCGCCACTATTTTAAAACTTTATTAATTAATAATTAAATAACCGGATGTTATTTTCTTTTCGATTTTGTGTTAAATTGATGTAATGATGATTCTAATACCTTGTGAAAATGGAATAACATGGCAAAGAAATTCTTTTGCAAAAGCTGCTATTTCAAAATTTATGCATTAGCTCTATGGGACTGCATGTACCCTCTTCACTCAACACTGAAACCGCTTTAAAATTTGAAGGAAAATAGATAAAATAGTAAAATAGATATATTATTGAAAAGTATTAAATTTTCTTCCACTCTAGGGCCAAAATTTAGTGTTTCGGTACATTATTGAACAGTTATGCGGTCAAAAAAGAAGAAATATGTGGGGGGGGGGGAGTGTTTTCTCCAAAATTACCGACTTTCAAGAGCGGATATCTCGAAAACTATACAAGATATTAAAACACTTGAGAGGTGCAGCTTGTAGCAAATTTAATCAGCTTTCATTTTGTGTAATACAATTATATCGCTAGAACGCATAGTTTTCCAATATAAGCGAAAAACTGAAAAATGAGACATTCAACCCCCCCTCCCCCTTCAGCACAGGGGCTAGGGGCGGGGACTTTTGATATGTTTACCTCCTAACTAGTCTAAACAAAGTTATGAAGTCAAAAATTGTGTTCCAAAACTTTCCCTCTAGACCCTTTTTTCAGCCTTCGTTGCCTGGACTATAAGTTCTATAATCCAAAATACACAACATAAATTTAAAATAAATGACAGGAATACAGGATAAAGTACTTTCTTTATAATAGACGAGAACAATAAACCTGAACTTATAACCAAGCTATAGCAGATGAAATATTACGTATACTTTACTTTTTCATTTAATATCCTTATTTTAGCCCGTGCGAAGAACGGGTATTTATTTGCCAGTAGGAAATTGAAATATATTTTTTATTTTGAAGTTCAATTGGTTGTTGTGGCGGCGCCTATTGGCGTGTTCAAAAGAAGGTCGTATTGCTTAGTTGTAAGTTATTGGGAGGCGAAGTTTTGATTTTCTATCAATCAATGCTTGACTTTGCATTACTTCTTAGTTTGGAATAACAGAAAGCTTTTCGCTGTCTAGAATTGTAAATAATTCAAACATTAATCATTTTTTGACGTTTCAGTAGGTTATCCCTTTCAGTCCCAAAAATTTACTACACTACAGAAACATCTGCTATTCACAAAATAAGCTTATTTTAGGTCAAAAATAAGAGTTCCATCACAAAAAAAATCATTTTAATTTTTTATATGGTTTTTGAAATAATGCCAAAATTTTTTAACTGGGGAAAACAACAAAATAAAAATATATGTATTACCTAAAAACACTTCGAGTTATATATTTTAAGGTATCTGACCATATTAGTAAAAATAATTTAGTAATTATTTTAACCGAAATTATTTAAATTGTGTTTTAAACATATGGATCTGAAGTGAACTTTTCAAAAATCAGGTGAAACGCTTGTTAGCTATTTTCTAAATAAAAAAAATAGTAGTTTTAACTTCTATTGAGATTAATGTAAAATATTGTCTAATAGAACAAAGTGTGAAGAATCGAATGGTGTGTGTTTGGATATCGTAACGGGACATAAACATTTTTTTAAAAATATTGAAAGTGATGATGCCAAATGGCATCACTGGGACTGAAAGGGTTATAAATAAGAATCAGTGGCGCTGAACAGTATGGCTGCGTGCAATGGGCATAGTATTGATCAAGGAAAGTCATAGGTGCATAAAACTTTATTTTTTATTCCAAAGTGTATATTTGAGGGGTATAGAATCAAAAGTCACCAAATACAAAAAGTAAAAATATGGGAAATCGCAAAAAAATGTTTTTAATTCCTTACTATTTTATACAGCAAGATTTAAGGTGAGTACATGTAAATTAGTACAAAAATTGTACAAACTCATTAAGACACAGAAATAATTAACAATACTTACATAGTTTGTTTGTAATTACCAAAACTAATTTGGAGTTAGAGAGTTTCGATTCTATACCCCTCATTTGTCCTTGTTTAGACCTTTAAACATATATGTTAAGGATCTTTAAAAATATGCATCAAATATGAAATTTTGAGTTTTTAACAAATTATATCAGCTATTTGTTTACTGAAAACTGAAGTTTTTGAGACCCCTAACCACTTTTCATCTTTAAAATATCTATCAAAAAATCGCCCTGTGTCTCTCATTTGCTACTTCGTACATAAATAGAATGCAAACCAACATTTTTATTTGTAAATATAAAATCTTTTTATTGAAAAACATGCACATTTGAAAAGTTATTCCAACAACTAAAGCCATAAAAAAATATATCGATAAATCCGCATTTTTTTTTTAGCTGTACCTCTCTTGCTCTAAAGGGAAAAAATTGTATTTTAAAAATATGTACATATATTATACAATAATACTGTTTTTCGACTTCTGCATATTTCGTCGACACAGTTTTTTACCATTAAATAAGTCCGAATCCAACTTGCACGCTTTGTTTATCTGCGGCGACTCGATGACAACTAGAAACACAAATTTTGCAATGTTTTCTCCGTACAAATATCGATTCCGTTCAGTAGTGAAAAATTGAGGTTTTTCTTTCTGAACAGTGTTTAATCATACAATTCTGACTTAGATTCAGCTAGTTATACATATACAAAGGGCCTGATCAACCATACTGCCCAGGCCTAGGGCCCCCAATTTTAGTTTACATTATGCTGAATGATGTATATCCCCCCCCCCCCCCATTTAGCCTATTTAAAAAAAATCTGAGAAACCATTTCATTTTAGCTTGACTTTGGCCTGACGTGATTGGTTTGATCGATTTTCTAAGGAATCCGATAAAATGGCAAACTTTTTAAAATCGGCCAAAAAGCAGCAGCATTTGCGGGTAATAAATAGTAACACAACCGTTTCCGTAAAAGCCCCTCCAAAATTCTTGTGTGTCTATAGTCTGAGGAGTTTTCCATGATCAGGCCCTGTATATAAATAACATAACTATTCATTCCAGATGCATAAAAACTGAAAGCGATTTCAATGCTTATCTTTAAAGTTTGGAAATTTCAATTCAATTACATTTTTTTTAAAACAAAAATGTGCTTTACTGGTAGGAGGCGAATTTTAATTTTATCTTGAAGATAAAAAAAATACTACTGACAAATTAACGAGTTTTGAGAAAAGAGACACTGTTTTTAAGGTTGTTTTTCCTCTTTATTTGTATTTACAGGGCTGGGGAGCCTAGTCGGTTAAGCACTCGCTTAGCATGCGGAAGGTCCCAGGTTCGGGTGCGGGCATCGCCAAAATAGCTGCCGACCTATGAACGGCCCGTGCAGCCAAAAATGTCCGACGAATAATACCCCGTGTAAGGGAGTGAACGTTAAATATCCTTCTAAGTCCTAACGCTGCTTACGATGTCGCCCTTAACGGTTGCGTTGGGTGCCTATTCAGGTGTTGGCTCGTCACCTGACCGTGGTTCTAAAATACGACGCCCTTCGCCAATAGCTCTTGTGTAACTCTAGTGCAACGATAATTCAAAATAAACTAACCTATTTGTATTTACTTTTAACTGATTGACAACTATTGTCAAGGTCTCCCAGCTAGTATAGTGGTTTCGACCCTCGCTTGCCAAGCGAGTGGGCCCGGGTTCGAATCCCGGGTAAGGCATGGGTTTTTGTGTTGTCCTGAGTACATGCGGAGAACGTGCTCGTCAAATCTGTGGGTCCGAAAGTCCAGTGGTCGACCATAGCGCAGTTTACCATGAGTGCAGCTCGTCTGGTGAAAATTGCTCCTCTCCTCCAGCGACATGCCTAAATTGAGGAGGTGGCGCCATCTCAGAGTAGAAGCCACACATCCACCCTCATGGGTACTCAAAGCCTTGTGCCAACAGATGCTACTGCAACCCTCTTGCCTTCCAGGCTACGGCCTGGAGGCACACGACAACAAACAATTGCCAAAAAAGTTTGTCTTGCGAAAAAAAGTCTTCTGCTTAAGTTTATCTAATTAAACATAATTGATTTATTAAGACAAATAAATCACATAGTGCTGAGCAATATATGGAGTGAAAATTAAGTTATACGAAAAATCAATGTCAAACACTTAAAAGATGAAGTTTTTATTTGGTAAAATAGGTGTTAATAACATTTAAAATGGTAAAATACATTAAGCCGTACTAAATAAGTACACTACTAAATTAAAGCCACAAAATGACAAGATTGAGCAAGGAATAATAAACTTCTAAAAAAAAAAAACAATTAGTTGTTTTAATGTTTTCTTGGAGCTATTCTTTCGGAGTAAACAGGCTGCACTGCATTTGCACTACAAATTGGTGACTCTGTCGATAAATACTAACACAATTTTTTTTCAACGGAGCTACTTTATTTTATTATCGGACAAACCTTTGCAGACTCGACATACTCCTCAGAACTGAGGGCCATTTTTTGTGGCACTATCTAGGCGAATCTCTCTACCAATTTTGACGCTGAGGTAACAATGAATTCCAGCTCTCTGTTAATGTTCAAGCATGCTTATATTGAATTTTGCCGGGAGAACCCAAGCCAAATGGTTACTCAAGGGAACTTTTACATGCCACATAATCATATGACATGCGTGCCCACCATTAAGTAAAAAGTAAGTAAAGCCATTTCTATTTTAACAACAAGTACTAAAAACACATAAATATGTACTTAACTTCACATTTCTAAGTTTCAGTTAGACTGAAACTGTGGCTACTCTCCAAAAGGAGTCGAAATGGTAAAAAGTCAGTGCTCCCCTATGAATATTTCGAATTCATTTGATTTGTTATAATGAAGTCTGGTTTAATTATTTTCTTTGCCGTGCTTAGAATCGAAAGGTAAGTTTAAATGTTTCTTTAACCCTTTCACTGAAAGTGATTCCATGCATTTGGAATCATTAACTTGCGATTTTTTCTCTCACTAAGTAAAACTCGCACGTATTTCAAATAAAATTTATTAATATATCCATACATTTTACTATAAAGTTATATCTTCTTTTTGTATCTTCAGAAGAATATAGACAATCGTTAGAAGATATAGAAGAATCATGCATTTTGAAGAATTAAATAATGTTTGTTTTAGTTAAATGAAAATATAAAAAAAATCATGATAATATAAAATTTATAATAAAATAGTTTTACAAATAAATTGGCCCTAAATTATTCATGCTTCCATTTTTAAATGCTTAAAAGTGTGAATTTTAACAAAGTTACGTAAAATTATTATTATACTTTAATTCAAAGTCATATTTCCAACTTTTCCTTCTTCAACTTTAGTTAGAAAACTAGCAGTATGGTCCCGCCTTACTGGGAACCCGTTAACTTCGCATTGCTTCCTTTTAGAGGCATACTTACCTTGTGAAAATACACTAAAAATTAAAACAAAATTAAATTCGTGTTGGCGCATGCGCACCTAAAAGAGCAAACACTAATAGAGGATGAAGCAGCCCTAGGGCGAGCGCATATCTCAATCAAACTAATAGAGGATGAAGCAGCCCTAGGGCGAGCGCATATCTCAATCAAACTAATAGAGGATGGCGTCAAGCCCCCGTTTCGGCCCGGACCATGTATTTTCAAGCCCTGTTTTGGTCTCGCAATCCCACGTGGATGACGTTTTTTTTAAAACTAATTATATTAATTAAAAATTTCAATCAAATATGAAAAATCTAAGCCTCAGGTGCACACGTAGGTATTAAAAGGAATCTATATTAAAAATTTCGAATTTTTTAGAACAGTCTAAGTAGGTCTTTTGCGATCCACAGACATACACACAGACAGACTCTTTCTTTTATTATTATAGATTAAGATTCTCTCCCCCCCCCCCCCCCATCACTTTTTACTAGATGCATAATGATTCGATTCCGCAAATTTTACATTTTTAGGGTAAAAAATATAAAGTTGGGACTGGAAGGATTAAATGTCAGTAAAAAAAGGCTCTTTCAAAATTAAAATCGCCAAAGAGCACCGCGAGCCATAGATTGCCGGAGCTTTAACCCTTTCAGTCCCAGTGATGCCATTTGGCATCATCACTTTCAATATATTTTTTAAAAACAATGTCCCGTTACGACATCCAAACACACATCATGCGATTCTTCACACTTTGTTCGATTAGACTATATTTTACATTTAATCTCGATAGAAGTCAGAACTACTATTTTTTTTATTTAGAAAAATAGCTAACAAGCGTTTCACCTGATTTTTGAAAGTTCACTTCAGTTCCAGATATTTAAAACACAATTTAAATTTTTTCGGTTAATATAATTACTAAATTTTTTTAATAATATGGTCAAATACCTTAAAATATAAAACTCGAAGTGTTTTTAGGTAATTATATTTAAAACATATTTTTATATTTTGCTCTTTTCCAAAGTTAAAAAATTTTGGCATTATTTCAAAAACCATATAAAAAATTAAAATGATTATTTTTTGTGATGGAACTCTTATTTTTGACCTAAAATAAGCTTATTTTGTGAATATCAGATGTTTCTGTAGTGTAGTAAATTTTTGGGACATAAAGGGTGAAGATATTGAGGTTAAAAAAATAGAAATGCTTTCTTTTTTAGTTACAGTACCGCTATGTTTATTTCTTCTGCATAGCAACAAAAGGCTTCGGTTTAATTATTTATTTGCTCTATACTTTTCATGCGCATATTTTATTATGAATACATTTAACATAATTGCATATGTTATTCAAACTTAACACGCTGTTTTTACATTTTTAATCACAGAAAAAAAAGGAAATTTTTTGAAGACAGCATTGTTTTAGAGCTATATTTTGCGATATTTTCAAGTGTTGTGAAATTTTAATGCTTCAGTAAAATTGATATTTCTCAAGCTTTTTTGCATCTGAAAATTTCAAACATAGCAGTGTTGATTAACTCCGATGTATTGCGCAAAAAAAATTAAGCCTTACTCTATTACCAATAAAAAAGCTAAAAATTAAAACAAAATTAAACTATTCTAAGTAGGTTGACTTTCATTCGACATTGATAGCAACTCAATATTTTTAAATTAAAGTTGGAGAAAAGAGGGCTGTTTTTTTTTTTTTTGCTTAGATATGAAAACGATAACGTTATTTTCTAAATTAAATGTCTGTATTGATTTCAGTCATTGTATTTTATGTTTGGAATAAACTGGCAAATATATTTGAAACTAGTGTATCGACTAAAAGTACAGTATGGCTACGGATATACAGTATATTGGGAAAAAATACAGAATAGTTTACGAATAACTTACCACAGAAACTATCGCGACTATCGAAACTATCGCGACTATCGAAACTATCGAGATAAATTGAAGAAACAAAAGGGAATTATGAACCGTGATTTGCAAAATTTTCTTAACTTGTTTTAATATTTTAAACTATTTATATTATTCTAAATCATGTTTTACCTATTTGGTATAGCTTAATAACATCTTCCGAATGCTAAAATTTAACTGTGAATTCGTGTATTTCCACCAAATGCATGGTTACCTATCAAGGATCTTATTCGCAATATATTTATAGCGCAATAGATGTTTTTTTTTTTAAAGATTTAAAAAAAAAAGATATTCTCACTTTGTTTTTTTTCTGTTCAAAATAAACGTGGGAAACCTATATGTCTGTTTTTCGAAATGTATAGATTTAAAACGACCAAGAAAATTTCTCAACAAGACTAGCATTTTCGTCCTTTTAAAGGAAGAGGTTTTCCAGCACTGCTTTAGATCGTTAAAAAAAAGTAATGCTTCAAAAATATGTATCTTGTTTAAAATCTTTTGGAATAGCAGTTTCAATAAGCTCTGTTATTGTGCCTGACTTTTCCAGTTTCAGTGATTGGTACTTTTCTTTCTGCAGGCGTTTGATGGCTCAGAGCATTCGAATGGATGATGTGGTTCCTAATGAATATGACAACTTATTACCACCTATACGCCAAAAAGGTATAAAATTTAAATCCTTTAGAAGTATGATAAAACTCCAACGTAAAGATTTCCTATCCATGATATGTACTTTTCGGATACTTTTGAGTACATACTTTTGAGTACATTTTAGCAAATATACCATTATTATCCTACATTGTTTCTTCATAGTTATTCATAGTTAAATGATTTCAGTTTATCCACCATATTTAAAAATATATATATTGGGTTTTTTTTTTTTGTACAGAGGCTCAGTGACTTAGTGGTAGTGCTACGCATCGAGTCGCGAACTAAGCGAGATTAACCATGGATTAACTTATACTTCCATTCCTTCAGTGGGTCGATAAAATGTAAAACAAGTTTTTTTACTGATAAAAAAACTAATTAAAAAAGTTCTAAAGGTAAAAATGACCTTAGAACCCAAATAATAAAATTGTAGCCTTCTATATATATTTCTGCTTTAAAAAAAATTATTTTACCTGAAGATAAGATGGCGAATGTAGGCCTTTGACACTTCTCATCGGTTAAATAAAAGGCATACGTTTTGTGTGTTAGTGTGTTCCTACACTTACTTGAACCCTAACGCAAAATAAAAAAAAATATTATCAGATTTTGCTTCTCAAATAAGTGTACTGTTGATAAAACGCAATGCACAATTACCTTTTCGTTGTCAAAATAAATAATAACATTCGAGGGTACTTTAAAGCGTCGAACACTTAACTGAAATAAAAATACATGCATGTCATCTGTCACCTAATTGTCGTGCCTAACACTAATTACGAACAATGTCATAGAAAAGATTCTTTATCTATGCTGCGTTTTTTCACATAAAAATATTGTAAAGGTAGCATTTCTTTACACAAGCGAAAAAAAAAGGGAAAAAAACTAATTATGATTTCCATGATTGCTTAGACAAGTACCGTCAGTGCGGGTAACTTTGGCCAAAATCATAGTTTTTTTCACAAAAGAAGAAAATTTTAACTTCAAAAACGATTTTAACACTTAAAAATCCTTATGCATTCTAAGTATTGTATATTTAGGAATAATTTTCAGGCATTTTTGTTACATTTTATAAATTAATAAAAAATTGGCATTAATTTAAAAAAAATAAGACACTGTTAGGAGCCGGGCGGGTAACTTTGGCCACCCAAGAAATACATAAGAAACATACTTTTTAACATCCTTAAAAGCTGTGTTAACGATTTAAATAGAAATATTAAAACTTTAAACCCGAAAATAACAAAGTTATAAGACATATAGTTATTTAAAATGGTATATAACTTAACATTTACATTGCAGTGCATCGTGGAATGGCATTACACGTTGAATACTAGTATTGTTCGTCGCTTAAAAGAAAGAAAAATAAACTTCTATTTTAATAAGGAAAAAAGAACTTTTTTGAAGCAAGATTTAATAACAAATATATTTGTAAAAAGCAAACGATTTTATTATAAAAGGTGAAAAATAATATATTTATAATTAGGAATCTGAAAATGTTTACCTTTCGACATTTGCGATTTTGAGTGGAATACGTATCTTGCATTCTATCTTTATCTTTTTAATGTTTAAAATCATGAGAATTAAAAAAAAAATATCTAAAAAATGAGTAATCATAAAAAAAAGAATTTTTTTCAAAAATAGTCAAACTTAATACACTTTTACATACATTTTTTAAAGTGCAAAGTTCCATAAAGAAATATTTACATCTATGGCCAAAGTTACCCGCATTCATCGACAAAAGCTTCCCAATTACAAATATTTAAATACAACAAAAAAAGTAGTCAACTTAGAATAAAACAAATGGTGTAATATTCTTCCTCATTAATAAAAGAATCGAATAGAGTGTTTTATTTAAATATTTTCAATATTTTTTTAGGTGTTCCAGACAAAAGTTGGAAGAGATAGATTTTTGTCATTTTATGCTCGTAAGAATGAAAACAGCATTTGCAGTATTGCCAGATTTAGAATGAGATTTTTTTAAACATGAAATGAAAGACGATATTTCCACCTTTCCAAAAATGTAAAAAAAATTAAGATGAGATCATTTTATGAAGAGAAATTAAGAAACAAATCTTTTTCCGACGCGTGGCCAAAGTTACCCTCCGTGGCCAAAGATACCCGCTTTGACGGTACATTAAAATCTTCGTTATTCTAAAAATAATATATTTATTTGACCTAGCACAGTAAATCAATTTTTAAGACTAGACTAAAGTCCTGGATTTTGTTTAAGTAATCGATTTAATCTATCTCAGTAATTATCTATATATTTTTTAAAATAAATTTTTAACTTTTAACAAAAAAATACCAATCAATTATTCCAAAACTATCCAATTGGTCATTATTCTCAAGTAGAATAGGGACTAATCTTCCTTTTGAATTTAAGTTTCAAAATTTGAAAAAAAAATGCGTATCTAAATTTATATATACATACTTTAACATTTTAACTCTATTCCTATTTTGATATGAACAATTTAATTTTAAATTTCAGGAGTTCCTGTGAACGTTTCTGTCAGCTTATTTGTTCTGCAAATGCATTCTCTAGATGAAATCGAAATGGTTTGTAATAAATTTGTATGTCTTTATCATATTGTAAAATGTGTGGCTTACAGGAAGCGTGCTCACCTTTTTATTTCTAAGATCACGGGTTCGAGTGAAGTCTAAGTTGGTTAATGATATTTTTATGGCATGAAACCACTCTGCGGCTGGAGCTAAAAAAAGTTACAGACTTCAAATTTAGTACACGAATTTCTAGTACCGTCGAACGCCACAATTATGTTTTCGAGAAAATCGCGCATGCACAAAAAGTATCTGCCACGCGGAAACTCTTAGATTTTA
Source organism: Hylyphantes graminicola (assembly GCA_023701765.1). Taxonomy (NCBI): domain Eukaryota; kingdom Metazoa; phylum Arthropoda; class Arachnida; order Araneae; family Linyphiidae; genus Hylyphantes; species Hylyphantes graminicola. The sequence goes on along the minus strand of CM043118.1, from coordinate 28,270,987 downwards.
AGGGGTCATAGGAGTCTTAAAAATGTGCAAAGAAGGTATTACAAACCATAGTTTAATCTTTCTTGTAATTTTTTAACTAATCAATATATAAGTATAATTTTTTTAATATGTTATTCTACAAGATTTATTTATTATAAAACAAATTTAAAATTTATGAAACTTTAGCCAAAACTAAAATAAATAATATTAAACATAAAGCTATTTGAACACATTGGGATTAGGCTTGCGCGGCAAATGTTGAGGTCAAAATTGAAAAAATGACCAAGAAAATGACTTAATAGTGTACAAATATGCACAAACAAAGACTTATACCTAAATTCTCACCTCAATTTTAATTAGAAATTATTTTTTTAAAAATTTAAAAATCAAAATTTAAAAAAATTTATTAATTTTTTTAGAAAAAAGTTCTTAAAATAATTTCTAATTGAAATTGAGCTGAGAATTTAGGTATAAGTCTTTGTTTGTACATATTTGTACTATATAAAGTCATTTTCTTGGTCATTTTTTCAATTTTGACCTCAAAATTTGCCGCGCAAGCCTAATCCCAATGTGTTCAAATAGCTTTATGTTTAATATCATTTATTTTAGTTTTGGCTAAAGTTTCATAAATTTTAAAATTTGTTTTATAATAAATAAATCTTGTGGAGAATTACATATAAAAAATTATACTTATATATTGAGTAGTTAAAAAATTACATGAAAGATCAAACAATACTTTGTAGTACCTTCTTTGCACAGTTTTAAGACTCCTATGACCCCTTAAAGTTATCACAATTACCTTAAAGGGTCTACTATTATCTTTAAATTTATTGTTTTATTAAATTCTACAGGGTGAGGCAAACAAAAGTCACCCCGGTCTAGAGATAGGAATACGTTGAAATGCTTGGCGAGAAAAACTCTTGAAGCCGCTTGAAACCTGTTTTTGCATTGGTTGGATCGGATTAGCTTCACATTAGAGCTACTCATGGACTAGTGGCGAGTTCAGATCTTGGTTCTTATCGTATGAAGACGTCCCATAATGCAAATTTTGTGTTTTGCAATCAATTTATTATTAATAAAAACAAAAAGGTCCGATTCTCTAGGATAAATAGCGACCAAAATAATCACTAATGGGAACTTTTCTTGATCAGCTCTACTACAAACCATGTTTATATTTAATTTCAACTAAGCTTCTCAAACCATAAGCGTAGTTGCCGGCAAATAAGTCGCCAAGCGTTTCTTTGGGCTTAATATTGAAGCGATCAATATCTTCAGTTAGCAAACCTGTTTTTGTATTGGTTTTTGACTTGGCAACATTTCTGTCATATTCTTATCTCCACTTTGGGGCCACTTTTGTTTGCCTCACCCTGTAGTTTAAAGTCTTGTTGATCCATAGCTTCGTTTCAGAACTTCAAGATGGATTTTGTGATGCGCCAATTATGGGAGGACGACCGATTAATTTTCCCGCAGTCCCTCAAAGGGTTGCGGGACAAAGTGGTGCTGGACTCGACCTGGGGCTCCAACATTTGGACCCCGGACGTGTGGTTCAAAAACGCCCTCGACGTAAAATTGCAAGGATGGATCAACCCGAGCGTTTTTTACTGGTTCATGAGTAACAAGACAGTGCTCTTTTCTGGAAGGTAAGGCAAATTTACCAGAAATAATAAACTCAGTATAGTAAGTTATACCAATACCACCTAGATTAGAAGGCCGAAGAACTAAGCAACACAACGTCACACTAGTAGACCAACTTCGATTTGTTGACCAATAACGTCTTATCTTAAGATGACGTCGCATCTTATCTTAAAAATGTATTCAAATACAAGATCTAGTCACGAATGATCATTGATGGTCAAAACCACAGAAACGGTCCACTTATATGACGTCAAGCATTTAGTTCGCCGGCCTTCTAATCTAGGTGGTATTGGTTATACAGGAAGGGGCTGGGGAGCCCAGTCGGTTAGGCACTCAACTAGCATGCGAAATGTCCCAGGTTCGGGTCCTGGCATCGCCAAAATAGCTGCCGACCTATAAACGGCAGCAAAAATAATAACCCGTGTAAGGGAGTGCACGTTAAATATCCTTCAAAGTCCTAACGCTGCGTACGATGTCGCCCTTAACGGTTGCATTGGGTGCCTATTCATGCGTCGGCTCGTCACTTGACTATGGTTCTAAAAAACAACGCCCGTCGCCATTAACCCTCGTGTAGCTCTAGTTCGACGATAATTCAAACCTTATACAGGGTAGCGCAAATAAAAGTGGTCCGGTTTAGAACTAGGGATAAGACTGGAAATGCTGTCAAGTAAAAAACCAATGTCAAAACAGGTTTGCCAAGTGAAGCCATTGATCGCTTTAATATTAAGCCCAAATAGGTGCTTGGCGAATTATTTGAGGTTAACCATGCCTTCTTCATATGTGCACTAATCCGATCAATGCACAATTACACTGCTCGCTCTAAGAACTGAACTCGCCATTGGTCCATGTTCAGCTCTAGTCTAGTAACAATCAAACCAACTACTGAAAAAACAGGTTTGAAAAGTGAAACTATTAATTGCTATTCTTGAATATTTTATGATTTCGACTTGGGCCTACTCAACTACTAAGGCCGAAGAAGCTCTCTCAAACACGCTCAGGGACGGAAATTTTGACGTCATAGTTCCGAGTGACGTTGCTCCGAAGATGAAGATAACCTGTCTCGAAACCTGTTCGTAACCACTCGTTCACGGCTGACCACATTTTTAGGGTTCCGACTACGTCTGAACTAGTTCTCGATCGTCGGCACTCGGAACAGTGATGTCAAAATTCCATCTACGCTCATGTTTGGGAAAGCTTCCCTGGCCTTGTTATTTAAGTTGGCCGTGCTTGGTGGCTTTCAGGCGGCTTCAATTGTTTTCCTCGCCAAGCATCTTTTTGCATTCGTATCTCCACCCCATAACGGGGACACTTTTATTTTTGCCACCCCGTATCCTAAAAAATGTCCGACAAATAATACCCCGTGTAAGGGGGTGCACGTTAAACATCCTTCAAAGTCCTAACGCTGCGTACGATGTCGCCCTTAACGGTTGCGTTGGGTGCCTATTCAGGTGTTGGCTCGTCACTTGACTGTGGTTCTAAAATATGACGCCCGTCGCCAATAGCCCTCGTGTAGATCTAGTGCGACGATAATTCAAACCTAACCAGCCTGTATCTTACTTATATTTTTTTTTGTACCTGAACATGCTGCCACCGATTTTAAGGAGTAAACTTCTTATTTGCATGACATTAATAAATTAATTCGAAGTAAACGTTACTCGATGAAGCTAGAGTAAGGCTACGCCTATGTTATACAGTGCAAAGATTGTGTCAATGCGGTTTCAGAACTCTAAAATCAACAAGGATATAAAAAAATCATAAAAAGTAGCCATAATTCATAATTTGATTAAAAAGGCTAAATGTGATCGAAATCGACCGTATTTATTGACATATTTTATTTTAGCAAACTAAAATTTATAATGAAAGAGCAAATTCATTTGACAAAAATCTTTTTTTATTTAATTCTAGGATTATAATGGTCTATTTTTGATACTCTAGCAAAATGAATAAAAAATCCCCAAAACTCTCTATGAATACAAAAAACTATATTTATGATTCACTTAAGTTTAAAACACAAAATTTTACTATTTCTTAAAGCGTTAATTTTCTTTGAACATATGTTTTTTAAATAATATTTATACCATACATTTAGAGTAACATTGGAGCTGTCCTGTGACATGAACATGGAAAAATATCCTCATGACGTTCAGTTTTGTGGAGTTTCCATCATATCTCGTAGGTATTACGTTTTCTATATAGTTTTTATTTTATTTGTGTACCCTTTCTAACCAGTTCTTAGAACTTTTTAAGGACTGCGAATTGCACAAGTATGTGCGAAATCGAAAAGGAAAAAAAATGAGCATTTAAAAAAATATATATACGGCTGCCTTTTTAAGGGATCAAACCATTTTTTCAGACTCGGCATATTCTCCAGAACCCTCTAGGTGGCTCTAGCTACCAATTTTGTTGCTCAGATTACACTGGACTCTCAATGGATGTTTAATATATGTGGATGCCAAGATCTAATTTTGCCGAGAGAAACCAATGAATCTTTAAGGTGATACATAATCATATAACATTCATGCCGACAATTTTCCCATACTGAAAATCTGCTGACTCAGATAGCCTGCGAACCCGCGATCTTTTGCTTATGATGAGGTGGACGCGTAATACCTCACAGGAACTCAGAGCTGACTAATATAAGCAATAGAATATCATTATCATTATTATTCATTATTACTATTATTATTTTTAGGGCGGTTTTTTTTACAAAATTATCTACATATTATTATCATTATTATTATCATCACCATTACCGGTGCTATTTTACCATAATTTTTATTTCTTAGTTTCATTGGGTTGTTGTTGCTTATTCTCCGTGATCTTCTAAGATAACTCAAAGAGTTCTATAGTAGGGTAGATACGAACCTACCAACTACACCATGGACCAACACGGAGACAATGGTGGCATGTGGGGCCCGATGGCCGAGTGTTTTGGATCGCAGGCCATAACGCTGGCAGTGCGAGCGCTGTAACGGGGACGGGTTCGATTCCGGCCTCTGGGTGCACTTCCTTTCTCAGTATCAAAATTATAAATTAACTAGCACTTTTGCCACTCCATTCGGGCTCCGTAGTGAGCCATGGCTGCCGATGGCAGCTCAGTACGATTCGTTCCTCTACCCTAATATAGAACTCTTTGGATCAACTATAGATAAAATCCAGGAGATTGCACACCTTCAATTAGTCCATAAAATAGTTTCATTGTTATTAGCATTACCATAAAATACACCATTTTCATCATAATTACTAGCATTATTTTTTACTTTTAAGTTTATTAATCCTACTATCTACTATATTGTTAATATTATTAACACCATTGCTGCCATTTTAACACCATTCTTCTTTTACTGCGTAGTTATGAATCCATCTACGGATGTCAGCCTCCGCTGGATGCCACAGAGACCGATACGTCTGAGTAAAATATTGAACCTACCTCAGTTCGATGTGAATAATTTCTCCACCTCCACATGCGACACAGACATGTACGAAGGTAGAGGACTACATTTATTATACTTTGATTTCATATCTAACATCAAAACGTACAGGCCTTTGGAAGATTGCTAATAAAATTTCAATTTTAAGCGTCTTATAAAATAGCTTTGTTTCTCATTGCATGTTTTCATGCATAAATGTTTTCCTATTGAATTCTTACTACAAATAGAAAATCGGAAGAAGTAAGTTAAAAGTTAAAAATTCATCATCATAATAATAGTTGGCCCAACAGCCCGTTGTGTGCCTTCGCCTTCTTAAGAAGTTTGTCCCATTCTTCTCTGTTTTGTGCTTGGGACCTCCAGTTTCTGATCTTTATGCGACCAAAAGCAGTTGATCCACCGTCGTTTTGGTCTGCCCCTTGGTCGTTGTCCAAAAGGGACTGCAGAACTTTTAAAGCCGCCCGATCTGCGTCCATTCGCAATAGATGTCCCAGCCCATCTCATTCTATTCAGCCGGGTAAATTTGATGACGTCATCCTCTTTCTAAGTTAAAAATTCACCGTCTTCAAAAACTAAACACTTCTAGTGTTCAGTAGAAAGTCGAGACAGTGTCTTCTGAAGTATGCTCTTGAACCTTTAACCCTTTAACCTCGAAACCGGCCCAGGACGGCTCTACCAGCAAACATCGGGAAGGCCGGTTTCGGCCGTTTCGTTTCACAAATAGGGGTGTTGCGTATGTTAAAAATTAAGCGTGCTGTGGAAAAAAAAGTATCCGCTAGTGATCATTTCGGTTGTTAGTCATCCTATATAATCGGACCTCTTTGACTTTGTATAAAAATAATATTCTGAGTTAATTGCATGACACAAAATTTGCATAAGGGGCCGTCTTCATATTAAAAATGTTACTAACTTTAAAATTTCCAAGGGCAACACCCCTTTTTGAGTCCATATTTATAATCTATGACCTATGTCAATACGAAATACCAAATTTTGTTAGTTTTTAAGCATTATTAGGGGAGTTAGAGACGTGCCAAGTTTAGGTGCCATAATGTTAAATGAGTTGCACATAAAAAACTATCCCAATCTATAAATAATTAAGATAATGAAACGAATTTTTTACTGAAAAAAAAATTATAACAACCCAAATAAAATGCATTTAATATTGGGGTATTTAAAACAGTTTTTATATTTTAAAATAATTATTATTTTAATTTTTAAAAAAATTATGAATAGAAACCCCTCAATATTTTTACAGAAATATATTAAAGACAGAAAGTTTAAGCGGAACCCATATTTTTAATTACTTTTATTCATAATTTGCTGAGTAAATCACTAAATACTTTTTAATTGCGCTTCAGGGGACAGTGTAAAAGATTATATATGAGCTCGATAAGCAAATACGGCTTTGGAAAGGAAGATAAACATCATTAAACCATCAACCTTGAGATGGTCCCCCATAGGACATCAAGTGATTCGATGGAATAACTCGTTAAATATTCATCCAAATGTAACAAAAACTAAGATTTAGGGGTTTTCGAGGATGCTTAACATTTCTAAATAATCAAATATGGGTGTTACTATAGGAAATTTCAAAGTTGTTAACATTTTTAATATGAAGACCTCCCCTTATGAAAATTTTGTTTCATGCAATCAACTTAGAATGTTATTTATTCACAAAGTCAAAAAGGTCCGATTCCATAGGATGACTAACGGCCGAAATAATCACTTGGGTATTTTTTGATACAGGACGATTCCATTTCGCTTTTTTCCTGCCTAGAAAAACTCGTATTTCGGGGATGAGAAATTCTCCTACCTTGTGAGGTTAAAGGGTTAAATGTGCTTGCGTTGGAAGGACCATAAAAGGGGTGCATAATTTAATTTTTTTTTAGAAACCTTCAGTTGCATCAGGGTGTCCTTTTCTCTGGTCCGTCGCGGCGGTTACTTCATGATCAACATCTACGTCCCCACCGTACTCATCGTGGCCATGTCTATGCTCACCTTCTGGATACCCCCTGAAGCGGTTCCGGCCAGGATCACCTTAGGTAAGGGCAACCCAGACTAACTACAGGGTGAGGCCGTCATCTGACTGTGGTTCTAAAATACGACGCCCGTCGCCAATAGCCCTCGTGTAGCTCTAGTGCGACGATAATTCAAACCTAACCTAACAGGGTGAGGCAAACAAAAGTGGCCCCGGTCTAGAGACAGGAATACGTTGAAATGCTTGGCGGGAAAATCGCTTGAAGCCGCCTAAAACCTGATTTTGCGATGGTTGGATCGGATTAGTTTCACATTTGAGCTACTCATAGACTAGTGGCGAGTTCAGATCTTGGTTCTTATTGTATGAAGACGTCCCATAATGCAAATTAATCAATTTTGAATGTTTTTTATTAACAAAAACAAAAAGGTCCGATTCTCTAGGATAAATAACGACCAAAATAATCACTGTGGGAACTTTTCTTAATCAGCTCTACAAACCCTGTTTATATTCATTTCAACTAAGTTTCTCAAACCGTAGCGTAGTTGCCGGCAAATAAGTCGCCTAGTGTTTGTTTGGCTTAATATTGAAGCGATCAATAGCTTCAGTTAGCAAACCTGTTTTTGAATTTGTTTTTGACTTCGAGCAACATTTCTGTCATATTCTTATATCCACTTTGGGGCCACTTTTGTTTGCCTCACCATGTACAGCTGTGGAAATAAAAAAAAGTACCCACTTGAGGTTATTTCATCCGTTAGTCACCCTATAGAATCGGACCTTTTTGAGATTGTGTACAATTAACATTCTGAGTTAATTGCACGATACAAAATTGGCATAAGGGGCCGTCTTCATATTAAAAATATTACGATCTTTGAAATTTCCAATACCAACACCCAATTTTAATGACTTAGAAATGTTAAGCACTCTTGAAAACCCTTAAATCTAAGTTTTTGTTACATTTGGATGAATATTTGACGAGTTATTCAATCGAATCACTTGTGGACCGTTTGGGGACCATCTCTAAAATGACAAGCAAGCATGCATGCAAAGCCGTCTTTATTTATCAATTACACACGTAATCTTATACACAGTCCCCTAAAGGCTAATTAAAAAGTATTTTGTGATTTACTCAGCAAATTATGAATAAAAAAAATTTAAAATTGGGATTTCGCTTACACTGCTTGTCTTAAATTTATTTCCTTAAAAATATTAAGGGGTTTCCATTCATATTTTTTTTTAAAATTAATATAATAATTATTTAAAAATAGAAAAACTGTTTTAAACACCCCAATATTAAATGCATTTTATTTGAGTTGTTATAATTTTTTTTTCAGTAAAAAATTCGTTTCATTATCTTAATTATTTATTGACCGGGATAGTTTTTTATGTGCAACTCATTTAACATTATGGGACCTAAACTTTGCACGTCTCTAACACCTCTAATAATGCTTAAAAATTAACAAAATTTGGCATTTCGTATTAACATAGGTCAGAGATTTGAAATATGGATTCAAAAAGGGGTGTTGCTATTGGAAATTTTAAAGTTAGTAACATTTTTAATATGAAGATGGAACCTTATGCAAATTTTGTGTCATGCAATTAACTCAGAATGTTAATTGTTCACAATGTCAAAAAGGTCCGATTCTATAGGATGACTAATGGCCAAAATAATCACTAGTGGGTACTTTTTTTATTTCCACAGCTGTACATCCCTGGTAGCACAGCAGTATTGGCCAATCTCGGCTCATACCCATCGCCCAATGCATGGACTACGTTTTACCGACACTGGGCAATATCGGGGTGCAATATTGGTTTGAAAAAAAAAATTAAAATCCAAAGTTCTTGATTGAAAAATATTGTGAAACAGATAATATTTGCCTTTTACGCTTGTAAAATACTATAAGATTGCAGTAAAATCAAGTGTTGCACTTTTCGTAATTTTCCCGTAAAATCTCAAAGAACGGGGAAATCTGGTTAAAATCGGTAGAAAATGATCGATTTTATAAAATATTCTGCAAGTTTGCCGGATACTCATACGACATTGGCCAAAATTGTTGTGCTACCTGGGATTTTGCATAGTTATCTGAGTGATTTTCACAGTAATTGCCTTAAGTAGTTAGTCATAACTGCACTGCAGTATTAAATTAAGAGGATTTATCAGCCAACTTTATTTTGATTCTGACTCGCCAGGTGGCGTTACAAATTTTCGCCAAATGATACGTCTGGCGATTTAAAAAAGGGGATACGTTTCTCTTTCTGGGGAGTGGAGCACGGCAAGATTTCTCAATCACAAGATAAAGATTATTCGATTGTAATCAGGTTTAGACTAACGAAAACTGGTTTCGGTACTCTTTTGCGAGCCCGGACGATGTTCTGGAGGGAAAAAAAATGTGTTGTTTGGTTATTTCTCTTTCATTTAATTTTTTTATTTGTTAATAAATTATATTTATTTTGTAAATATTACGATGTTTCAGGAAACGATTTCTTTTCTGGTTTGCTCGTACTAATACATTATATTTCTATTTATAATTACCGAGATTTGATACCGCTATGAACTGCTCTAAAGTCATCCCTGTAAACTTCGGAATACTAGTTTAGCTTCGGCACATAAACAGTATTGTTCTTAAGGGGTCATAGAAGTCTTAAAAATGTGCAAAGAAGGTGATCTTTAATGTAATTTTTTAACTACTCAACATATAAGTATATTTTTTATATGTAATTTTATAAATTTTATTTATTATATAACAAATTTTAAAATTTATGAAACTGCAACAAATAAAAATTTAAGAAAAAAGCTCTGAAAATAATTACTTATTAAAATTGAGTTTAGAAATTAGGTATAAGTCTTTGTTTGTACATATTTGTACAATATAAAATCATTTTCTTTGTCATTTCTTCAATTTTGACCTCAAAATTTCGCGCGCAAGCCTAATCCCAATGTGTTCCAATAGTCTTATGTTTGTTATCATTTATTTTAGTTTTGGCTGAAGTTTCATAAATTTTAAAATTTGTTATATAATAAGTAAATCTTATAGAATTGCATATAAAAAAAAATTATATTTTTATATTGAGTAGTTAAAAATTGCATGAAAGATCAAACTATGCTTTGTAGTACCTTCCCCAGTAGCATCGAATATGGGCCCAATATTGGATACAATGTAGAGCCAATATGCTAACCCTTATTGGTCCAGCATTGGGAGGAAACATTTTGCCATTATTGGCTGACATTATAGGACCAATATTATCCCCCAACAACGTATAACCAATATTACCAACCAATATTGACTGCCATTATAGGACCAATATTATCCGACGACTTTTTTCGAAACGGTTGGGTAGATGGAAAAATCGGCAAACACGTATCCCATTATTTTTGGTGTGTGACCCCTGGGGGTTAGGGGTCAGTTTTAAAAAGGAACATCCTACTTTACAAATTCGAATTCTATGCTTCGAGCGACATCGTACGCTAACGCCGTCGGGACTTTCGACTAAACAGATTTAACGAGCACGTATATCGCAGTGTACTCGGGCACCCCGGTGAATTTTATTAGAGGAATTTTTCTACCAGCACGAATACGTCTATAGTATGGCTAGGACGAGGACAGAACCAAGAACCTTCTCGGTGTGAGGCTCGTCGCTTACACCTCTCGGCCACCGAGCAGGGGCCGTTTGACTGTTCTTCTTCTTCTTAATCTCATCAAGGAAAAATAGGACAAACGCGAGTGCCCCCTAGGTATATGCCAACCAATATATCCCCAATATTGGTCCTATCTTGGCAAATTTTAACTTTCGAAATATTGGTTTCATATATCGGGCCAATATTGGCTGAATGTTGTAAAACTTGCTATATTTGCCCAAGATAACCAATATTGGCCAACGTCATACCAATATTGGGCCAATATTCGATGCTACTGGGGTTCTTTGCACATTTTTAAGACTATGACCCCTTAAATCTAGTTCCGTACTTTTAATTGTTGGCGTAGCAATCTTTATGTTTGTTAAAACTAATGGCATATTAATGCAAAAGTAGAAACCCCAATGTATAATGAATCTGTCGTATTAGCAGTTTTAAAGGCAATAATACAGGGTGTTTCATAATTGACCGGAATAGGAATTGATGCAATTCCGAAATATTGAGCCGGCCCCTCCGAAAAATAGTAAAAAGCCAATTGATCACGGGTTTTGGTCGTGGTTGCATACTTGAACTAGGGCAGCACGAGAATGTGTTGACGAAGGGATGCATTTGTTTTGAGTTCGGTTTGGTTGAATCGACATATTGCCTAGTAATTTTACAATTTGCAGATTCTGTTACATCACAGTTCCTAAAACAGCTAAAAATGATTAATAACTACGAAAATGGAATTTTTGTGTTTGGATTTCGATTTAAATAATTTGGTGTGTTTCAAATTCGAGCTGGATGTTTGAAAATTGGAAGGAGCTAAACGTTTTGCGATAGAAGTGTACAGTTTGTCGAAATGTGCATGTGTTGGGACCAATTAGTTCCATAGTAGGGTAGAGACTGAACCTACCAATCGCACCATCTACCAACACGGAGACAATTTAGGGTGTCATGTGGGGATCGATGGCCGAGGGGTTTGGATCGCAGGCCATATCGCTAGCAGTCCGCGCGCTGTAAAGGGTACTACCCAATTTTTTTTTCAAAATTAAATTAAAGGGTGATATAAAGTTTAGCTTTCACATTTAGAACAAAAGAGGCAATTTTACCCATCTACTTTACTTATTGCAAATGATATATAAAAGTACTAGCTTTATAAACCCGGCGTTGCACGGGTGTACCCTTAATAACGGATATTTTTTTTATGTAATCAATTATTTTATACCAATTGATCCCTTCCCCACTGGCCAGTACTCCATCGGTAAATTATAATCGCTATTCAAGTGACACCTACGACATAAAAAGAATATTTTAATAAAATTTGGTAGCTGTACCTTCAGTAATTTTGGCTAGGCGTTGAGTGAGTCAATCAGTGAGTTAGGACTTTGCCTTTTATGTATATAAATTGAATTTAAGAAAGAAAATCCATAAAAATTGCTTATTTATAACACTTAAAATTGAACTAAAAGCTGTGCTAAATGATTTTTGTCTAAGATATATAAATAAATCTTGTGTGGAAAATGGGCTCTAAGTAACAATTTTTTGTAAAAAAACGACTTTTCCACATTTTTTATCGAAAAAATAAGAACAAATGTCAAAAAAATATTTCTATTTCCACTTTTTGTCAAATACTAATTATACTTCTGATTGAAAATCAAAATGTCGTGCTTGTAAAATAAATAAACTACAGCTTGGCAACTTGGCTCAATATGACATGAACATTTGGCTTCAACAAAACAGAACCATGACGTCAGTGTAGCGAACAGTCACCAGATTCACCTGATTGGCTGATGGGAAAAGTGTCGCGAGGAGTCGGGGAATATTTAAATCGCCTTTCTGCTGAAAGCGTGTGCTTTTCATTAATCTCCAGCTTGCTGTGAAGATATGGTTTATTCTTTAGAGGAGAGGATTTTTTTGGTGTTGGAATTTCACCGCCTAGAACACAATGTTAATGCAACAAAACGGAGTTTCAAAAAGAAGTTTAATGTTACCAAAGGACCAAAATTCGACACAATAAGGATGCTGTTTGAAAAATTTCAACGAACTGGGAACGTGAATGATGAGAGAGCTGGATTTGTCGGGAGAAGATTTTCGCAAACAACCACTGCTAATGCTCAGCTGGTGGAAACAGTAATACGAAAGCAGCCTTGTATATCCGTCCGCCGTGTTGCAACTACGGTTCAAATCAAGCCAACGTCGACGTATCGTCTCATGCGGCAGGGCTTGCACATGTTTCCATACAGAATTCAAACTCGGCAACCTCTCACCGCTGCTTCAATTAATTCACGGGAGACATTCGCTAACGATATGGTGCAAATGATTGATGTTGGTGATATAAATGTAGACAACATTTGGTTTTCGGATGAAGCCTACTTTCAGCTGGATGGCTACGTTAATAAACAGAACTGGCGCATATGGGGAACAGAAAACCCCCATGTTGCAGTTCCATCATCTCTGCATCCACCAAAAGTAATGGTTTGGGCCGCCATTTCGTCCAAAGGACTCATTGGCCCCTTTTTCAGAACCGGAACTATTACTGCCCTCCGCTACCTAGAGATTCTTCGTGAATTTGTGGCGATTCAAAATGCCTTAGATGACGCTGAAAGCACTTCGTGGTTCATGCAAGACGGTGCCCGACCCCATCGCACGGCCGACGTGTTTAATTTCTTGAGCGAACATTTCAATAACCGTGTGATTGCATTGGACTATCCCACACATACAGGAAGTGGTATGGATTGGCCTCCTCTTTCACCAGACTTGACCCCCTGTGATTTCTTTCTGTGGGGATATTTAAAAGATCAAGTGTACCGTCGCAATCCCGAAACAATTGAGGAACTAAAGCAATACATCTCTGCTGCATGTGACGCCATCCCACCAGAAATTTTCAAACAGGCGGCCGGTAATTTTGCTCTAAGAGTGCGTCACGTTATTGCTGCTAATGGCGGATATGTAGAAAATATCGTAGTATGAGTAAACACATAATTTCACCCACCCTATATTTTCGTTTGTTTTCAACTTTATTTGCAAACACATGAACAAATTTTTGAAGGGTCGATTCTTTTTTAGGATCGACCCATAAAAAACAATAGCAGAACCACTACACATACATGCACCGTTAAGCCATACAAACCCTCCTTCTTTGTGCTGTTTACTATTTTTTTTCCTTTTATTAATATAAATAAGCAGGTGCCCGGATGTTGTAATGGTTTGGATCGCAGACAATTACGCTAGCAGTCTGCGCGCTGTAACGGGTGCGATTCCCGCCTTCGCCCTGGGTGTACTTCCTTTCTCTGTCAGTAATAAGTCCTTCTGTGGTTGTCTTACTTGACGAAATCTTATTAGCGGGTGCCTCTGGAGCTGCTGGGTCCGGGTTCGAATCCCGTTCAGGCATGGATGTTTGTGTTTGTCGAGTATATGCGGAGTACGTGCTCGTAAAATCTGTTGGGTCCGAAAGTCCTGTGGGCGGTCATTGCGCAGTTCACCATGGGTACAGGTCAATGGAGAAAATTTCCCTACCCTTCAGGGACATGTCTAAATTGCGGAGGTGGCGACAGATGGCAACATCTGTCATAAGTGTTTGTGTGTGTCTTGTGCTGTCCTACTTGACGATGGTTTATAAGCGGGTCCTTGCGACCAAGCACACAAGCCTGAAAATATATGTCCACCAACCAACCAACCAATAAGCGGGTCTCTGATCATGCACACAAGCCGGAATATATATGTACATACCTACCCAGCATAAATATGAAAAATACAATAATTGTTATGTTTAAACTGATGGTCAACATCAAGTTTTTTTTAACAATAATGCAACAACCTATCAAAATGAACAGCATCCTAATTTTTTTTTTTTGAAAACTAGTTGAACCTGTAATTTTTATCAGATGTAAATTCAAACAAACCAAACTAAAAGTACTACATTCTTGTGTAGCTCCAGTGCAAGATTTCATGCACGACCGAAAGGGCGGCCAATTAGTTAGCCGTTTTTCATTGGCGGGGGCCGGGTAAATATTTAGGAATTGCGTCCTATACTATTCCGGTCAATTATGGAACACCCTGTATAAGGTCATCAAGATACAAACAAACGCGGGTTTATGGTCTTCAAAAACATGTGCAGGAACCTTTTGTATTGCTAGTGGCAGTTTGTCAATTTGTTCATTCGGTTGCTCTTGTAAATTAGACACTGGTCTCTTTATTACAAGCCTTACTCCCGCCACTAATCTGTACATTCGTTCTGAAAGAAGCTTTCTACATTGCACACCTTTGGAGCCGGGAAATCTTGACGTGTTTTTTGCAACTTTTCAAGGCCTCTAAAATAGCGTCGGACTGCGTGATTGGCACATTAAATTTTCAGTACTCTGCCACCAAACGACACATGTTCTTGAATGTTGCTCGAGAAGTTCTTAAAGAATTAAAAAGCCTACATGTGCAGTTACTTAAGTACTAGAATGAAATTCTCGTCGAAACGCAAGGGTATTATAATAACATTAACTGCCGCCTATAACCACTTCCGCATAAGATTTATAACTTCAGAACAAATATAGACTAACCCAGCATTCAGTTACAATTTGAATTTTCAACTTTAAAAATTGGCCACTATAATTAAATTTTTCTTCCGCAAATTAAATAAATAATCTTTATAGTTTGCTAAATTTATTTGCAGTTTGAAGAATTATTATGTAAAATTGAATGAGTCACATCCTGTAGCATCCTTTCCGTGATCTTTGGCAATGCTTTGAAAATGTCACCTTAAATTACACGAGATTCTTGTAATTGAATAACTATCAATAACTATAATATTTGAAAAAACCTGATATATCCAGAACATTTGGCAATGATAAACATGAAATAACTCCAAATTGCACTGATAATTAAAGGAATTTAATTGTAAATTAATACCAATTAGCTCTTTTAGCAAAAAAAAAGTAACACTGTGAACCACTTTCTTAGTAAACAAATATAATAACAATAAAAAAAATCACATTGTGGCATATTTTTTATAACGCCATTCCAAATCGATTTACAAAGAAAAAATTAATAATCTTTAACATTTCAAATAAGGTTTTTCGTGATATTGCTGATGTGGCAACAGTAATTTAAATGACTAAAAATTAAATTCCAATGCTACTTTAATGGGTCGTTCGTCGACATGACAACATGACAGATGTCCGTATGGACGTACAAACAGAAGAACAAAAAGTATGAAGTTAGGTCCCTGCTGTCCTATCTTTCGATTACAAAAATGATTCTTAAGATCTGATGGATAGAACAGATTTCGTCACCGAAGTAAGGACAGACAGACGGGACACTTTGGGAAGACTACCATGTCAATACCTTCTTTTCTATTAAAAAAATGTTTCGAATTTAAAAAAAGATTATAAAATATTCTAATGATAACGTCAGGGCTTCATCCTCATTGACTATACATCCCAGGACCCCTCCCTAAACATTTTTAAATAAACGTTTATATTTCTCCCTTCAATAAACCCACAGACTACGGCCGTCATTTTAGAAATGGTAAACCAGAGGTCACCAAGTGATTCGATTGAATAACTCGTCAAATATTCAGCCAAATGTAACAAAAACTAAGATTTAGGGTTTATGAGGATTCTTAATATTTCTAAATTATAAAATTATGTGCTGCCATGGGAAATTTTAAAGTTAATAGCATTTTTAATATGAAGACGGCTCCTTATGCATTTTTTTTTGTCCTGCAATTAACTCATGATGTTATATAAACACAAAGTCAAAAAGGTTCTATAGGATGACTAACGTTCGAAATAATCACTAGTGGGAACTTTTTCCACAGCTGTACATATCAAAATAGCTAAAAGTATCCAAGCGCCAATAGCCCTCGTGTAGCTCTAGTGCGACGATAATTTAAACCAAATCTAATCTAAAAGTATCCAACCTATACTACAACTGAAGTAGTCAAGTTTAAAATTCGCTCGAAATTCTTTTACTGGATTTATAATGAGCTCCGCCCACTTTTCCATGTGGTTTAGGTTTACAGTTTGAACGATTTAGATATTGGCGTTTTTTTCCTTCTACGATTTGGCAACATTTATTTTTGTGTGTCATCAAATTTTAAAATCATAGATTCTCGTTTGTTATGAACGTTTTTGTCATAAAAAGTACTTGAAATGTAAAAGCATCATTTAAATTCTGTATTAACATACAAAGATAATGCATGAGTGAATTATTTAAATTAATAATAAATCTTTTTAATCAATTAAGCCAAGTTGTCCTACAGATATCGCCACGATTCTCAAAATTAAGCTTTTAAAAAAAATTTATAATTAAAAAACTGATTGATATTGTTCCTTCAAATCTTTTTTAAATAGTCTTTCATCCCTATTTGAGTATCTGGTGCAAGCAGATCATACGTTTAAAAAATACTTTTCAAGAAACTGTGATTTGAAAAATAAAGCATTACGTGTATAGGACTGACAGTCCCTCTTAACACTAAATTCTTAGACAATGTCTCTGGTTAACTAAACAGAGTCAGGGCACCCTTGGCAGTATGGCGATCTGAGTTCAGCAAGGTCAGGGTCAGAAGTATCAGAAGGCACAGAATTATTAAGCTCATCATTTGTTTTAGATTTTTTTTATTGTGTTTTTGTGTTTATGTTTTAAAATAAAAAAATTCGTCTAAAATCAAAGTGGCAAACGAAATTGTGAAAGCAATTTGTACCAAGTTATAAAGTAAGCACAAAAAAATATCCCATCTCAAACGCTTCACCAGGCCCTAGGTTACTGCTTTCAGCATGCGTGCCTTTTGCTCCACGTATCTTCGCTGAAGACTTTGTTATATTTCTATATATGTATGTTTGGATTTCTGTGTGTACACATTAATAGTAAATTTAAAACTACTTTTTATTCGCTGTGAAATTGCAGTCAGAAGGTTGAAAAACCACAGGGCCGCGTAACAACTTGGGCTCTAGCTACGTCATCTGTTTTTTCAGTATTTTTCGTGGGCTTTGAGATGTGCTGATTTTGAATCGCTGTAGTTTTGTTGATTTAAAAAAAAAATAGGAAGAAATTTGCCCTAAATTTCTTTTGCTGGGGTAAAATGGAATGCCCAACAACTGGCCAAATCTGCAGGTTGTTGTGGCTCAGTATTACAGGGTGGTCATGAAATAACGCTCGCTATTCGGAGTGGTCTGTAGCTTTAATGAATAATCCAAATACAAAAAACTTTGAGACACTTACTAACCAAGAAGGGGAAAAAGAACGGAATCATAAAAAACAAACACGTCTCTTGACCAGGGTTCTGAATTACGAGCCGTAATTGGATGCGTTGGCCGTAATTAGCTATAATTGGCTACGCCTCGTAATTTAGAACCTTGGTCAATATACGAGTTTCTTTTTCGTGATTCCATTCTTTTCGAAAAAAGAAACTCGTCTCTTGACCAGTGTTCTAAATTATGAGGCGCAATTAGCTGTGTTGGGAGTAATTGGCCATAATTGGCGACGCCTCGTAATTCAGAACCCTGGTCAAGAGACGAGTTCTTTTTTATGATTATTCTTTTTTATGGTTATTTTTTTAGGATTCTATATTTTTTTATGATTCCATTCTTTTTCTCCCTTCTTGATTAGTAAGTGTCTCCATGTTTGATGCATTCGGATTATTCATTCAAGCTACAGACCACTCCGAATAGCGATCGTTATTTTATAACCACCCTGTTTATTCAATTGGTATTGATGACTCTATCCCGCTAACCTTAGGCGTGACCTCTCTGCTGACCATCATCACGAAGCAGTACCAGTCCAACATGCCGAACGTGTCGTACGTGGTCGCGCTCAACGTCTGGCTTTCGTCGTGCATAGCGTTCGTCTTCTGCAGCCTTCTGGAATACGCTGTGGTGGTCAGCCTCATGAAGAATCAGTCCAGTGTCATCAAACCCGTAGATACGGACGAAGTAAGCGATGTAAGTTCAGTCAAACCTCGATAACTCGACTTCCTATAAGTCGAATAATCCTCCACTCGAACTTTTAATCAGGTCACGAATCATTTCTGTACTTTTCTTTAAAAAACTGTATCAATAACTTGAAGATAACATCTACTAAGTCGAAGTTTTTGTCATAGATTTCACATTTAAAAGACACATTTCAGTTAAAAATTAAATTTCAATTAAAATTAATCAGCAATCAAATTAATCAGTGTATCCATAATGTCTGTGAATGCCAACAACCTTAACAAATACAATCAACAAGAAGTAAATGGGTTTTTTTTTTGTTGTTCTTTTCTAATGAGATTTACATATGGATGCACAGTAATCAATATTTGGCGGGGCCAAATTTTGTGAGTTTTAATAAACCTCTTGACTCCTTTCTTCTCTTGTTGTTTACGTGAACTATTACAAAATTTAAATGAGTATAACTATAGTATTATGGCCCATATCAAACCATTTAAACCAGGTCGACCCATTTTAAGTGACAGTAGAGATAATTAGAATTTAACTTTTGTAACTCGATCGAACTTCGGATAAGCCGAATATTTGTTGGGGTCCCCTGGGACTTCGAGTTAGTGAGTATTGACTGCAGTATGCGTTGTTGTTGTTGTCGCTTCTCCTCAATGGGCCTGACATATGTCAGAAGGTTGTTGACCGCCAGAAAATCAATACAATGAAGAGTCAGATCTTCTGGACCAAAGATGAAAATCATTCCACTGGAACTGTTGTCACTTTTGACGTGATCATTCCCATTGTTTTTTTTTATTTTTATTTCAACGTAAAACATGAATTTATTTAACCCTCTAATGCATGAATTTTTATTTTCATTCCAAAAAAATATGTATCTTTAATACTCCTACATTATGGGAAAAATACTGAAAAAAAATTTAACTGCATTAGAATTTCAATAATTTCAATTTTTAAAATGTTTTCCATATGTCAAAAACCAACTACAAAATTCCTATTTTGATAGTAATGACTAAAAAACTACTAAATATATTTGAAAATAACCCTTTTTAACTATAATTAATTTTTCAAAACAATTTATTTGTATTTTGTACTAATATTATAATTATACTTTGAATACTGCAAAAAACGTAATTTCACAACAGTTAATAACCTCATTCTTTAATTTTGAATACACTTTTACTACTGTCATCTATGAGGATTATATTGGTAACTAAAACTTCAAAATGGAATGTAATAGATGAAAAAAACACAAATTTGTCGAGAGGGAGCTCTAATTTAATAAAATAAAGTGGATTATGTTACCTGTTGCCAAACGGCAACAGTATGCATTAGAGGGTCAAACAATGTATTTAAATAAACAATTTATAAGTTAGATTTGTGCTGAGATTTCAGGAGAATAAACAATATTATTTTTGTAATTGCGTGAAAAAAATCCGACTTTACATTATAATTTCAATATCAGACGCGTGCAAAAAGTTAGACTTTTTGAAACAGTGAAAAAAAGTACTTTTTTCACCCAAAAGCAGTGAAAAAAAGACATTTTTTCATTCTTTTCATAAGATGCCAACCTTTCAAGTTAAAATTTCAATGGACCAATGACATTTTTTTCACACAATTATAAAAAATAGTGTATGAAACACGTGCGAAAAGTAAACTTTTTAAAACAGTTGGCATTATTTCACTCGCTCGTACCTCAAATCCAACTAGTTTTAAAAAGTGTTACTTTTCACACTTGTTGCATAAATAAGTATTTTGTTGTTTCAGAATGATAGCAAATTCCGGAAATTTCTTAAAGGAGCTTGGATACGGGAAAAATGGTATCAAGTATCCCCTCAAGCATTTGACTTATTATCAAGAATTTTGTTTCCTGCTGCCTTTGCTGTATTTTCTATTATTTATGCTTGTTCATATAGTTCCTGATTTTTATGAAGTAAACATGATATTTGCTTTTGTAAATGAAGATTTCACGGGAAGAACAGCTTGAATTCTTTAGAGTCTTTCCGTAATTGTGTCTGCTTGGCGGATATTGGCGACCGATAACCGGGTTCTCTTTCGGTTCTTCATTTGCGGTACAAACGCGTGTGTAGTATCCACTTATATCTGGCGTGAATCAGGGTTGCCGCGAAAGATAATCAAAGCAAGTAACCGGTTACTTTACGACAGTTTAGGCTATTTCTCGCCATCATCCCCAAAGAGGCTATTAAAGAAACCCTTCTACGAAATAAAGCGGTTCTTCCCGTGTACTCTTCAAATATTTTGTGAATAGCAATGTACTCAAACATTTTTTTAAAAAAACTTTAAAGTTATATTTGTGTTACAAACAAACAATAAAAATCTTAATGAAATATGCATTTTTATGTCTTGTATTTTATGTTCAGTTTTTAATATTTTTTGCAAAGGAGAAATTTAAAAAAAAATATTAAAAAATCGAAGTGTAAAGTTAACATACACGGAGTTAATTCGGGGGAATCACGGCATGTCACGTCGGGTACGCGTGTGCAAGCTGAGAAAATAGAGTATTAGGCTGTAGGAATTGTGTTTACAGAAACTCGAATACAGAATTTTGTGTTTAAAGCAACATCTCAAATACTGCAGAATGTGTTATGATTATGAGGCAAATGTGCTGCAATTCGACATATCGTAACTTAAGTTCCCATATGTGCTATCTCATTGTTGTGCACGGATTAGATTACTGTACGGTTACCCTTGGAGCAATTATTTCAGATTTGGTGATAAATAATTTTTGTGGCAATTGTTTGACTTCGACTGGTGATTCGAATTCTTTGACTTCGCAACGATGATGTTTTCCGGCAAACCTATCTGACCGTTATTTGCTTATTTCGGTTGGGTTTTGGCCGACTTTTGGTGCGATTTGGGAAAGCTCGTCAAGGGTTACCGTTCAGTAAATTTCTACCGTTGTGCAAAGTGAGATAGCACATATGGTAACTCAAGTGACGATATGTTTTTTCCCTGTCTATAAAAAAACCACTAAACAACTAATAAATAAAAAACACTACCCAAAAAACAATGTCGAATTCCAAGTTCAGAATCACCTTAACTTCGAATTTCTATGTTTTACTGGAGTTTGTGGGAAATCAAAAAATATCCCCGAAAAACATCTTTGGCGATTACTGCAGTTTGCCTGCTTTTTGCAAGGAAACCATGGACGGACATCGAAATGCCAACTTAAACTCTTAAAACAAAAGAGTGAAATCCACTCTAGTAGGAGAAGTGCATTTTCGACACTGGAAAGGAGTGAATATTAACTCAGACTGAGTTAAAATCACTCGTTTGGAGTGCTCCTGTCGGAGGTTTAACACACAAAGGATCAACTCCAAAAGGAGAAGTGCAATTTCTAGACTGGATGAGTGAAAATTAATCAGACTGACTTAAAATCGCTCGTTCGTTTTAAGAGTGTATATATTAAGCCCACTTTCCTTAATTTTTATTTTGAAATAATTTTTAAAAAATTAAAAAGGTAGGTATTGGCATGCTAACGAGCGACGTCCGTCTATCTGTCCGCATATCCCTTCCAAAATCGGTCTGTCGGTTCTTAAAATCGGATCTTAAAATGTCTTTTCTTTTTGTTAGAAAGTATCACCAGCCACCTTTCATAATTTTTGTCCGTCTGTCTGAACGTCGGAACGGACATCTGTTTACTGTTTGTCGGCGTATTACCCTTTAAATTAGCATTTGGAATTCAATTTTTAAGTCATTTAAATCGATGTTTCCACATCAACAGTGGCATGAGAAACTTTATTGAAAAATCACATTTTAAACAAAATTATTTCTGTCATAAATCACTTTGAAATAGTGCCATAAAATGGCATAGCACTATGTAGTTCTTTGATTGTTCATTATTATATTTTTAGTAAGAGAACTCCAAGTAGGAATGACGTGCTCAAATGTTTATTTAGAAAGCACAATTCATATTTTTTATTTATCTAACTAAGCCATAAATTTTTGTCACATGAACTAAATAAAAATTTCATGCTCTTACATCTTACAAGAAAAGAGGAACGCGGCATAACTTTGTATTTTGCTGCAACGAATTTGTCACTTTCTTAATTATTTATATTTACAATATGCCAACTTCGAACTAGTTTATGTTTTTGAAGGTAAGTAACTTTTTTACTTTTTCATTTCACCCAAAATTAATAGACTGAATAACATTTCTCTAATAAAAACTAAATTGCAACCTTTCTTTACAATTTCTTTTCCGCTTGGCGGAAGGAAAAAATTTTGTGTCGAGATTTCGAAGATGTCATCCCTACTGTTTTTTCAAATTTGATGTTGTTATTGTATTTATTTCAGAAATTAATCAGGTCTTGACCAGAAAGTGAAGCCTTATTTATATTGTATTTAATTTGTTAATTTTTTATAATTAATAAAGCGAGAAAATCGGTAAATAAATAAGTCTTTTTAAATACATATTCCGTCTGAAATAAGTTGTTTTAACGTTTTTTTTTTAAAAGACAGATTTCGATGTCTTGTAGCAATTAGAAGAATTAGTGTCGCACTATACCTCACCACAGTTTAAGTATGCAGAAAAGAAATGTTCTACGGGAAAAAGGGTAAATAGTTCTCATTTTCGAGTGTGAGAATTGAATAAAAAAAAAGGTATTTCACACTCAACAAACTATTTTATTCGTTATTTCAAGACATACTTGTATTAGTTTTATTAGGTTTTTTTTCAGTTAGAGTGTAATATTAATTATTTTTTCTTTAAATTTTGACGTAAAAAGGCGCACGAACATCAGAGTATCTTAAAGGGCAGCCAATCAGAGAAGGCGAAATTTCGTCGCCTGCTCTGATTGGATAGTGAGGTTTATTTACTCACGACGTTTCCTCCGCAGCTGCGCGCGCAGCTGCAAACTTAATCTGCGGTGGACTGTAGGGCTCCACTTGGACTTCCGGTGATATACTTTGCAATTTTTAAAACGATGGGTAAATGACGAATCCGACACCTGAGCAGGCATCCAACGCAACCTGAGAGTAACATAATACAAGGCGTCAGTTCAACGAACCCATAGATATAGTAAAACCATACGCTCTAGTGCACTTTCTAAAGGGGAGGGGGGGGGGGAGCTGAATTCCGTAATGTAGTGGTTTCCGGCTACCTATTTCATGATACTTCTAGGAGCTTTAACACAGCCAATAACGCCTCGTAATTTGGATATGGCCTCGTAATTTGATAAAGTGACGAGGGGCTTAATCCTTTCTCCGGCTATTTGAGTTCCGTTTAAGAAGTTGTATTCATAGAACAGGATAATTTTTTGGAAAGAAATCTTTCTGTAATTTGAAAAACTTAGTAGGTCAAACTCAATTTTCTCAATAAACTTTTTTAAGAATGATGTTTTCATTTTTTGGAATGCCACTATGACAAATGACTGTGATTGCGCCCTCTAAAAGGGAGAGTGTAGGCTTTATAGCCCATTACCCAGCTCGCCAGAAGAGACAGTCACAAGAGACACACAAAGAAGGACGACACAAACACTTAGAGAAATAACATTTATTGACAAGCACAAACTTCCATGCCTTTACTGGGATTCGAACCCGGGTCGGCGGAATGCCACTAACTCATAACTGTACGAATGCTCCCGGATCCCGCAAAGTAAAGTGCAGTGTGCATTTATGTTAAGGTAGGCGAATACCCAAGATTCCCCAAAAGTCTAAAACTTTAACTATTACTTTAATCTTTTCCAAATTTGGAATAGTGATTTCAAATATAATGAATTTATTATTATATTAATAGTGAAATCAAATGTAATGAATTATAAATATTTAGGCAATTTTTTTTTATTTAAATATAATTTATTTATTTTAAACGGTGTTTTTCAACTATAAAAAGAGGTTTACGCTAACAAGTCTACCACATTGAATTTTCATCCTATAAACATTAATTATGTGTTAAATTCTTCGTTTTGAACTGATGCATGCAATGACCTTCTAGAGTTACATACTAATTACAAGAAAAGAAGTTATTAAGAAAAATTTAATAAATTAACCACACAAAAAAAAGTTTTTTTTTCGATTAACTTACACTTGGATATTTTTTAAAAAAACACTTGTATATTTACACCAGATGTTAGAGGTTCATGGCACAGATATATATTGAAATAGCATCTGCAAAAAATTTCAGGTTCAATGTAAAACTTTTAATGCTAGAAGTGATAGCGTAACCCCCTTTTTTTTAGTTGAAAAACACCGTTTAAAATAAATCAATTATATTTAAATAAAAAAAATTGCCCAAAAAGCATTGCTCATTATATTTGAAATCACCATGCCAAATTTGGAAAAGATTAAAGTATTAGTAAAAATTTTGGAATTTTGCGTACTCGCCTACCTTAACCGATTGTGTCATCCCAACACCAGCAGCAAGTGAGTGTTTAGGCAATGTTTTGGCAATTTGATATTTCAACGTATTTACTTTTGCAAATATAGTTTTCGTAATGAAACAAGTACATCGTATATTTTTGACGCATTAACCAGCTGAGCAATAATCCGAGTGAAATTATTTGCGATTTTACAAATATATTTAAGGAATTTATTTTCTTCTGCGGAATCATATTGTGATGTTTTGTGAATTTTAAGAGGCATAAAATTTAACTTCTTTGGTCGTTTCTTGGTTAAAGGAACGCTTCCGGTTGTTTATTTCTAACTTCCAAGGAGCTTTGACACATCCAAATTAAGCCTCGTAATATGAAACAGCGGTCAAGTAACCAGGTCGACACCTGAGCGAATCGACACCACAAAACAGCACAGTAATCATCTGGGTCAAATTATTGAAAGCTTTTAGATATTTAGAGGCTATGGGATTTTCTGCTGAATCATATGTTTGTGTTTTATGAGAGGTATGCAATTTAACTTTTTCGATCTTTTGTGTTTCCATTGGTCTAAAGTTAAAAAGCTTATGGTCTAAAGTTTTAGGTGTTTTTTTTTTTAAAGAAATCTTTTATTTTTGTTGATTATTTTCATAACAACAGATGTGCATTTAGGGACTTTGAACAGTAGATAAGAAGAAGATAGATACTACAATTTTCATTTTGTTCTGCTGGAAAATGATTTCATTTAAAGTAGCTGCGCTTTAAAATGATAAAAAATTTTTTTTAAAAAAAGCGTTCGAAATTAGGAATTTAAAAAAATATATAAGTTTACCATTTCATAAATTTTCTTCTTTTTTTTTAGTGGCAAACATGATTGAAGTTCAGTTGCTACTTATAATATATGGAACGATTTTGTGCCTGTCACAGCGAGTAACAACTTCGCCTTCTGTCGAAATCAACGGCCATCAAATTGTCGGACAACAAGTTACTCTTGAAGGAACTTTCGTCAACGAGTACCTAGGAATTCCGTACGCTGAACCTCCGGTTGGATCTCTACGATTCCAGAAACCTCAGACCTTCCAGAACTATCCGCCAGTGTTCGAAGCCACTTCCAATCCTCCGGCATGTCCGCAGTTCATCAAACAAGCGAATCTTTTCGCTGTCGACGTATCCCAAACAAGCGAGGACTGTCTGTACCTGAACATTTGGACCCCGTCTGACGCTGGCCCAGAAAACAAGAAGGCGGTGCTGTTCTGGATTCACGGAGGAGGATTCAGGCTCGAATCCATCAGAAAAGAGGTGTATACAGGAACTGCCCTGGCGTCGCAAGGGGACATAATTGTTGTTACAGTCAATTATAGACTAGGTTTGTTTGGGTTTTTGACGACAGGGACGGACGATGCACCTGCTAACCGAGGTAATATTAGTGTTACAGTATTTTCAGAAACTAATTGACCGGAGTACCGGACCAGCCACGCCAGCGGAGAAATTAAACATGAAATGACAAATTTAAAAAAAAATTGATGTTAATGGTAGTGGGATGCTAATTTTGAAAACATCTATTTTGCACCGAACGAATTCCACTTCTTTGGGAATTATGTCATTTTTTCATTTGAAGCAGACATCACATACAATTTTTAACATCAAAATATTCGAACCAATTTAAATGAAAACAACAATACTTTACTATGGTGTTTAAAAAATAGAATATAATTGATTTCATTTCAATTCATATATACTATATCTAGCAAAATTATGATTTTATAATTTGATACCTGTAGATATAGAGTCATAAGTTTAATATACTTTATATCATTTCAGGACTGTATGACATTCTAGAAGGACTTAAATGGGTCAACAAGAACATCGAGGCTTTCGGAGGAGACCCTCAAAGAATCACAATTTCGGGTCAAAGTGCAGGCGCCATAAGTGTTGGTTTCCTTACTATTTCTCCATTAGCCGAAGGACTCTACACGAGACTCATCATGGAGAGCCAATCTCCATTAAAACCCATGAATGGTCAAACGAAGAATCCCATTAACGCTCAGAAAATTGCGGAAGCCGTTGGATGCGCTAACGAAGCCTATCCGATCTCCCAACATCCTAAAGAGGTTGTGCAGTGCTTGAGAGGTTAGTAATTTTTGATAACTTCACTAAAAGTGACTTATTCATGCATTTACTTCTGTAGCTACGAATTCGGTGTTTCGTAATTGGGTCCATCTGTATCTAGTAAGGTGGCTGTGATGTAACTAGTTTGTACTGAAGCTAAAAACAAACAGCCGGAAGCTCACCTCAATCTGTATGGACTAGAGTGGCTAAAGCTAAAAAGAAAATGGTGCCGACCGCTATTGTTCTCATTCTCCCGGATGAAAAGATTCTCGAGAAAATGAAAGAGATTTAGGGATCGAAATGGGATGATTTAGAGATGAAAACTAATTAAACCAAAAATAAAACAGTTAAACCAAAAATCAGGTTTTGGTTTCAGTTACACCTTAAAACACTGGTTGTTAGGTTAAAATAGTTTTAAACCAAAAAAACTGGTTTATTTCTTAAAACAAAAGATCTTAAAATGTGGGCCCTAGCATGTGCCTTTGGATGATATACCGCACGTAATTGAATCATGCTTGCTCGCAGATGCACAGTTCAACTGAAATGCTGTAACATACCAGGTTGAGTCAAAATGTGTTTTACTTCGAGATTTAAATATCGAGAATAAATATCTTCGAGATATAAATATCGAGAATAAATATCTTCGAGATATAAATATCGAGAATAAATATTTTCGAGATATAAATATCGAGAATAAATATCTTCGAGATATAAATATCGAGAACAAATATCTTCGAGATATAAATATCGAGAATAAATAATTTCGAGATATAAATATCGAGAATAAATGTCTTCGAGATATAAATATCGAGAATAAATATCTTCGAAATATAAATATATTAAAAAAAATATTGAAAAGTTCAATATCATGCTCTTATCATTCGGCCGGCTTCGATGCAAAAAACTCGCGACACCCCATCTCGACAGCACTTACAAGAGTGACCTGCTGCCTTTACAGATTAAGTTCTAAACGTATCGCCAAATGACGCGATTTTTGCTACTACTCGTGCGTGTGCCATTTCAATGGAACCTACACTCTTAAAACAAACGAGCGATTTTAACTCAGTCTGATTAATTTTCCCTCCTCCAGTCTGGAAAATGCACTTCTCCTTTTGGAGTGGATCCTTTGTGTGTTGAACCTCTGACATTATCACTCCAAAAGAGTGATTTTAACTCAGTCTGAGTTAATATTCCTTCCTTTCTCGTGTCGAAAATGCACTTCTCCAACTGGAGTGGATTTCACTCTTTTGTTTTAAGAGTGTACTGGCTCCTTAAATTGAGATCCGTAACCACTGGAAAGATACTTCCAGTAACATAAGTATGTACTCTTTGATAATTAAAAGCTTTAACGGCTTATTTCAGATAACATAATGCCTTAGGTTTCATCCCTTCTATCTTCAATCGGTGCTTCGTTTCCGAAAAAAATATTTTGTGTGGTGAAATAGCATATAAGGGCCCGTCCATGGCCGAGTGGTTAAGGCATCAGCCTCAGGATTCAACCTTCTCAGGTTCGAACCCCACCTACTGCCAGTCATCCTATAAATCGGATATCTGTACTGGAAAGTGTAGAAAAATCCAACTCGTGACGGATGGGCCCGAGTACACTAGGACAGACGTGCTCGCTAAATCTGTGGAGTCCAAAGTCCCGACGGCGTCAGCGTACGATGTCGCTCGAAGTTCCGTTGGGTGCCCTCTCAGGTGTCGACCTCTTCACTTGATCAGGGTTCTAAATTATCAGGTGTTATTGGCTGTGTTAAAGCTCCTACAAGGAGGCTAGAAATAGGCAGCTGGAAACGATTAAATTACCATTAACATTACCATAACATATAAGGCAACTTCAAATTCACAAAATGAACAATATTTATTTAAATGCATTTTGTTACGCAACACTCTTGTTTATTCGGGATAAAGGCTATACTAACGCAAAGAATGTTAGGTTACTTTCTATAATGAAGTTCTCCTTTGTATATTTACCTAGGTCTGAATGCCGACGATTTGTTGAGAGCTGAAGAACAACTCATCCCGAAAGCGGAAAATAGCTTCGTTCCCCAATTCGGAGACGAATTGCTTCCAAATGATCCGGAGACAGCTGTTTTTCACACGAACTTCAATTGCAAGGATTTGTTCATGGGAGTGAACAAGGACGAAGGAGCATTAGGAGTGGGTGTATTCGAATTGAAGGGCGTAGTTGCAAAAACATACATTCTCATGAGTATAACAAAGATATTGGTACTGGTTCCGATCATTGGCGACTTTTCATTATGGTAAATTTGATTGGGCGAAGTCGCCAATGAACAAGCCAGACTTTGTATCTCCGATTATTTGGACAATGTGAATTTTGCAACTAAACCCTTCAATTCTTCTGTTTCTTACCAATAGTTTCTAATAACTGCACTGCTGATAAAATTATTTCGAATTTTAAAAAAAGGAAACGCAATTTGTATATTAACTAATTGTTTTCAAATGAAATGTCTAGTTTAGTCATATTTCAATAGTTTCATTGTCTAACATGTGAAGGATGCAAATGCAAAATGAATTTAAAGCTAGTTTTCTTAAAGTATATCGCCTATAGACAAGATGTACTGATGTTTTATTGTTGGATGCTTCTTTACAAATTTTTTCTTATTGCATATTTTATAAAAGTTGGTTTTGTTTACCTTATTTTAATTCTACCTATGACAACACCTCTTTGATACATTAATGGAACATTTCAGCTAACCATGTCTCAACCTGAACTGTATGGAGTCTACGGCGAGAAAAACCCTCACCTCAACAAAACCTTCGGCAGAAACGAAATTAGGACATTTTTAAGTAAAACATTTCCGCAATCAATGTTAGATCCTGGAGCTATTCTTCAGTACTACTTTCCTGACTGCTTAGCTGAGAACGATTCCGTGGCCACAAGACACCAAATATTCACTGCCCAAGGAGACATGGTGATTATCTGTCCTCTAAAGTTCTACGGAGAAAAATGTTCTGAGCTGGGACACAACGTGTATGCTTACTTCTTCACTCACAGACCGAGTGTTACCAAGCTGGCAGAGTGGGTGGGGGCCACGCATTTTGACGAAGTCCAGTTTGTTTTTGGACAACCTATACTGAATCCAGAGAAATACGAAGAATCAGAAGTGACTCTGAGCCGACAAATGATCGAAATCTGGAGCAATTTCGTGAAAACTGGGTATGATAAATGTTACTTAAATTACTTTTTTTTCCTCGGGAAAACTTCACTTCACTGTAAAATAAAAGAGTCAGGTTTGAATGATAATTTGCTTGTTACAAATCATGGCACATAATCTCATCAAAATGTTGTGCATGTGAAACTCAAAATTTAATGCGATCTCTGTACAACCCACAGCAATTTTGAGAGAAGTTTCACCACAATCTTATTGTTTTATGCATCACCTACTATGAGTAGAAATTGCAACAATGCTTTTAATTTCCACATAATATTGATATTAAGGACCATCCTCTGTAAAAAAAAATAACCCTAATTTTTGTTGTGACATGATTCTTTTTTTTTAAGTGTACACTGTAAAAAATTTCCTTAACTTTCCGTATATATACCAGGAACTTTCCTGGCTTTTTCAAGTATCCATCGCTTCGTGATAAGTTCCTGGGATTTTCAGGTTTTCCCTTTCAAATCGGGCAACGTTTGTTATGAACCGCCGCCTCGCTCAAAATCAGTTGTTTTGTAAAGTTGTTGGTATAACGAAGTTCATGAAAGGCCTGTCCGTGGGAGAGTGGTTAAGGCATCCGCCTCAGGATTCAGACTTCTCAAGAGTGCGGGGGTTCGAATCCCACCTACTGCCAGTCATCCTATAAATCGGATATATGTACTGGGAAAGAGTAGAAAATCCGATTCGATGACGGATGGGGCCCGAGTACACGAGGACAGACGTGCTCGTTAAATCTGTGGAGTCCAAAGTCCCGATGGCGTCAGCGTACGATGTCTCTCGAAGTCCCGTTGCTTCCCCTCTCAGTTTCCAGAACGGTTCCTGGTATTTTCCAGAAAGGTTCCAGTTATTTTCCAGAAAGGTTCCAGGTATTTTAAAGAGAAGTTACTGGCTCTAAGTGGGATTGTTTCTATATTTTTGAGGAAGGTTACTGATATATTCCAGGAACATTACTGATAAAAATTGGGCAGCTGAGCTGCCCATTATTTCCCCGTAAAGTTAATGAATTTTTTTACAGTGTAGGATTTCAGTTATATAAACCTCGTACTTTATGAAAAATCATTACAAATGATAACTGCTTAAATATCAAAACTTTAAATAAAGATTAAGCATATTAAATGTCTTAAGCTTATAGAAAATTTTAAGGCTTATTTCTTTATTATATGCTATTAAGTATTCTTTCAAAATATTCTTAAAAGGAAAACCCATTTATTTTTTATCGTGCTAAATATCAATCAAACTTTTTTTTTCAGGCTACCGGACAATTCATGGCCATTATATTCAAAAGAAAATCCTTCTTTTAAGTATTTTGGACCGGAGACTTTCACAGGACAAGTAGGCTCCAGTATTCATTCAATAAGCTGCAATTTAATCAGACCACTCTACGGAGCAGAATGATTCCTGTTTAACGAAGAAATTTTAAACAATATAATGCTGTTTTGCACATTAGTTATGGGTACCACTTGACAACAATAGCAACCCAATAGTCTATCACAATTAGGAAACTAAGAAGTTTTGCAACTGTACCAATAAAAATTTTCAAAAACGACGTTGACCGTTTTTTTATTCAGACTTCCTGGCATCACTATGTTTTGGACTTTAGTGGACTGTATATTATGTGAACTTAATAAACAAATACGGTCTTGAAAATGAGAATGCAATTGCATTCTTTTATTTTAGAGATGATCCCCCAAAGGACATTAAGTGATTCGCTTGAATGACTCGTTAAATATTCATCCAGATGTAAAAAAAACTTAGATTTAGGGGTTTTCGAGAGTGCTTAACATTTCTAAATTATCAAATTTGGGTTTTACTATTGGAAATTTTAAAGTTGATAGCATTTTTAATATGAAGGAGGCCCCTTATGAACATTTTGTTTTAAGCAATTAACTTAGAATGTTATTTGTTTGCAAAGTCAAAAAAAGTCAGATTCTATAGGATGACTAACGGCCGAAATAATCATAGTGGATACTTTTTTTTTGTCCACAGCTGTACTATAGTCTTCACGTGTTATATATTGGATTTATTTAGACATATTCAATAAGAAATTTTAGTTTCGCATGGCAAATTTTCTTGCCAATTATCGATATTGAGTTGGACTCCAAATAGTTAGAAGAATTTACAGATCTGATTATTAAATAATATTTTTAAAGTCTTTCCTCTGTATCTGAGCTGTTGTGCAAACTAAACTTAGCATGCTCTCCAGAGTAATTAGGTTGTGTACCCCTTGAATATTTTTATCCAGATACAATTAGCATCAGAACTTAATTGTAAGTGGTACTTAATACTTAGTAGTATACTCAATTGTAATAATCTATTCGTTTACTTCTGCAGATGTAATACTTTCATCAACCATACATTTTATACATCCCTCTACAGTAAAACTCACATTAAGTTTGCAGCATGTAAATATTCTACGGAAAAAGGGGTAAATAGTTCTCATTTCCAAGTACGAGAATCGAATAAAAAAAGGTATTTCACACTCAATAAACCACTTTATTCATTATTTCAAGACATATTTGTATTAGTTTTTTTCAGTTAGAGTGTAATATTAATTATTTTTTCTTTCAATTTTGACGTAACAAGGCGCACTAATATCAGAGAATCTCAAAAGGGCAGCCAATCAGAGCAGGCGAAATTTCATCGCCTGCTCTGATTGGATAGTGAGGTTTATTCACTCACGACGTTTCCTCCGCAGCTGCGCCCGCAACTGCATACTTAATCTGTGGTGGACTGTACTATCTTTTTATTTGTGGTTACATACTTAAGCCCTGAATTCTTAACACATTTTCATCATTGTGAAATGAACTAATTATAAATAAACTTTAATTTAAAATGACATAGATATAGACAAAAAAAAATATCAAAGTACTTTTTCTATGTTAATTAAGATTGCACAACATAATTTTACAAGACAACCAAGTTTCATCAGTTTGTTTATAGGTGATTTTTAGCCTACTTTTCTTTTTTTTTAATTCGAAGAATTAAAAAAATGAAAAAGTAGGTATTGACATGGCGGTCGATGTCCGTCCGTCCGTCTGTCTGTCCGTCCGTCCGTACCCCCCTTCCAAAATCAGTTCTATCAATCCGATCTTAAAAATTCTTTTTTTATCAGAAAGGTATAACCTCAGACACCCAACTTTCATACTTTTTGCCTGTCTGTCTGTACGATAGGACGGACATAAATCTACTATTTGACGACGAATTTGCCATTGAATTAGCATTGAAATTCAATTTCGAGTCATTTAAATCGCTGAAATTAACTACAAATGCTACGGGAAAGTGAGATACGTCAAAAAATTCAGCGCATCGAAATTAGAATACATTTAAATTTCAGAAAAGAATTCGAATTCTAAGTAATCCAATTATTTAAAAACTTCAAAATTTAATGCTCATTTAAAAAGCATAGGAAGCCATTTTTTATTAGAATTAAATCACCATTGCCAACGCAACAATTGCTTGAGAAACTTTAATTCTTTTAGACAATAAATTAAAATAAATTAATTTTTGAAACATCGATCAATTTAAGATGACGTCAAATATATATTTCACTACGAGATCTTTGTATGTGGATATAAATTGTTTTCATTCTATTTAAAAGCGAGGAATATTACCATAGAGATCTTAATAAAAGTATTAGAGTGGAGATCACGTGACCTATCTATGCTAACGACTGGACGAGTCTGGGAGCCGCCATCTTGAGTCCGAGACCAACTTTTTTAAGTCGAAATTGCTTAGAAAAAAATAAATTTAATTCTAAAATATTAAAAAATACCATAAAAATACTAGCTGCATTTTGGAATATTTTTAGTGACTTTAAAAGAACTTTTAACGCTTTTCTAGTATTTTTATAATATTTATTTTGTAATTTTAGAATTAAATTTTATTTTTTTGCCTAGCATTCTTTTTCTTTATGTGATGGCGACACTGGCAACTTGCAGCCATCGCCGTCACATTAAGAAGAAGAATACGTGAAAAATAAAATTTAATTCTAAAATTACAAAATAAATATTATAAAAATACTAGAAAAGCGTTAAAAGTTCTTTTAAAGTCACTAAAAATATTCCAAAATGCAGCTAGTATTTTTATGGTTTTTTTTTAATATTTTAGAATTAAATTTATTTTTTTCTAAGCGTTTTCCACTTTAAAAAGTTGGTCTCGGACTCAAGATGGCGGCCCCCAGGCTCGTCCCGTCGTCGTTAGCATAAATAGGTCACGTGATCTCCACTCTAATACATTTATTCTTTGAAATACGAATTTTTGCAAACGATTTAAGTTATAATTATTTAATTTTCAAAATAAAATAAATGAAACTAGCCGAATTTAGCAAGTAAATGTTTATTGAGGAGTAGTTTTTTGGTTTCTGTTCGACGAAAAATTAAATATTTATTTATGACTGCAAATAAAGCTGTGTTTAGTGCTGTGCTTAGTGAAAGATGCTGTGTTTAGTTAGATGCTGCGTTTAGTGAAATTTATTTTAAATTTAATGTGGAAAAACGGTTGTTGATGTCACTTACTGTTACGAACCTAGTTTTTTCAAGATAAGAATTTTAGTAAGTATTTAAGTAACAGGAAAGTAGGCTATTTTAGTTCTTTAAGAACTTCTTGTTTTAAATGTTCCTGATTAACTAAAATTTACTCATCCATAAAACGATTTAATAATACCACTTTATGTTAACTTAATGTCAGCCACTTTACATTAACGATTTAATAATACCAATAAAGTAACAATTTCACAAAGTAATAATATAAGAAACACTCAGTTAAAACACTGATTAAAATAGGCAAATAAATCCTGTACATTTTTAGTTAGACTTATATCCAATGGAATCGACATGGATTACGTACAGGGTTTCTTCTGGTTTTTCAAACCGGGTTCTTTTTATTCTAAGTATGGTAAGGAAAAAGAATCTTTTAGCATTTGAGCATCATAAAC
Source organism: Hylyphantes graminicola (assembly GCA_023701765.1). Taxonomy (NCBI): domain Eukaryota; kingdom Metazoa; phylum Arthropoda; class Arachnida; order Araneae; family Linyphiidae; genus Hylyphantes; species Hylyphantes graminicola. The sequence continues at coordinate 28,235,882 of CM043118.1, read as the reverse complement.
CTCGACGCACGTTTTTGAACAATTAACAGATTCTCGATCCATTACTACAGATATGAAGAATTATATGACCTAAATTCTTACTAACTGCATTTAAGTAAATCCTGGAGATTATTTCTATTGCATTATATTTTAGTTGCATTCACTAAGATAGAAATGTGTTTTGTTTTTCAATTATCAAAATTTGGAAGACTTTTTTTGTGAAAAAATTATAAACTCGTGTGAATTCATCAGAACAGGCTCTATCTATGGAAACTTTTGTGTAAAACTGCAAAATATCAAATGGAATGACGAATGAGAATTTAAAATAGTCAAACTATTTATCATCTAGATTTGTTTAATGACACAATAATATATAATAAGCTTGTGTTACGTCATGGCCATTAAAGAGATGAGAAATGAAATTATGTGATAAACTGATGTTCAATCTGTACTTTATCTCTTTCGCTGTTTCACCTAGAATTAAGGATTATATAAACTCTTTCTAGTCTAGATTATAACTCTTCAAAACCAATTAAAAAATAAATAATTAGCTGTGTTTTTAACGGTACGTAATTTTTGAAACAATTTAATCTTACCTAAAAATATTAAACAAAATGAAATTTCGTATAAAAACTAAAAAGCAAAAATATTTTCTTTGCAAACGTTTTAAGCCTGATGAGAAGTAAAAGTTGTTGCCAGATAGGTTTTGATGATGTCATCAATACAGTTTTTTTTTTTTTTTTTTTTTTTTTTTTTTGCTAATTTGGTGCTATTATTGAATTTTTTCCAAAATAAATTTCTTCCATATCATAAATTCGAAACCTTAGATAGATTGTGTAAAATTTTGTGTATTTTTTAAAATTAGTAAAGTGGAAAAATTGGTAAATAGGTCAGAAAATACATATTTCGTCTGAAATAAGTCGTTAAATTTTTTTTTTTTTGACAAAGATGGATTTTGTTGCCTTGTAGCAATTGGTTTGGAAGTATTCCTTTCGTACTGGAGCTTCACTTGGGCTGCTGGTTTTGAACTCAGTGATTTTAAGAATGGTTAGTAAGTGCCGCGGCTGTCATCCAAATCGGCACCTAACCTAATAGTGGGACTGTGGGGCGCCCTGTGGTCAGAGTCTCGATCTCCGGATCGAAAGGTCCCGCGATCGAGTTTTGGTCACTGAAGACCCACCGAGTATATGCGGAGTCCTGCTTGTTAAATCTGTTGGGTCCGAAAGTCCTGTGGGTGGTCATTTCGCAGTTTCTCAAGGGTACAGGTCCCTGGAGACAACTTCCCTCCCCTACAGGGACATGTCTAAATTGTGGAGGTTTAGCGCCATAGATTGCAGCATATGTCACGAATGTAGTGTGTGTGTCTTACTTGACGAAGGTTTATAAGCGGGTCTCGGACCAAGCACACAAGCCTGAAAATATATGTATACCAACCAACCAGTGCTGGCTCCTTTCTCCCACTACGTTGAAGTCCGGTCGTGGAGATGTATATAGAATAAAAGTGAAATAAAATTACTATTTTTTTTTTTTACTTTTATATCAGACTCTTTTTGAATATTTTTGAGAAGTTGATAGTACTTATTTTATTCATAAATCAGGATAAATTTTTTTTACAGTCAAACTAAATATTTCTCAATAAACACTTTTGGGTTAATGTTTTCATTTTGAGAACACACTGCTTCATAATGGTTCCGAATTCATTGCTCTCAAATTTGAGAATAGACATGTTCTCATTTTTCGAAAAAAAATTTATATGTATAACGAATACACCATGCTAGGATCCCAGCACTTCTACCATAATTTTTTTAATTTCAGGTATACAAAAACCATGAGAAATGTATTTTTTCAAAATAGCTTTAAATGGGTGTAAAAATGCTTATAAAAGTTCTGGAATTACGAAAAAATATCCGCAAAGCTCAATTGTAAAAAAAAATTATAATTGGGGAAGGCAGTTTTTTTTTAAAGCGATGCTAAAGAAACCGGTCTAAACCGGCATTACGAAAATAACTATTTTTCATTAAAACCGGAGTCACAAAAAACCGCTTAGTCTCAAAACTGGTTTCGGTTTTCCATCCCTAGATCATTGCGACGGAAAGGAGCGGAAGGTAAAGGAACTGACGGTAACTAAATTCAAGATGTTTCCCGGTCTTTTTTGTGTTGAAACTAACTCCAGCCTAATAAAAATGAATGTTATACTCCTTACACTCTTAAAACAAAAGAGTGAAATCCACTCCAGCAGGAGAAGTGCACTTTCGACACTGGAAAGGAGGGAATATTAACTCAGACTGAGTAAAAATCACTCGTTTGGAGTGATCCTGTCGGAGGTTTAACACACAAATTATTCACTCCAAAAAGGGGAAGTGCATTTTCTAGACTGGAGGAGTGAAAATTAATCAGACTGAGTTAAAAACGCTCGTTCGTTTTAAGAGTGTACACTCTTAAAACAAAAGAGTGAAATCCACTTTAGTTGGAGAAGTGCATTTTCGACACTGGAAAGGAATGAATATTAACTCAGACTGAGTTAAAATCACTCGTTTGGAGTGATCCTGTCGGAGGTTTAACACACAAAGGATCCACTCCAAAAAGAGAAGTACATTTTCCAGGCTGGAGGAGTGAAAATTAATCAGACTGAGTTAAAATCGCTCGTTCGTTTTAAGACTGTATACTCCACTTAAACATATTTATAGAAAAAAAATTCAATTAACAAGCAAAATTTTTGAAAACTGACGGGGACAAGAACGGTTTGTTTCTTCACTATTGACTTATTTGGGCAATCCCACTCTGTCATCCCTAACCATCAGCAATTGGATATTTAGGCACTTCGAAGTTATTGAATTATATGAACATGTAGGATCGAATTCTATACTTCAAAGTATTTACTTTTACGAATATTGTTTTCGTAATAAAACGAGAACATTATAGTTTTGACGGAGCACATAAACCAGCTGAGTAATCATACGAGTCAAATTAAATTGAAAGCTTTCTTAAGGGCAAAGGGTTGTTTTCTTCTGCCGAATCATATGTTTTGTGTGTTATAAAGAGGTATGCAATTTAATTTCTTCATTCCTTTGTGATATGCTTCGGCTGAACGGTTCATGGTGTCTATTTTAGCCTCTGAGAAGAGTTTTGAAACTGCTGAAACATCTCGGCACTAAAACATGCTTGCTTAGAAGAAGCATATGTATTCCCGTATATTGCCAATTTACCTGCTTTGTAATCAAATTAATCAAAATCTAAGTTTTGCTATAAAGCAGTCTGAACTTTTAGATTAAATTTTAAAAGTTGTTTTATTTTAGTGATTATTTTTAAAACATCGGGATTTTGTTTGCTTTTAGAGACTTTGAACGGTAGACATAGACACTACGATTTTCATTTTGTTCTGCTGGAAAATGAATCAATCAAAATTAACCTTGTAAAATTATTTAAAAAAATTAAATTAGCGAAACCCAAAATAAAAAATGCTTATATTAACCATTTTATTTGAATTTTATTTTTAGAGGCAAACCATGATTTCAGTTCAATGGCTACTTATAATCAGTGGGACAATTTTGTGCTTGTCAATACAAGTAACAACTTTGCCTTCTGTAGAAATTAACGGCAATCAAATTGTAGGACAACAAGTTAGCCTTGGAGGAACATACGTGAACGAGTATCTAGGAATTCCATACGCTGCACCTCCGGTTGGACCCCTACGATTCCAGAAACCCCAGACCTTCCAAAACTATCCACCAGTATTCGAAGCCACTTCCAATCCTCCAGCATGTCCACAGTTCATCAAAGAACCGAATCATTTCGCTGTTAACGTAAGCGACACAAGCGAGGACTGTCTGTACCTGAACATTTGGACCCCGTCTGACGCTGGCCCAGCAAACAAGAAAGCGGTGCTGTTCTGGATTCACGGCGGAGGATTCAGGTTCCAATCCATCAGAACCGAAGATAATAATGGAACTGCTCTGGCATCACAAGGGGACATAATTGTTGTCACTGTGAATTATAGACTAGGGCTGTTTGGGTTTTTGACGACAGGGACGGACGATGCACCTGCTAACCGAGGTAATATTAGTTTTACAGTATTTTGAGAAACTAATTGACAACCGGCCCATCCACGCCTGTTGCGAAATTAAACATGAAATGACAAATTTTAAAAAAAATTGTTTTGATATTAATGGTTGTGGGATGTTAATTTTGAATACATCTATTTTGCACTGAACGAATTTCACTTCTTTGGGAATTATGTCATTTTTTTTTCATTTGAAACAGAAATCACAGAAATTTTTTTGACATCAAAACATTTGAACCAATTTAAATAAGAAAACCAATACTTTACTAGATATGGTGTTTAAAAAATTGAATATAATTGATTTCACTTCAATTCACAGATACCATACCTAGCAAAATTATGATTTTTTAATTTGATACCTGTAGATATAGAGTCAGGAAATTTAATATACTTTATTTCATTTTAGGACTGTATGACATTCTAGAAGGACTTAAATGGGTCAACAAGAACATCGAGGCTTTCGGAGGAGACGCTCAAAGAATCACAATTTCGGGTCAAAGTGCAGGCGCCATAAGTGTTGGTTTCCTTACTATTTCTCCATTAGCCGAAAGACTCTACACGAGACTCATCATGGAGAGCCAATCTCCATTAAAACCCATGAATGGTCAAACGAAGAATCCCATTAACGCTCAGAAAATTGCGGAAGCCGTTGGATGCGCTAACGAAACCTATCCAATCTCACAGCATCCTAAAGAAGTTGTTCACTGTTTGACAGGTTAGTTATTTTTTAAGACTTCACTAAAAGTAACATATTCAAGCTTTTACTTCTGTTACTCCGAATTCGGTGTTTCATAATTGGGTCTAACTGTATCTAGGTAAAGTGGCTGTGATATAACTGTAGTTTGTACTGAAGCTAAAAATAGACAATCGGAAGCTTACCTCAATCTGTATGGACTAGAGTGGCTAAAGCTAAAAAGAAAAGGGTGCCGACCGCTATTGTTCTCATTCTCCCGGATGAAAAGATTCTCAAGAAATGGGGATAATTAAGGGATAATTAAGAGAAGGTTAAAACTAATTAAACCAAAAGAAAACAGTTAAACCAAAAATCGGTTTTTACTTTAAAACACTAGTTGTTAGGTTAAAATAGTTTTAAACCAAAAAACTGGTTTATTTCTGAACACAAAAGATCTTAAAATGTGGGCCCTAGCATGTGCCTTTGGATGATAAACCGCACGTAATTGAATCACGCTTGCTTTCAGATGCACAGTTCAACTGAAATGCTGTCGCTATATAGCCATTGCTAACATACCAGGTTGAGTCAAAAGGTGTTTTTTTTTCTCGAAGTAAAACCCCTTATGAAATATGATGATCATCGCTCTACTAAGGGGCTGGGGAGCCCAGTCGGTTAAGCACTCGCTTAGCATGCGGAAGGTCCCAGGTTCGGGTCCGGGCATCGCCAAAGTAACTGCCGACCTATAAACCGCCCGTGTACCCCAAAAATATGCCCGACGCATAATACCCCGTGTAAGGGAGTGCATGTTAAATATCCTTCAAAGTCCCCTCGTGTAGCTCTAGTACGACGATAATTCAAACCTAACCTAACATCTCTCTGCCAAAAGTTTAATGCCATGTTCTTACCATTCGGCCGGCTTCGATGCAAAAAACTCGTGACGCTCCATCTCGACATCACTTACATAAGTGACCTGCTGCCTTTACAGATTAAGTTCTAAACGCATCAACAATGACGCAATTTTTGCTACTACACGTGCGTGTGCCATTTCACTGGAGCCTACTGGCTCCTTAAATTGAGATCCGTAACCACTGGAAAGATACTTCCAGTAATATAAGTATGTACTCTTTGATAATTAAAAGCTCCAAGGGATTATTTCAGATAGCATAATGCCTTAGGTTTCGTCCCTTCTATCTTCAATCGGTGCTTCGTTTCCAAGAAAATATTTTGTGTGGTGAAATAGCATATAAGGGCCCGTCCATGGCCGAGTGGTTTAGGCATCAGCCTCAGGATTCAACTTTCTCAGGTTCGAATCCCACCTACTGCCAGTCATCCTATAAATCGGATATCTGTACTGGAAAGTGTAGAAAAATCCAACTCGTGACGGATGGGCCCGAGTACACTGGGACAAGCGTGCTCGTTAAATCTGTGGAGTCCAAAGTCCCGACGGCGTCAGCGTACGATGTCGCTCGAAGTTTCATTGGGTGCCCGCTCAGTTGTCAACCTCGTCACTTGATCAGGGTTCTAAATTACCAGGAGTTATTGGCTGTGTTAAAGCTCCTACAAGGAGGCTAGAACTAGGCAGCTGGAAACGATTAAATTACCATTAACATTTAGCATATAAGGCAACTTCAAAATCACAAGATGAAAAATATTTATTTAAATGCATTTTGTTACGCTACACTTTTCTTGTATATTCGGGATGAGGGCTATGCTAATGTAAAGCATGTTAGGTTACTTTCTATAATGAAGTTCTCCGTTGTATATTTACCTAGGTCTGAATGCCGGCGATTTGTTGAGAGCTGAAGAACAACTCATCCCGAAAGCGGAAAATAGCTTCGTTCCCCAATTCGGAGACGAATTACTTCCAAATGATCCGGAGACCGCTGTCTTTCACACCAACTTCAATTGCAAGGATTTGTTCATGGGAGTGAACAAGGACGAAGGAGCATTAGGAGTGGGTGCATTCGAACTGAAGGCCGTAGTTGCAAAACATACATTCTCATAAGTATAACTAAGGTATTGGTTCTGACCCCTTCATTGGCGACTTTTGATTATGGTAAATTTGATTGGCCGAAGTCGCCAATGACTTTATATCTCACATGATTTGGACAATGTGAATTTTGCAACTAACCCCTTCAATTCTTCCGTTTTTTACCAATAGTTTCTACTAACTGCACTGTTGATAAAATTATTTTGAATTTTAAAAAAAGGAAACGCAATTTGTATATTTACAATTGTTTTCAAATGAAATGTCTAGTTTAGTCATATTGCAATAGTTTCATTGTCTAACAACATATGAAAGATGCAACTGCAAAATGAATTTAAAGATAAAATATTTTCTTCAAGTATATTATACCTGATGTACTGATGTTTTATTGTTGGATGTTTCTTTACAAATTTTTTCTTACTGCATATTTTATAAAAGTTGGTTTTGTTTACCTTATTTTAATTCTACCTATGACAACAGCTCTTTGATACATTAATGGAACATTTCAGCTAACCATGTCTCAGCCTGAACTATATGGAGTCTACGGCGAGAAAAACCCTCACCTCAACAAAACCTTCGGAAGAAACGAAATTAGGACATTTTTAAGTAAAACATTTCCACAATCAACGTTAGACCCTGAGGCTATTCTTCAGTACTACTTTCCTGACTGCTTAGCTGAAAACGATTCCGTGGCCACAAGACACCAAATATTCACTGCCCAAGGAGACATGGTGATTATCTGTCCTCTAAAGTTCTACGGAGAAAAATGTTCTGAGCTGGGACACAACGTGTATGCTTACTTCTTCACTCACAGACCGAGTGTTACCAAGCTGGCAGAGTGGGTGGGGGCCACGCATTTTGACGAAGTCCAGTTTGTTTTTGGACAACCTATACTGAATCCAGAGAAATACGAAGAATCAGAAGTGACTCTTAGTCGACAAATGATCGAAATCTGGAGCAATTTCGTGAAAACTGGGTAAGATAAATGTTACTTAAATTACTTTTTTTCCGCAGGAAAACTTCACTTTACTGTAAAAAAAAAGAGCCAGGTTTGAATGAAAATTTGCTTGTTACAAATCATGGCACATAATCTCATCAAAATGTTGTGCATGCGAAACTCAAAATTTAATGCGATCTCTGAACAACCCACAGAAATTTTGAGAGAAGTTTCACCACAATCTTATTGTTTTATGCATGCACCTACTATGAGTAGAAATTGCAACAATGCTTTTAATTTCCAAATAATATTGATATTAAGAACCATCCTCTGTAACAAAAAAAAAAAATAACCCCAATTTTTGTTGTTGCATGATTCTTTATCTTTTAGGATTTCAGTTATATAAACCTCGGACTTTATGAAAAACCATTACAAATGATAACTGCTTAAATCAAAACTTTAAATAAAGATTAAGCATATTAAATGTCTTAAGCTTATAGAAATTTTTAAGGCTTATTTCTTTATTATATGCTATTAAGTATTCTTTCAAAAAATTCTTAAAAGGAAAACAAAACCATTTATTTTTTATTGCGTTAAATATCAATCAAACTTTTTTTTTCAGGTTACCGGACAATTCCTGGCCATTATATTCAAAAGAAAATCCTTCTTTTAAGTATTTTGGACCGGAGACTTTCACAGGACAAGTAGGCTCCAGTATTCATTCCAAAAGCTGCAATTTAATCAGACCACTCTACGGAGCAGAATGATTCCAGTTTTGCGAAGAAATTTTAAATAATATAATGCTGTTAGTGCAAATTAGCTATGTGTACCACTTGACAACAATAGCGACCCAATAGTCTATCACAATTGAAGAGTACACGGGAATAACCGATTGATTTATTAGGCGGACGCCCGCAATTGTCTGCTTGGCGGCAAAACCGGTTTCTCTCTTTCTTCTTCGCTTGGTCCAAGCGTTGCGATCGCCAATCGCCTGAATCTTGGTAGCTAGGAACCACAGAGATAGAGTTAAAGTATTAGCGTGGTATATCACGTGACCTACAACAATGACTTCATTGGGGCTCTTCTGGGAACTCCTTGCGCGTCCCGTCGTTAGCATTGGAGGTCACGTGATCTTCCACTCTATTACTTTAACTATGATATGGTAGGAACTGGTTTCAGGAACCCTATGTGGTAGGAACTGGTTTCCTTACACAAGTTTAGGCGATCACTAGCTATCATCGCCAAAGTGGCCTGCTAAAGGAAACTTCTCTGCAAAATCAATCGGTTTTTCCCGTGTACTCTTCAATTAGGAAACTATTGTAAAGTATTAAAGAAGTTTTTCGACTTTACCAATAAAACTTTTCAAAAACGACGTTGACCTTTTTTTTTAATTCAGACTTCCTGGCATCACTATATTTTGTCCTTTTTTTAAAAAAAAAATTTTTATTTGTGTAACTTAATTTTTCCTTAATAATTTGTTTAAGTACTATAGTCTTCATGTGTTTTATATTGGATTTATTTAGACATATTTAATAAGAAATCTTAGTTTCGCATGGCAAATTTTCTTGCCAATCATCGATATTGAGTTGAACTCCAAATACACTGCTCATGCACAACTATTAGGGGAGCGCATATTGTTTAAATTCCTTCAACCCCAATGTTTCCATTTGGAATCATGAGCTTGCGATTTTTTTCTCTCACTAAGTTGAGCTTGCACAAATTTATCGTTAAATGGAAGAATCATGTCCGTTGAGGATGTAAATAATGTTTGTTTTAATCAAATGAAAACATGAAAACATGGCAAAATAAAATTCACTCCCAAAAAAATTTATGAAATAAATTGACCCTAAATTCTTCACGCTTGCATGCTCAGATGTTTAAAAATTGATTTTAACTCTTTTTTGCAAATAAAAATTTGAAAAAATTATTATTATAATTTATTCTTAATTTTTGATTCCAATTATCCCCTCTTAAATTTTAGTTTAAAAAAATTAATATTTTTCCGCCTGTTCTTTACCATTTCATTCAGGATGCTTAATGAATCTATTTCACAAATAGATTTTTAGAATGAAAAACAAAACTCTGAAACTGAAAGGGTAACAAAAGTACGCAAAGTGCTCCTCTAATTGTTTTGAGCAGTGTAGTTAGAACAATTTACCGACCTGATTATTAAATAATATGTTCAAAGTCTTTCCTCTATATCTGCGCTCTTATGCAAAATAAACTTTAAGCATGCTCTCCAGAGTAATTAGGGCGTGTACTCCTTGAATATTTTTATCCTGATACTATAAGCATCAGTACTTAACTGTAAGTAGTACTTAATACTTAGTATTGTAATCATCTATTCTTATACTTCTTGCAGATGTAATACTTTCATCAACCATAAATTTTATGCATCCCTCTACTTTCTCTTAGTTTGTGGTTACATTCAGGGCCCGATCATGACCAGTTGGGGCCCAAGGCCCAGATACTTTCAGTGGCCCCTTACCGAATGCATATGCATGGCCAACGAAAGGCTAAGAGTCCCCCCCCCCCCCCAAATATATATATAGGTATATTATTTATTTAACACTATTGTAGAATAAAGAATTTATGATAAGGTTAATCAATACATATATATTGTAAAGTTATGAGCTTTAAAAGTAGGAGGTACATTAACAAATATAAGCAAATCAAAGGTGCTTATTATTTTAATAGAGAAATTTCAAAAACCTGAAAACAGATATTCTCACTGCTTTCAGTGCAATATATATTTTCAAACACATCTGTGTCAACTATGATATGAACTATATCTTCAGCATTATTCTCAGCCTCGGGATCGCCAGTTGAGCTGTTCGACAAGTACAAAACAAAAAAAGCATTTTAATGATGGTTTGTTTTATTTGAACAAACACACTCTGGGATACTAACAATTCAAAACTATGTCTTAAAATTACTTTTATGTAAAAAATATATTTTCATAACTTTTGTAAAACAAAATGCATAGGTTTACAGCCAAATTTGGGGGCCCCCTAAAATCAGGGGCCCAAGGCCCGGGCCTTGTAGGCCTAGGCAAAGATCAGGGCCTGGTTACATTCTTAAGCCCTGAATTCTTAACACATTTTCATTATGTGAAATGAACTAATTATAGATAAACTTTAATTTAAAATGACATAGATACAAACGAAAATATCAATATACTTTTTTTTGTTAATTAAGATTGCACAACATAATTTTACAAGGCAACCAAGTTTGATCAGTTTGTTTAAAAGTAATTTGTTCTAATATTCCTGATCAACTAAAATTTGCGCTCATCCGTAAAACGTCTTTAGCCTTCTTTTTCTTTTTTTAATTCGAAAGAATTAAAAAAAAAATGAAAAAGTAGGTATTGACATGCGGTCAATCCCCCCCCCCCCTCCTTTCCAAAATTAAACCTTAAAAATTCTACTTTGTTTGAAAGGTATGACATCAGAGACCCAATTTTAATACTTTTTGTCCGACTGTCTGTACGATCGGACGGACATAAATGTACTATTTGTAGACGAATTTCCCATTGAATTAGCATTGAAATTCAATTCCGAGTCATTTAAATCGCTGTTGCCAACTCAACAATGGCATGAGAAACTTTATTTATCTGTTAGGAACCCAGTTGTTTCCCGAATAGAATTCCAGTAAGTATTTAAGTAACAGAAAAGTAGGCAATTTTAGTTCTTTAAGAACTTCTTGTTTACTCTTTGAATACCATTTTATGAAAAGTAACAATTTATCACAAAGTAGTAAAAAACGAAACACTCAGTTAAAATACTAATTAACAAAAGGCAAATAAATTCGGCAACAGATTCTCGATCCATACTACTGATATGAAGAATTATATGACCTTAATTCTTACTAACTGTATATAAGGAAATCCTGGAAATTATTTCGATTTGGATATTATTTCTATTTCATTACATTTTAGTAGCATTCACAAAGATAGAAACGTGTTTTGTTCAATTATCAAAATTTGGAAGTTTTTTTTTTTTAATTATAAACTCGTGAATCCATCCAGAACCATTGAGCTAGCTAACCATTAACCTCTAGCTCATTGATCAGAACAGGCTCTATCTATGGAAACTCAACGCTTTTGTGTAATACTTCAAATGGAATGACGAATGAGAATTTAAAATAGTCAATCTATATATCATCTAGATTTGTAAAATGTCACAATAATACATAATAAGATTGAGTGAAGTCAAGCCCATTAAAGAGATTAGAAACGAGAACATGTGATAAAACTGACGTTCAATCTGTACTGTATCTTTTTCGCTGTTTCACCTAGAATTAAGGATTATATAAACTCTTTTTAGTCTAGACTATAAGTCTTCAAAACCGATTAAAAAAATAAAAAATTAGCTGTGTTTTTAACGGTACGTAACTTTTGAAACAAGTTGTTAAATCTAACCTAAAAATATTAAACAGAAGGAAATTTCCTATAAAAACTAAAATTCAAAAAATCTTTTCTTTGCAAACGTTTTAAGCCTGGAGAGAAGGGAAAAAAATCAATATAATTTTATTTGTTGCCAGTAAGGTTTTGATGATATCATCAATACTGCTTTTTTTTTTTTGCTAATTTGGAGCTATTATTGAATTTTTTTCCAAAATAAATTTCTTACATATCAGAAATTCGAAAGCTTAGATAGATTGTGCTTAATTTTGTGTATTTTTTATGATTGGTAATGTGGAAAAATTAGTAAATAGGTCAGAAAATACATATTTCGTCTGAAATAAGTTGTTTTAATGGTTTTTTTACTAAGCTGGATTTTGTTGCCTTGTAGCAATTGGTTTGGAAGAATTCATGTCGTACTACAGCTTCAGGGCACCCAGGGACAAAGTTAAGAGAAGAGAAATACACAAATATTAAAAGCCAAACTTTTATGGGAAGAATTCGTTTATATTATCTCAATTTAAAATCCAAATGAATGTAATTATGTAATTTTTAGGTAAAAAAATGTGTCAGTTTGAGCACTAAACTAAAAATTTGACATTCGGAACAAGCGACGGTTTTCTGCATTTTTTGTGACCTAAATTTTTCTTCGAGTTTCATTGCTTTAAAATTCTGTTTTGCAATTGAATCGGTGAGTGCAGAAACAACGTCAGTCACAAATTTGAAATTTTTCAGGAGGGAGAAAAAACGTAATAACTCCTCCTCTATTTCTGCACTCAACACTCGAAACGAAGTCCTGTATTTATGGAACTACTCAACAGACTAAAGTAGTTTTTGCACCCAACAAGCATCTTGCCTTTCTACGCATATTTTCATCGAAAAACGAGTTTCGGATTTTTTTTGCCTGAAGTGGTTTCTGCACTCACTGATTCAATTATAAGTACCAAATCATTAGTATAATATGAAAAAATTGAAAAGTAATATTAATTTTTCAAAAGTTATGCTCAAGGGACATAAAATTAAAACCTATGATGGAATTGCCAATCCCCTCTAATTATAAGCGCAGAGTGCATTTGGGTTATTACTCAGAAGTCAGAAAACGTACAATTTAAGGCAAAAAATCTCAAAAAAAATATTGATGAAAGTTTTTTTTTAACTTTAGATTTGAGTTAAACTTACATACTATATTGAAATTATTATATCATGCCAGGTAGTAAAATAAATTTTCCCATCAAAATCATACATTCCCATAAGCATACATCATGAAATAAATTTTTCCAAAATTTGGCTTTCGGCAGACATGATGAATTTTAAGTCTTCAAGTACAATGAACATATTTATGAATAACAAAGAAGTATATAATATATGCAGCTGCCGGTCCACTGGCGCAATGGTTAGTGTACTAGCCTTTGGAGCTGCTGGACTCGGGTTCGAATCCCGGTTAAGGCATGGATGTTCGTGTTTGTCAATAAATGTTGTTATATGTCTATGTGTTTGTGGCGTCCTTCTTTGTGTATCTCTTGTGACTGTCTCTTCTGGCGAGTGGGGTAATGGGCTATATAGCCAACGCCCTTCCCTTCTAGAGGGCGCAATCACTGTCATTTGTCAATACATACAGCTAATCTGTATGAAACTCAAAGAAAGAAAGAAATACCCCAAAATTCTTATTGTATGTAGGGGTCAATAGCGAAAGAGCGCATAAATTCTTCCGAGGAATTCACAATCATTATTCATAATGAGAACTTTTTTGTTTCATGGCTCATGGCTGTTTATGTTAACTTTTTTATTTTCCCATCTTAAAAAATAACAACAGAAACTAAATGCAATTTCAGAACATGTTTCTATGTAATCACAAGCTATTTACTGTATATATCAGTTGAATACACTCTTAAACATACACATTTACCTCACCACAGTTTAAGTATGCAGTATAGAAATATTCTACGGGGAAAAGGGTAAATAGTTCTTATTTTCGAGTGTGAGAATCGAAAAAAAAAGATATTTTACATCCAATAAACGAATTTATTTGTTATTTCAAGACATATTTTTATTAGTTTGATTAATTTTTTCAGTTTATTTAAGAGTGTAATATTAATTATTTTTTCTTTCAATTTTGACGCAACAAGGCGCACGAATATCAGAAATCTCAAAGGGGCAGCCAATCAGAGCAGGCGAAATTTCGTCGCCTGCTCTGATTGGATAGTGAGGTTTATATACTCACGACGTTTCTTCCGCGGCTGCGCGCGCAACTGCAAACTTAATCTGTGGTGGACTGTAGTGAGGAGTAATGAACAGCAACTTAAGCAAAATAATTTCGAATGCATTGCATTAATTAGCTGCATTTTATAAATTTTTGTGTTTTGATAATTTATTCATAATCAAGATTAGTCAGTTTTAAAATCATCCCTCTGTAAATTAAATGAATCTTATTCCATTGTTATAACTTTTATTTCTAAGTAGGTTACTCCAGCCTAAACACATGTTATATTTAGCACTGCGAGCATAGTCAGAAACAATCAAGCAAGACATCCTAATAATATTAATAGACAACTGATGGTCACGTCTGTAGACATACGGAGTCCACGGACGTGACAAAGTACATGTCTCATCATTGTAAAACATGGTATGTTCATTTTTGAAACATGAGTTTTAAAAAAAATTTAGCTTAATTTTATCCAATGTTACACATAATTAAGTAAGAAAAGACATTTGATTAGTATAAGTCTAAGTTCTTTCTTAGCCACAGACTTGATGCCATTGATTTTGCCGTTTCACAAAATCTGAAGTTTAATGAACAACAAAATAACTTAAGAGCTAAACAGTAAACACAAACTGATTTTTGTTTTTGTTTCTTACAGTATGTCTGCCTAGGAAATTAAAATGACAAAGACACTGTGTTCAGGGCCGTCTTAAGCTAGGCTGGGGCCCTTGGGCACACAATAATTTGAGGCCCTTTTGGAAAGCGAATTGTAATAAAAAAAATTTACTGTGTAGGATTATTTATTATAGGTACTCAAATACAGTATGATATAATATATGTCATTAATGATATTAGAATGCTGCTGGTTTTTTGGTTACGATTACGATTTCTTTCGGGATTTCTGTTGAACAAAATCTTTTATTATTATCAAAGTCAATTTTGTGAAGTAACATAACTTTCTATGCACACAATTGACAAATTACTCAGCCGTTCATGTACATTGTTGTTTGCCTACGTTTGGAAAAATTTCTTCGTATTTATCTGATTTTATTAGGTTAGTAAGGTTGATATATTTAAAACCACTGATTGCTTTGCTATGTTTTTTAAATATTAGCTTCTGAAAACATTTTGTTTTGATCTCATCTGCATTAATGTCTTCATGATAAAACTCTGCAAATTCTATGCATTCTTTGTCAACTCATTAGATTCGTTTGTTGTTAACTGACAAAGAAAACTAAATCGACTATCAATTTCTTGGTATGATGCCGAACGTTTTTTTAAATGTGTATTTAATGTATGGGAATGAAAGTATGTACACGAAACTTTTCCTTCTCTCAACTGTGTATTTGCACCTAAATGCTCTGTCAAAACTTTCCATCGTTTTGTCGAAGCAGAGAAAAAATTGTACAATTCAACCATAAACAATGTCGACATTAATGTTGGTTCTTGTTTCGACGGTGCAGCTTGACTTTGGAATCGGAGGGATTTCGTATATACCTTCTGATAAGATTCTGATTTGTGAAAAAAGTGCAATGTGCCCGACAAATATGTTTAGAGAATAAATGTGCGAGAGAAATTGTGCGTCCTTCGGGGCCCCCTGAGAATGGGGGCCCTGGGCACGGGCCCCGTGTGCCCCTATGGTAAAGACGGCATTGACTGTGTTGTACTGCTGACTATTGAATTCAATACAAGCTTTTGTGTTTATGTCTAGGGATGCGACTTCAGTATTAGGGACAAGCATAAAATATTCAGTAAAATAAATACAAATTTAAAAATAAATATTGCATGATATTTTCAAAAAATGCTTCTTTCTTTAATTCCTTAACTTAATAAGTGAATTCATATGTTATAAATCAGACATGAACTGCAAAACTCGTGTTTTGAGGGTTTGGACATACCACGGACGTGACATATGTCACATTCTGTTGACTAAAAGAACCCAGAATAATAAAGAAAATCTTGCATAATTTTTATATTCTGTACTCTGTAAATTGTATTCTAACTTTTTCCTAAGTTACTCTGTTTTTAATTTGCAATATTACTTGAAAACTGACGGGGACAAGAACGGTTCGTTTCTTCACTATTGACTTATTTGGGCAATCCCACTCTGTCATCCCTAACTATCAACAATTGGATATTTAGGCACTTTGAAGTTATGGAATTATATGAACATTTAGGATCGAATTCTATATCTCAAAATATTTACTTTTACGAATATTGTTTTCGTAATAAAACGAGAACATTATAGTTTTGACGCAGCACATAAACCAGCTGAATAATCATCCGAGTCAAATTAAATTGAAAGCTTTCTTAAGGGCAAAGGGTTGTTTTCTTCTGCCGAATCATATGTTTTGTGTGTTATAAAGAGGTATGAAATTTAATTTCGTCATTCCTTTGTGATATGCTTCGGCTGAACGATTCATGCTGCATATTTCTAGCCTCCGAGAAGAGTTTTGAAACTGCTGAGACATCTCGGCACAAAAACATGCTTGTTTAGAGGAAGCATATGTATTCCCGTATATTGCCAATTTATGTTTTGTAATCAAGTGAATCAAAACCTAAGTTTCGCTATAAAGCAGTCTGAACTTTTAGATCAATTTTCAAAAGTTGCTTTATTTTAGTGATTTTTAAAACATCGTGATTCGGTTTGCTTTTAGAGACTTTAAACGGTAGACATAGACACAACGATTTTCATTTTGTTCTGCTGGAAAATGAATCAATTAAAATTAGCTTTGTAAAATTACAAAAAAAAATTAAAAATTAGTGAAACCCAAAATAAAAAAATGCTTATATAAACCATTTTATTTGAATTTTCTTTTTAGAGGCAAACCATGATTTCAGTTCAGTGGCTACTAATAATCAGTGGGGCAATTTTGTGCTTGTCACTACAAGTAACATCTTTGCCTTCTGTGGAAATCAAAGGCAATCAAATTGTAGGACAGCAAGTTAGTCTTGAAGGAACATACTTAAACGAGTATCTAGGAATTCCATACGCTGCGCCTCCAGTTGGACCCCTACGATTCCAGAAACCCCAGACCTTCCAAAACTACCCACCAGTATTCGAAGCCACTGCCAATCCTCCGGCATGTCCACAGTTCATCAAACAACCGAATCTTTTCGCTGTCGACGTATCCCAAACAAGCGAGGACTGTCTGTACCTGAACATTTGGACCCCGTTTGATGCTGGCCCAGCAAACAAGAAGGCGGTGATGTTCTGGATTCACGGTGGAGGATTCAGGTTCCAATCCATCAGAACCGAAGATAATAATGGAACTGCTCTGGCGTCACAAGGAGACATAATCGTTGTTACCGTGAATTATAGACTAGGTGTGTTCGGGTTTATGACGACAGAAACGGAAGATGCCCCCGCTAACAGAGGTAAGTACTAATTTTGACAATACTTTCTGAAACTTGGGTAACCGGACTGGAAAGACCTACTACCTACTTTGTTTACCCATCGGCTGCATCAAACTTTGCGTAATGCTCCACAAACATACCACACGGTAGCTAGTTTTTCCAATCTTCAACGGCCACGTCGTGTCCATAATTAATCAAAGAATAAAACCATGCATAATACAGCGACCCCTCGTTAAATCGCGCTTCACGGGAGACAAGCAAAAACCCGCGATATAACCGAATGCGCGATATAACGTGCGACTTGTTGAATACTATAATTTTGATGTATAAATGCTCTCGACAAAGTTTTTAATGTAAAGCATAGTATTTATTTGAAAGATAAAATTTAATAACTCTAAAAACGAAAAAAAAATTAAAAAGGACTTATTATTAATTACTCTATAAACATTATTGCACAGGTAATACTATAATATTTCTCACATTTTCTAGTGAAACATTTAACTAAACTTTGCTGCCTCGATTTTTCTCGCTAAAACCTATTTCCCGACAAATATCAACAAATCAATTTTAAGGAAAGTACATACTAAGAAAAAAACAGGGGAAAATTGGGATACATGATACAAGGCGCGTTATATCCGATTGCGCGATTTAACGAGGCGCGATATACCGAGGGGTTACTGTATAGGGATTCTGAAAAAGTTGCGTGTACTTTACATTTGATATGGTACGGTTAATTGAATGTACTTCATTATTCATTTCAGGACTGTTTGATATCCTAGAAGGACTAAAGTGGGTCAATAAGAACATCGAGGCTTTCGGAGGAGACGCCCAAAGAATCACAATTTCAGGTAGAAGCGCAGGGGCCATAAGTGTTGGTTTCCTCACTATTTCTCCATTAGCCGAAGGACTCTACACGAGACTCATCATGCAGAGCGGGACTCCATTTAAACCCATGAATGGTCAAACGAAGAACCCCATTAACGCTCAGAAAATCGCAGAAGCTGCAGAATGCGCTAACGAAACCTATGCAGTCTCACAACATCCTAGAGAGGTCGTGCAGTGCTTGAAAGGTTAGTAACTTTTGTAATTACACTGGAAGTTCCATATTCAAGCTTTTTCTTCGGTGACTAAAGCCCATTTCCCACGGTGCTCCTTCTGCACGGAACTGCTCTGACATGGTTGTCCGTCTGCCCGGATTCTGACGTCACACGTTTTTGGAGGGGATGCTGTGAATGATACTTATAGCTAGTCTTGGCACGCACACTTTTACATTTTTTAAAAAAATTGTTTGCATATTTTTTATCACGTGTACCACTTTCTTTGAGCTTTCATATGCACCGAGCACTGATTTTGTAATTTTCTATTCTGATCAGAACAAAATAAAGGAAACATGGTTCGACACTTTTCGTCTTCACGAAAGGCACTAACTGCCCTAAATATTAATTTATCTTTGTATTGAGGGTACTGCCGTACTGCAGGGTTAATTATATATAGGATATTTTTAACTTTCGTTTGAAATATAGAGGATCCTTATGATCGAAAAGAAATTTACATTTTCTGCCTTCTTCCATCTAATCCACTTCCAAGACAGTAGGCCATGTGAATGTCGGGACTTTTACTTTAATCATTTTGTAAGCTGAATTTCAGAATGAGCGCATGGTAAAAAAAAAACTCAATTGAACAGGGGTACTGACTACCCGAAACACACCCATTCCTCCGAAAAATTTTACTTATGGCGTAATTGCATAATGAAAAATTCAAAATCACAAAATGAAAACATTAAATTAAAAGTATTTTTGATGCAATACTCTTCATCGTATTAGGGATAAGATAGCCTTACTAATTTAGGTTGTCTTCTACACAGTCAATGTCTTCCTTGTATATTTATCACTAGGTCTTGCTGCCGACGATTTGTTGAGAGCCGAAGAACAACTTTTTCCGAAAGAGGTCGGTAGTTTCGTTCCCCAATTCGGAGACGACTTGCTTCCAAATGATCCGGAAACCGCTGTCTTTCACACGAACTTCAATTGCAAGGATTTATTCATGGGAGTTAACAAGGACGAAGGATCCCTGGGAGTGGGTATACACATTCAACCTGAAGGGCGTAGTTGCAAAACTCACTTATCATAAGTTGGTTGGTTGGTTGGTTAATATACATATATTTTCAGGCTTGTGTGCTTGGTCAGAGAACCACTTATAAACCTTCGTCAAGTAAGACAGTCACAACACACACTCACACGCGCACACACATACGTGACAGATGCTGCCATCTATCGCGCCACTTCCACAATTTAGGCATTGTTCTTGAAGGAGAGGAAAATAGTCTCCAGGGACCTGTACCCATGGGAAACTGCGTAATGACCGCCCACAGTACTTTCGGATCCAACAGATTTAGCGAGCACGTACTCCGCATATACTCGGTTTGTCTTCAGCCACCAGAACTCGATCGCGGGACCTTTCAAACCAGGAGATCGAGACACTAACCTCAGGACTCCCAACAGCCCCAAACCATAAGTATTTCAAAGATGAAAGGTCTGGTTCTGTTCATTGGCTGGTTCCGTTCATTGCAAATGTTTAGCTCATTGGGGAACTTGCATGCATTTTTTTTAAATTCTTTTAAAACATTCTCCATGCGATTCTGAGAACATCGACATAAATTTTACGTCAATCCGACCATTAGTTTATTTTAAATTAATTTTCAAAGTTTGCGTTTAGCCCCGCCCCTTGAAAACGCTGCCTCTGGCCTTCCCTCCCTGCGTGACGACACACGACCCAACTGGGAAAGCCAGAGGTAGGCGGCCGCTTTGTTTTACGAATGTCAATCTTCGTAATGTTTTTGTAATCGCGTAGAACCCATTAAAGTGACTTAAATTCTGTGAAATATTAGTGAATACGAATGCTGCATAGTACCTTTTTATAATAGTACCACTTAAAACCCGTTAGAAAAGCTGTTTTTTAATGATCCTTGAGCTGTAAAAAATGTGTGTATTGATACATAGTTAGATTCAAGAACGTTTGAATTTGAAGCAAATAGGCTATTCTTATTAGTAACAGGCTTATGTTATAAAATAAATGTCTATGCAATTATATTATGTAACTTATATATTAAACTATGTAATTTAAATGTAGATTAAAATTAAATGTAATTGATTGAAATACCAGTATTGAAGATTGGGAAATATTATTCATTATTACAGGGATTCGACAAAACAATGTACACACATTGCAATTTTTAAACTAAAAAACATATTTCATAAGTAACTAAGATATAAGTAAAATGCTTTTAACAATTTGTAATGCGTGTTACGACAAACATGTTCGAGAAAATATATAGTATCTTATGTAATTATGCGATACGCATTGTGTATACTATATTCCCGTAACAAGTTCATACAATGCCTGTAACTATGAAAAATATTTCCCATTCTTAAATGCAGTGATTTCCATCAATTAAATGCAGTTTTAATTTGTATTTGAATTTCATTGAAGCATTTTAGTTTATAACATAAGAGTGTTACAATTAAGAACAAAAATATCTACTCCCTTTTCGAACGTTGTTGAACCTAACTATCAACACGTATTTTTTTTTACATCTCTAGGAAAATTGCAACAAGTTGGTTTGTAACAGTAACTATCACCTGACACCGCCTGCACACACGAGCTATAAATGTTTTAACAAATTTAATCGAATATAAAAATGGCCAGATAATTTATCCAACTCCCACTGTCTTTAAAACTTTTTTTAATAGAGTATACATAATAATTTCTAGCCTCCGTGGACCTTTAACAGTGCCAGTTAACCGAACTCCGTGGAATTATCTCTTCTTTTTTTGAATAAGCGTTGTTTTTTTTTTTTTTTTTTTTTTTGGTTTTGCAAATTTTAAATATAATTTTAACTCGAATTTTTTTAATGATATTTGTTTCAATTTCATTATTGATTTAATTCATTTAGTTTCTGAAAAACAAAATTAAGTTATTTAAATTATCTAATGAGTTAAATGCTCAATAAAAACATTTGTAATTGATTTTTTCCCTATTTATTGCACTTAATTTTTATTTTGTAAAACATTAATTGTCTATTAAATAAAGCAAACATTAGTAATGTAAAAGAAAAACTAAATATTGTTCATAATAATAAATTAGAATAGTTCATAATAATAAATTATTCATCAATAATAAATTAGCAGCAAAAAACTATTTACATTTAAAGTTATATAATTTTTTTAAATTAAAAACGATTTTAATTAAAAATGGTTTTAGTTAAAATAATATTAATTAAAAATATATGAATATAATTTACGACAACAGCTTTTTTAGTTGTGGCCCAGGTGACGGTAGGACATATAGCATTTTTAAAAGCTTCCACTTTTAACGTTAGTAACATACTGAGAGAGCTGAAATAAATTTGTTGGTGTATATTTTTCCATGGTACTATTAAAACAAGGTATTATGCAACATTCGTATGCACTAATATTTTCCAGAATTTACATAACTTTAATGTGTTCGACGCGATTAAAAAACATTATGAAGAGTGACACAGCGGCCGCCTATCTCTGGCTTTCTCAGTTGCGTCGTGTGTCGTCACGCGGGGAGGGAAGGCCAGAGGCAGCGTTTTCGAGGGGCGGGGTTTAGCGCAAACTTTGAAAATTAATTAAAAATAAACTAATGGTCGGATTGAGGTAAAATTTATGTCGATGTTCTTAGAATCGCATGGAGTTTCATTCACAAACGGTATTTCGCTTTTTCCCGACCCATGCATGTTCCCCATTAGACAAAGTCACCAATAACGGGACCCTATTCTTTAGGTTATGCTTTAGAAAACGTGAAATTTGCAACTGCACCTTTCAGCTATTTTTATTTACCATATTTACCAATCGTTTCTATTAACAATTATGTTGATAAAATGATTTGAAATTTAAAAAAAATGAAACGTAATTGTATATTCATAATTGTTCTTAAAGGAAATTTCTATTTTAGTTCTTCTGCAATTATTTCATAACCTAAAATACATGTTGTCAAATGAATATAAAGTTTATGTTTTTCTGAAAATATATTGCTTAAAGACAAGATTTATCAATGTTTCAATTCTAGCTTCTTCTTTACTTATGATTTTCTTAACATATAGTTTATTAAAGTGTTTTATTTTGTTTACCAAATTTTAACTTAAATGATGAAAACACCTCTTTAATATATTAATGGAACATTTCAGCTCACCCAGTCTCAACCTGAACTATATGGAGTCAACGGCGAAAAAAACCCTCACCTAAACAAAACCTTCAGCAAAAACGAAATCAAAACATTTTTAAGTAAAATGTTTCCACAATCAGCGTTAGACCCTGAAGTTATTCTTCAGTACTACTTTCCCGACTGCTTAGCTGAGAACAACTCCAATGCCGCAAGACACCAAATACACACTGCTAAGGGAGACATGCTAATTATCTGTCCAGAAATGTTCTACGGAGAGAAGTGTTCTGAGCTGGAACATAACGTTTATGCTTACTTCTTTACTCACAGACCGAGTGTTACCAAGCTGGCAGAGTGGATCGGGGTCACGCATTCTGACGAAGCCCAGTTTGTTTTTGGACAACCTCTGCTGAAACCAGGAAAATATCAGGAATCAGAAGTGACTCTGAGTCGGCAAATGATCGATATCTGGAGCAATTTTGTAAAAACTGGGTAAGATAAATTTTATTGAGATAAATTTATACCGCATTCAGTTTAATTTACTCATCACAGAAGACAACTTCATTATAAAAAAAAGACCTAGGTTGTACCGAAAATTGGTGACAGTTTACTTGAAACATCATATAGTACACAATCCCAATATTTTTGTTTCATGTGATACTCAAAATTTTGATGCAATCTCTGAGCAACCAATAACGATTTACATCAAATTTAGCCAAGAGCACCGCATTATGGCTAGAGGTTTCACGGCAATTTAGACAACACATACACCAATCTATGACTAGAAATTGAAAAAAAAAAATTTCGAGTTTCACACATTTTTGAGATTAAGCACCATTCTTTGTGACAAAAAAAAATTAAGACTTAATTTATAAGATATGTAGTATTTAGTTATTATATTCTTCGATTATTTATTTAAAATTTTTATAAATGTTAACAACTTTCATAGCAGAGCATTAAATATAGATCAAGCAAATTACATAAATATCTTAAATTTCTAGCACAGTTAGCATTTTAAAGAATAGTTCGTAATCTTTTTCAATCAAGTATTCTTTCACATAATTATTAAAAAGGAAACTAAACGATTCATTTTCGATCATATTAAACATAAATTAAAAATTTCGTTTCAGGATACCGGACAATTCTTGGCCATTATATTCAAGAGAAAGTCCTTCATTTAAGTATATCGGACCGGAGACTTTCACAGGACAAGTAAGCTCCGGTATTCATTCCAAGAGCTGCAATTTAATCAGACCACTCTTCGGAGCAGACTGATTCCAGGTTTACATAAGTATTGAAATAAAACAATTCCGTGGATGAATTAACTTTGTCCACTACAGAACAATACACATCTAGCACAATTAAGAAACGAATGTAAAATAATAAAGAATTTTTGCAACTTTTACAATAAAATGTTTTAAAAACGACGTTGACCGTTTTTGAATTCAGACTTACTGATATAACTGAAAGATTGTATTATTTTTTAAATGTTATTTGAGTTGCTTAATTTTTCTTTCATAATTTTTGTTAAATACCATGGTCTTCATTTGTCTTACATTTTGTTTATTTAGATATATTTAACCAGAAATTTTAGTTTCACATGGCAAATTTTCTGGCCAATCCTCGATAATAAGTTAAACTTCAAATAGTCATACGAATCTGCCGTCCTAATTATCTAGTGAGATCTTCGAAGTCATTTCCCCATAAAATAGTTATTTATGCAACAAGTGTGAAAAGTATCACTTTTTAAAACTAGTGGATTTTATTTCACGAGCGAGGTACGAGCGAGTGAAATAAAGACACGTGTTTTAAAAAGTTTACTTTTCGCACGTGTTGCATACACTATTTTTTATAATTGCGTGAAAAAAATCAAATCTTATTGGTAAAAAAAAAATTCACGTGCTAATTAGACTAAAATGAATTTTGAGCTTCCTGAAGAGATGTCAAAGAAAACAACCAATGAACTCGCAGTTCGGAGCGCGTGACGCTTTGAAAAACCAATAAGCGTGTTTCAACATTTTGTCAAAGAAAACAGCCAATGAACTCGAAGTTCGATGAGCGTGATAAGCGTATAATTACGTGAAAAAAATCAAATCTCATTGGTTCAAAAATAATTCGCGAGCTAATTTTTTTACGTAAAGGAGATCGGCATCGATAAATCTCTGGAACTACAAAAGGAAAACTTATTTTTAGTTTAAAGCAAATATTTAAACATGGCGACTGATATGAATTTTGAGCTTCCAGAAGACATAGAAGTAGCAGCCAATGATGTTACATCAAATATGCTTCCGGAAAAGTCAAGAAAAGTTTATGAAAAGGCGTACGAAAAGTTCTGACATTGGCGCGTATGTAAAAAAGTGGAAAATATGTGCAATGAAAAAATAATGCTCGCCTACTTTTCTGAAAAATCGAAGCAACAAAAATCCTCGACGATTTGGTCAGAATTCTCTATGCTCCGTACAAACATTCTAGTGAAGCAGAACATAGACATAAAGAAATTTCCGTTGCTATTAGCGTTCCTTAAGAAAAATTCCGTTGGGTACAGGCCGAAGAAATCTAAAATTATTTCTGAAAATCAAATTTCAACATTCCTAAACGATGCCCCAGACGAAGAATTTTTACTGCAGAAAGTTATCGCAATTTTTGGAATATTTGGCGCGTGTCGAAGAGATGAACTATGTAAAATGGAAGTTGATAATATCGAAGATCAAGAAAATCTATGGATTGTACACCTAAATAATACAAAAAATGATACTCCAAGAAGTTTTGTTATTCACGGAAATCTAGGAAACACAAACACAGTTGGCATTTGTAAAAAATACGCTTCCCTTCGAAAGCCTGAAACAACGGCTCACAAAAGGTTTTTTGTTGGCTACAGAAAAGGGAAATGCACCATTCAGCCAATAGGAATTAATACGATCGGCAAAATTCCAAAAGAAATTGCATCTTTCCTTACTTTAGAAGATCCTCACAGCTACACCGGTCACTGTTTTAGAAGATCATCTGCAACCCTTTTAATTGATAATGGGGGAGATATAACAAGCTTGAAAAGACACGGCGGGTGGAAATCAACGTCCGTCGCCGAGGGATACATAGAAGATTCCATAGCAAGTAAAATGGCAGTGGCCAATAAACTTTCTAGATCAGAAGAAACTACCGTTATTCGCAACGCAAGCAGCATTGAGTTTTCCATGCAAGAGACACCTTCACCCAGAGTGCCAAACATAAATATCAATAACAATAGTAGCTCCAATGCAGCTAGCGCGCCAAACGTTTGTATTAATAACAACAGTGGTTGCAATGTTACTATTAACATCAATGTTACGAAATAAAAGTTTTACTTGAAATGTTGGCATCATATAAAATGAGTGCGACAAAGTACTTTGTTGCACTGCTTTTGGGTGAAAAAAAGTAATTTTGTATCACTGTTTCTAAAAAGTATAACTTTACGCACGCGTCTGATATTAAAATTATAGTGTAAAAGTCCGATTTTTTTCACGCAATTATAAAAATGATATTTTGTATCCAACAAATATAGCATGCTCCCTGAAGCAGTTAGAGCGCGTGCTCTATATGAATATAGGGTGACTCGGCCCTTGGGGATATTATTAATCATAGAAAATCGGGATAATTATTGGACAGGGACCAACCATGTAGCATCATAATTTATTACATTTAACAGACCAAAATTTGGTAATTGCATTGCATATACTGCAAAAATCTCTGATTAATTATTGGGATGAGACAAGATTTTTTTTTCAAAAAATAAATAACCCAAAGTGCTTGAAGAAAATATTTTTTTAAAACTGCTTTCAGTCTGGGTGACAAATTGTGAACCTTTTTTTTTTTTTTATTATCCCAAGTGTATATACACAAATCCATGGACACACAAAACAGGAACACAACAATTAAACAATATCAAACAAGTTGAAAACATTAAGAAAGTCCAGAACTTGTAGCGGGTTGGCAGAGAACAGTTCCTTCTTTGACACGCCCATGCAATCAAGAAGATGTTCGGGTGAAGCCTGATTTACATTGCAGATGGTGCACGTCGGGAAAACCCTTTCTCCATTAATAAATTTAATCTGTCTCGTATGGCCAGTACGAAGACGTGACAGGGAGGAAAAAGCATGCCGACTCAGGCCAGAGTCAATGTAGGTTCCAGGCTTGTCGGGCGCGTACCAGTGGTGAGATACTCCTTGGAGAACTTGCTGTTTTAGTGCCTTCTTTTGACAAGATTTAAAGAGGTCGAAGTCGATTGATAAGTCCGGAACAGCAGCAGCTTTAGCCAATTCGTCGGCCGTTTCGTTTCCCTTCAGGCCGATATGGGAGGGAATCCATTGGAATGTTAGTGAGGAGTCCTTGTGGAAGGAGTCAATACAGGTCGCGATTTCTTTTAGTATTGATTTGGAACTAGTGAAACACTTTTGGAGTTCCTGAAGGGCTGATAAGGAATCCACAAAAAAGACCATCTTGTTTGGCGAGGATTTATCGAGGTATTTAAGAGCCATCGCAATCGCTATCAGTTCAGCATTAATGACTGAACAGCCTCTGGGATTAGTATGACTTAGTTTTTGATTCTGGTTTTTGGACTCGATAAATACACCGCTTCCCGAATTTCCATCAGTGTCCTTAGACCCATCAGTGTAGACCTTAATAAATTCTGGGCCGAAGTGATTTATCTTTTCAAGAGCAAGAGCCCTCAAGAGACAAGGGAGTTCATCTTGCTTTCTCACAGAATTCCCAATGGAGAGATTGATGATAAGCTCTTTCCTTTTGTGACACGGTGGGAAGACTGGAGAGCCAGTTAGTTTGTTAGGGCAAGTAATAGGTATTTCGTTTTGAAGGATTGAGTGCATAGGAGATTTCTTCTTAATTCTATAAGATGGTATCCAGTCTTTAATTAAATCTCCGGTTCTGTGGTCCTTCAGGTTGACCCGTTTTTCAGTAAATTTAGTCAGATTTAGGTCCCACCTATTCCTAAGAGGGATAAGGCCAGCCTCGAACTCGGAAATGTTTCCCGGTGTTGTATTTCTCAGACCACAAATAATTCTAGCTGCATTCCTCTGTATTTTTTTCAAGTTTTTCAAGATTGGTTCTTGTTGCCTGCATCCAGATGGGAGATGCATATTCAAGCAACGGTCTAATCAGCGCTGTATATGTGATCTTGAGTGTTTTCGCAGAAGCGCCCCAATCCTTACCCGAAATGCACTTTAGAATAATTAGTCTCTTTTTCGCTCTAGTTTTAATGTAGTCAATATGCTTGTTGAAACACAGGGAAGGGTCCAAAATGACACCTAAATATTTTGGATTCTCATTAAATCTGAGGACTGCATCAAGTAACACAATAGAAGGTCTATAGGATCTCAAATGGTTATTGATTGTAAATATGCACGTTTCTGATTTACCTAGGTTAACTTGAATTTTCAGATCGCAAGTAAGTATAGAAAGGTTTTCAAGTGCTTTATTTAAGAAAAATTGGGCTCTATCCAAATTTGCATGAGAGGTGAAGAGTACAAGATCATCAGCAAACAACATTACTACATAGCTAGTTTAGTGTGTTCGTTAAGGACAGCATCAAGGTCATTCAAATAAATTGTGAACCTTGAATTTTGAAATGCCTAGACTTAGATATGTTTATGAAGGTGGTTTGTGCTGTAAAACGCTAATGTAGAATGAATAGTAACATTGTGGTACATATGTTAAGGACAAATAATTATTGGACACATAGCAGGATAATTGTTGGACTTGCGATGGGGAAATTATTGGACAGCTTGATTATTGGACTCCATATTATTTCTTTAATTTTTCAAGTAGTGAACTTAACTGATATCTAATTACTACTGCACGCCATACTTAATTAAACAAAAAAAATTCCTTGGGAAAAAGCAGTTTTATTCTGTTGGAACTTACTACAAATGGCGAGAAGTAGCATATTTTATGTTTGAATTAACTAATATGAAATAAAAGTATTGCAAAAGGGGTCGAAAACCCAAACTGTTGATTCTATGTTTTCTATAAGTTTTGGAGCGTGTTTATTCTAAAATTTTTTTTATAGATTTTGAACATTTGTACGTCTGTCTGAAAACACTCAGATCGAACTGAGTTACTTCAAATAGGACTCCACAGATTTAAAGGGTCATAGGAGTCTTAAAAAAGGTGCAAAGAAGCTACTACAAAGCATAGTATGATCTTTCATATAATTTTTTAACTACTCAATAAATAAGTATATTTTTTATATGTAATTCTACATGATTTATTTAATATAAAACAAATTTTAAAATTTATGAAACTTAAGCCAAAACTAAAATAAATGATATTAAGCATAAAGCTATTTGAACACATTGGGATTAGGCTTGCGGGGCAAATTTTGAGGTCAAAATTGAAACAAGTTGGTTTGTTACAGGAATCTGTCACTTACACCGCTTCCACACAATATTTACGTTCAACAGGAAACACACTATCAGCATCTCAGAAAGAAATTCGCCAGACAAGGCCTTTAGCTAGTTCTAATTCAATCTTTTATAAGCCAAAATTAATATTTGTCTTTAAGAATTATTCTTATTGTCTTTAAGAATTTCTTCTTTTGAAGATTTGACAATTAATCCTTATCGTTTGCTTTTTTTTTTTTTTTTTTTTTTTTTTTTGAAGTTCGAAGAATAATGATGTATTTTTTTAAATAAATATCTTTTTGAAGCCACAAGTTTACATTTCAAAAAATAAATTAGTAAATTCACACTAAAAATAAAAGCGAAACTCTGCATACTTTTTATGCAAGTTTAGAATTTTTTATGCATCTTTCTTCATTCATATATAATGAACCCTAAAAATACCTTTATTGTGCTATTATAACAATCCAAATTGAATTATATCACAAAAATAAATATTTGTTCAAGAATTTTTTTTTTATTTTTAATAAAGTTTCTCGGACGTTTGATGTCATGGCAACAGTGAAAATATTGAATAAAAAGTTGGTTTGTTACAGAATCTGTCACTTCCACCGCTTCCACACAACATTTACACTGAACAGGAAACAAACCAACAAAACCTCAGAAAGAAATTCGCCAAATATGGCCTTTAGCTAGTTCTAATTCAAACTTTTATGCCAAAAATAATAATTTTCGTCAATCTTCTTCTGCAGATTTGAAAATTAATCTTTATCGTTTGCTTATTGTTTTAAAGTTTGAAAAATAATGATGTATGTTTTTAATAAATATCTTTTTGCAGCCACAAATTTACATTTCAAAAAATAAATAAGTTAAGTTCTTGCTTAAAAAATACGAGCGAAATTTTACTTATTATGCAAATTTAGAATTTTTTATATATCTTTCTTCATACATATATAATGAACCATAAAAATAACATTATTGTGCTATTACAACAATACAAATTGAATTATATCATAAAAATAAATATTTTTCAAGTATTTTATTTTTATTTTAAATAAAGTTTCTTGTTGTTATGGCAACAGTGAAAATATTGAATAAAAATGGAATTTCCATGTTATTTCAACGTAGATTAAATTTTTAGTTATTTAAATTTAAAATAAACTTCTAATTAAAATTTTTAATGAAATTTGGAATGCAGCCTAAACTGATTTTTTGCTTCAAAATGACATATTCCACTTTTTTGGGTGACTTGCGGTTTGTTCTGTGAAAGTGGGTGACAGACAGACAGACAGATGGACGGACAGACGGACTGAACGATTATAAAACCTTCCACTTTTTACGTTATAAACGTAGTGTGGAAGCTAAAAATGACCAAGAAACTGACTTTATATTGTACAAAAATGTACAAACAAAGAATTATACCTTAAATTCTCAGCTCAATTTTAATTAGAAATTATTATTAAAAAAAATTAAATCAAAATTTTAAAATTTTTATTAATTTTTTTCGAAAAAAGTTTTTAAAATAATGAGGTGTCGACCTCGTCCCTTGAACAGGGTTCCAAATTACGAGGCGTAGTTGGATATGTTAAAGTTCGTAAAGGAGGCTAGAAATAGGCAGTCGGAAATGAAATTTTGGGGATTTTCTCCCTGACAGAAACGGAATTGTAGGGTTCATTGGGGGTTTCGCAAACCCTCCAATGAAGGAGGGTTTGATGTTTCATACCATGGATTCGGCCACAGACTATCATTTGGGTTAGAAATCCTGAATGACCTCTTTTTCCCCTAATGGTGATTTCAGCATTCCATGGATTCGATGGCCCATGTAAGCGCGCCTATTGTAGGCTTGTTGGGAACTTATTTCGACTTCATAGATTTAACGAGCACGTGTGTAGCAGTGTACTCAGGAAAAATGAATCGGTGAGTGCAGAAACAACGGTCACAAATTTTAAATTTTTCAGAAATGAGAAAAAACGTAATAATTCCTCCTCTATTTCTGCATTCAACACTCGAAACAAACGTATTGTATTTACGGAACTACTCAACAGACTAACGTAGTTTTTGCACCCAACACCCATCTTGCCTTTCTACGCTTATTTTCATTGAAAACGAGTTTTCGGATTTTTTTTTTACTGAAGTGGTTTCTGCACTCACCGATTCAAATACATCCTGACTGCTTGGCCAGCTCCCTGAATATTCAAAAACCCAGAGACATAACATAGAGTGGACTGCGCATTGGCAAACCTAAAGTGTCCTAAACATCTAACTTACACAGTCACATGACTGTGTCGCTTTTGGCTCGCATCTATGGCGAGTTTACCATTTGGCGTGTTTTTCCACAACGACCTGAACACAGAGGCCGACAATCTAATGTTATGATAAAGAAGCTTGGAAAGGAGCAAGGATGAATCGCTAGTATTTTAAGATCCTCTTAATAGATATCAGATTATTTCTTTGATTTTGTGCCTCTATTTAAGATTACTTGAACAATTGAATGTGGACTCTTTTTTAAAAATTAATTTAAAAGAACATTAGTAGGTTTATGTAGAGTGTTGCTGTAATATAAGTTGGTTATTAACATGGTGAATATTTTCTGCCGTCTCTATAACTTTCGTTCTAACAGACCGATTAAAAAAAAAATCAAATATATTTTTTTGAAATATAGCTTCTTCCTTTATTTCACCTGGAATAAATCAACTTTCTAAAACACATCAATATATTCCAAATTCAACAAATGCTCTACTTTTTAAATATAAATAACTCAAAAACTACGATTGCAAAAACAGGTTTCGTTTTGACCAATTTGTAAAAAAAAAATATTCTACTTCTAAGCTGTCAATGTTCAG
Organism: Hylyphantes graminicola; assembly: GCA_023701765.1. Taxonomy (NCBI): domain Eukaryota; kingdom Metazoa; phylum Arthropoda; class Arachnida; order Araneae; family Linyphiidae; genus Hylyphantes; species Hylyphantes graminicola. The sequence continues at coordinate 28,203,871 of CM043118.1, read as the reverse complement.
ACCATTAATTTAATTGACTTGGCCCAAAATATTTATTATAATTAGAGTTCTAACAACGTTGATTTAATCATGAATATGATTCTTCAGTATAAAAGAGCTTTTAGAATAAATTCCCTCGATAGAAATTATAGTTTATGAAGAACACACAATTACTAAAAGTATGCAGAACTAAATAAATTTTACCCGTGAAAGTGTGACTAATCCTTTTTTATACCCCTCTTTACAATTAGGAATTCACAAGCATTTGGCATCTTGCACAAAACGTTACTGAATTAAGAGTACAACATTCACGATTGTTAACATGCGCAGAGATTAAAAGAATGTAATTAAATATTTATTATAAAAGCCAAAAGAGAAAAATACCAACAATGCTCAAAAAATCGTCTGCAAAAACATTAAAAAAATCAAGCTGCCGTGATTGGGAGAAACCCACGTGACTTGGATATTGATGGTAGTCTCCACTTCGGTTTGCTAGCTGATATTCAGGTCTTGCGACAATTTGGAATAGTTCGTAACGAAACGGTAGCGTTAAGTTGCCATATGTAGCAACCTTTCCCCTCTTGGCGATTTATGATGTTTAGGACATAATGCTAATCTGCAAGGGATGGTGGTTTTTTAGAAAAAACCGGTTTTCCATTTTCCGTCGTTTTTTCTCTGAAAAACCGGTTTTCGGTTCCGAAGGGCCTCATACAAAAAAAAAACGGTTTTCAGTCAAAACCGGGACCACCGATTTTTTTGAATACTGGTTTTGATTTTCCATCCCTAAGCTGCTTTACTATGAATGCGCAGTCCACTCTATGTTATGTCTCTGCAAAAACCCAGTCAGCTTCAATAAAGTAGCTTGCGTTTTGTTCTGAAGTCTGCCTGCGTTGATTTTGTTTCTGAAACTATGGTCTTGTATCAAGGACATTCAAATGAGATGGTACCATCCACTGTAGGCGCGTTTACACGAGTCATTGAATCCATGGAATGACAAAATCCTAAACTCATTAGAGGAAAAAGAGGTCGAGCAGCATTTTTAACCCAAATGATAGTCTGCGGCCTAATCCATAGTATGAAACATCAATCCCTCCTTCGTTGGAGGGTTTGCGAAATCCCCCAATGAATCCTGCAATTCCGGTTCTGTCTTGGAGAAAATCCCCAAGAGAAAAAAAAATTGCGAAGTTTGCTCTTCAATCCATGGATTCGATGGCTCATGTCAACGCGCCTTGTGAGTTATGGTAACAAGAACAAGGAGGAATAACCCTCTTGTATATCTAGTGTGGCGCTATTATTACAACCAAGTCAAACTAAACAAGAACGAGAAAGCGTTATGATATAGATTTGATTGTGGTTGAATGGAGCTTGGCACTAGGCGCAACACGGACAAATGTCGGCGGTCCTCGTAAATTCTGCACCACGGGAGATCATAAGAAAAAACCACAGTTAATTAGTTCCAAAAACACAGAATGTAATAAAATTGAATCTTCATACGCTTTTTTAGCGCACTATAGGCGCGTTTACATGAGCCGTCGAATCCATGGAATGCCAATATCCTCATTATGGGAAAAAGAGGTCTAGCAGAATTTCTAACCCAAATGATAGTCCGTGGCCGAATCTATGGTATGAAATATCAAACCCTCCTTCATTAAAGGGTTTGCGAAACCATCCAATGAACCTTTCTATTCCGGTTCTGTCTGGGAGAAAATCCCCAAGAAGGAAAAAATTGCTGAGTTTGCTCTTTAATCTATGGATTCGATGGCTCATGTAAACGCGTCTTATGAGTTTCAATATCTATTTTAGAGATAGTTCAAGATATACGAAAACAATCCATCGTAAAAATTCGATGCAACCACAAAAATTCAATACGATATATTTTATACGTAATGAAACATACGGAAAAGTGTATCGTAATTTTAAACAAGGGTTAACTGATGACAAGGGGCCTGGATCGCCTAGTGAGCTGGAGCGCAATCCATTACGCTAAGAGTCAGTGCGCTGTAACGGGTGAGAGTTCGATTCCCGACCTTTCCCGGTGCACTTTCTATCTTTGTATCGATGGAAATTCTACTTGTGTCTGTCTTACATGACGAAGGTTTATAAGCGGGTTTCTGATCAAGCAAGCAAACCTGAATATATATGTATCAACCAACCGACAATAAGGCTTGCAATCAGAAAATTTTTAGTAAAGAAGTGAAGAAAAGACACATAAGGGAGTTTAGCCGAGCGGCACAATTTTTCAGTCGTGTTTTATCCTTTCAATGCAGAAACTATTTATCGTCGTTGCGTTGAAATATGAAGGTACGAATATCATTTTATTTTGTGTGCGTGATTTTTGGTCTGGCCAGCTGTGGTGTTGTCCCACCAAACTTTAAATCTCCTCATGATGAACACATGCATGCCGAAGAAATCCTTCAAAGCACCGGCCAAAATGCAAGCATCCCGATTTTTGGGAATTCTACTGAATCCCGAAACACATCGAGTAAAGTTTTAGTAGACCATCATCAGCTCAACATTTCGGATGCATTAATTTCAGATTCTCATAACGCTTCCGATTTTAATCATGTTCAGCGCTCTGTTCTCGAGGAAGATCTTGCTTCCAAGAAATTACCAAAAGGATCTGGTCGTTCTAAAAAGAAATCTCAAAAAGATACCACGCGTTTCATAAAGCCATCTCATGAGAAAATTGATCATGCAGGCACGAATGATTCTCAACATCACGGTTCGGCTGATGACCCGTCTTCGGACCATCGACAAACAGACCATGAAACTGAAGATTTGAAAACCCAAGGTTCACTTGAGGACCATTCCTTGGAATCTCATCTAAAAACACACCAGGAAACTGAAGTTTTCAAATTCAGCAGTTCGGATGATGGCGATTCTTTGGAACATCACCACCAGGACACGGACCACAAAACTGAAGATTTGAATATACAAGGTTCAGCTAATGATCATTCCAAAGAATCTCATATAAAACCACATCACAAAACTGAAGCTTTAAAAGTCAACACCCACAGTTCGGTTGATACCAATTCATCAGAACATCACCACCTAGAAACAGACCACAAAACTGCCGATTTGAATATCCAAGGTTCAGTTGATGGCGATTCTTCAGTACCTCATCATCTGGAAAGAAACCATATAGCTGAAGATTTGAAAATCAACGTTTCACTGAATGACGATTCTTTGGAACCGCACCATCAACAAACGGACGATCACAAAACTGAAGACGTGAAAATTCCTATTTCGGTTGATGATCATTCTATGGAACATCAAGAAGTAGTTCATAAAACCGATAATTTAGGATTTCATGATACAGTTGAAGATCATTTTCCGGAACTAGACCATGCTACTGAAAATTTCTCTCATACAGACAAAAACATTTTGGAAATTGTTAATATAGAAAATGCTTCTGCTCATTTTGACGAAAGACCAGGACACTCGAAAGATTTCTCAACTACATTCGATAACATGTTGAAAATTCCAATCCATGAATTGAATCGTAAAGAAAAAGATTTCATACATGACGAATTCGGTAACGAAACCCATTCGGAAGTCGCTAAACATGATACGAACAATTTAAATGAAAATATTTCCAAAATCTCTCATTCTGACGACTTAATAAATTCCACGAAAGATTTATCGCATGATTGGAACAAAGAAAGTCAAGAAATTAAAAATGATTCAGTTAATAAAAATTTAAGTGAGTTTTCAAATTCTATTAAAAGCGTTGAGCATGACTCAAATAATTTGAATCAAGATAATTCAATTGATTCAGTGGCAGCCAACTCTATTGATTTTACAAACGATTCCAATCATGCAGATAAAGATTATGAAAATGATTCAGTAGTAATTCAGTCAAATGGTAGGACAAAATCCTTAAACGAGATCCACAATAATATTTCAGAAGATTTAAAAAACATGACAATAAATACTTCAGAATTTAAAAACGATTCTCATCATCCACAGAAGACAACAGAATCGGCACGAGAACATTTTAAAAGCGCAGATAATACTGGCAATCTTTTAAAAAGCACTGTTGCGAGCATAACGAATTCCAAATTATTTCTGAACATTCATAATTCTTTTATGAGACTAAATCCTACTGAGAAACCTGATTCTGCCAAGTGGAAGCATGTTGATGAAACATCGGAAGACGCAAGAAGTGTCTCTGATGATCTTAATACATCTAAAATAAGTGAGTATTTTATTTATTTTATGTTTATAATTTATTTTAGAAAATTGTGTACTGAATAACTTTTAAATCCAAAATTGTTCAAACAAATTAATTTTCGGTAATTTCTATGTTTTAATTCGAGTGTAGTGAAATAATTTCTTCAAATTCAGTCTTCGGAATATTTCCTAATTCATTCCCTTTTGCTGCTGTCCGGTAAAATATTGGCGTTCTTCTAATACTTTTTTTTTTGTTGGTATTGTCAAAGTTTCAGGGCTTGTTATTTGGCTTGTTAGACAATTAAAGAGTACCAGGGGCAAAACCTCTTCATCGACTGCGAATCTGTCCGTATTGAGGTCTGCTTGGCGAGTAGTGGAGATCGGAAACAGGTTTCTCTCTTGGTTCTTCTTCGGCTCTTCAAACGTTAGGCTGGTCTCTGACATGAGTGTCGATCATAGAGATAGTAAACCCGTGAGCCTCGTGATAAGAAAGGTAACACTCGTTTCTTCACACCATTTTAGGCGATGACTCGCTATCTTCGCCAAGCAGACGTGATGTAGACAGATTCCCAGACAATGAAGGCGTTCTTCCCCTGTACTCCTCAAATGTAAAAGGTATCCGCATTGGACGATTTCCGTACTTGCTTCTTCCGCAATTAAGGGGAGTCGGATGGGTGTTAGGGTCAAAAATGCCGATTTCAGTTTTCCTTTTATTTTTAATCTGCATATCTATAGCTTTAATTTAAGACCAAGATAATCGATTTCTGTTTAGTGTTTATCTTTTTATAAGCATTTTTCAGAAGCTCTGTATATCAGTTCTTGCCTATACCTTACTTTTCTTTTCCTGAAATATAAGGTTTTTCTACAGTTTAGGAACATTTTTCTCAGGAACTATAAAAGATATCCAACCGTTTTGTTTTATTTTTTCCCAATTAATAGTTTCTTGATTTAAACTGGGGAGTTTTAAATATCTCTCCTGAAAAGAAATTATATAACTTTAAATCGTATTTTTGGGGGATTTGTTAATACATATTTTAAAAACGGAGTGTCTACGCGCACGGGCACCGTACAAGAATTGCGCGTACGGGTAATAACTAAATTAATTGCTTGCATTTTTAAAAATTTCCATTAATTATTTAAATTTCTAATTTTTTGAACTTTCATTACAAATAGCTGAAACTGATGGTTTTTTAGCCCTTTTCGACCGGCGGTCAGGTTTCGCTGATTTAAAATTATGAGACTAAATTTGGAGTTTTATCGAAAAAAAATGCGTTCAACAGTATCAATGCCAGCAACTCATTAAAAACAAAGTCATTTTTCATACAAATAACGAATAATACAAGTCAGCTGCTTCGGTATCGGTATTTTTAAAGAGCTTGAACATTCTCTTTGCTACCCGCACGATCGTGTGAGCCCGGTCGGTTAGAGAAAACAAAATTTCCGGTTCCCCAAACAAGTGTTTAGACTTTCAAATGCGTATTACAATATTTCCCCATGTTTTATAGTGGTTTTTTTATATATAAAATTTCACGGGGCCCATAAAAGAGTAATCGCAACTTTCAAGTATAATTCATGACCATGCACTTCAACGTATACAATACACGGTTCCAATAATAGACTGACCAATGAGTGAACAGCCCAAATGATTGAACATTTGGTAAATATAATTAAAAAAAATAAGGATTGAAAATCATTCCACTATGTGGATTGGCAACACTGACTTCCTCCCATGTAGTAGGGAGCTATCTGACAATGGTTGGTTGTCCTGGTCATTATATCCTGGAGTTCATTCACTGGCGAACATGACGTCTTCACTGACGAACAAACGTTCATTCACTGGTTAGTCTACCCTACTGTGAAATATCCTCAGTTTAAATCAAAGAGATGGAACAATCTATAATAGCTATATTGAATATTTTTGCAAGCGGTTCTTTTATATGATAAATCTAGCTGACTCTTTAAATCCCACTTTTTCTAATTGATTCGATTATTTTTAGTAAAATAATTTATTGAAAATTAAAAATATATATACTTGAACCAATTTCAAAAAGTAGGATTATAGAGAACTGTAAATTGGTGACAATTATCATATAAAGTATTTTTTTAAAAATGTTTGTACAAATATTTAATGCAGCCGCAGAAATGTGGCTTAGAAAATCATTTTTCCTGAAACCAAAAAGTTAAAATTGGTGTTAAGCATGATTAAAAATGAATGAGTTTTTCCCTTTAAATATCTGTGAAAGAAAACTTAAGGAAGAATGAGACCCAATGACCGTGGGCCTCTAAACCAAATTACTTCAATGTTAATTCAATGGGAAAAAAGGATTTTCTAAGCCACATTTCTCCGGTCGCATTGAAAATTTTTACAACCGTTTTTTTTCGTATAATAAATGTAGCTTACTTATAAGTCTCTATTCTAGAATCCCACTTTTTGAAATTCGTTCGAATAAGTTTCCCGAAATATTTTTACACAAAATATTCGAACCACTTTCAAATGCTCGTTTCATTATAAAACCTGTGAATCAGCTACATTTATTATATAAAAATCCCGTTTGTTAAAATATTCCATACAGCTTGTTAAGTCATTTTTCTATATTTCGATCACAGAGTTTCGCAATATTTTCTTTGGTTGTTGATTTGTAGAATTGTAGGTACGAACTGGACCTATTCACTTACCTAGCTCAAAATTCATTGTCAAGAAGATAATGCTATATGTAAATCAGAAAAAAAGTGTATAATATATATTCTATGATATTTTTTGAAAAGTGTGTTCTCTGTTAAATTTGTCACGATGTTAGTGTCTTTGAACAAATGATTTTTTCCACGTAAGATTTTAATAGCTTTATTGCTTCAGCTGAGCATTATTTTTCTAATTGACTCGCAACAGAAGAAAGCCGGAGAAATGCGGCTTAGAAAATTATTTTCCATTGGATTAAAACAGAGATAGTTTGGTTGGGAGACCAGCAGTCGATCGGGCTCATTCGTCCTTTATTCAAATACATCTAATCTCCACCCGTTAGTCTGTGCATTACAAGTTAAATGCAGAAGGCCTACCTAGTAGGATTTCTTTTCTGCATAATAACAGATATTTCATTTTTATATAATGCAGCTATATTTACATGTTTTTATAATCAGCTATTTTATAGAATCCTCTTTATAATGCACATTGTTGTTTTTTAGGTGAAGGAAACTCAAATACATCTTCTAGCATAGATGCAAATTCCCGAGAGGTTAGCTCATTGGACATAAAGGACGACATCACTTCTCCAAGTAATACTGTAGCGGACATCTCAGTTGCTGAAGCCGAAGTTGAGTTTTCAGCAGGAAATAAGGACAAAATTCTTGAAGATCCCATTATCAATAATAAATCGGAGTCATTTGATGGAGTAACAGAAGGAGTCAGTGCTGTAGAAAACAATGCTTCAAAAGGTTTGTTTTCGTCACTGGGTTTAGATTTCTTAATGAACTCAGAGTTGGCTAAAAATGCAGCCAGCGCAATGAAGGTCTTTAACTTTACGGACTCGGCTTTAACTGATCACATAATCGACGATCAAAACGACATGCACGATTTGTTGGATACAAGATCGTCGACAGGAGACGACGATAATCTCTCAAATTCTGATAATAGTGAGCAATTTAATGCCGCAGATGATGCTAGTGATAGTTCTACGTTCAATACACTTGCTACTGGCTCTTCCAAAATAATAGATACTGAAAGTTCTACCCTTGTTACGGAGAGATCTTCTGTGGAAAATAATAGTGACGAAGTTTTCGAAGTTAAAAATAATATAAAAGAAACATTCGTAACGGAAAATAATTCTTTATCTGTATTGTCTGGTACAAACGGAAGCACTGAGGCCCTTACTCCTACAGCCGTCAATGTAACTGAAGAATTGGGCAATATTACAACGGTTCCTACAATGCTTCTCAATAGTACTACTGAGTTTGAAGCAAAAACTGACACTGCTCAACCTGATGCAATGAATACTTCTGATGTAGTTGTCGAAGTGAAGTGTCCTCCACCAGGAATTTGCATATTCTGGTTTTTCGCTCAAGATACTTGCACAATTAATAGCCACTGCCTGGGTTCGAGAATCTGCTGCAGAATTGGATGTTCGAAAACATGTGTCGAGGTTTAAGATGCTCCAATGTTAAACCTTTTCCTTACCGCAGAAGAATAAAAAGGCATGGTTTGAAAAATCCAATAGAGGGACTACCTGGGTGGATGCATAATTTCTCCTCACGCCGATTCTATTAGATATTTGTCTTACTTCTGCTAAAAAGTGTTCAGTTTTATTCTGTAAATTTTAATCAATATTTTAATTCTTTTCATTTTAGTTGTTTTGTGACATTGTTATTTTCCATGAAACAGGCATTTTATGGTTATACAAATTTTAGTAGATGAGGAACTTGAAAAAAATCCTTTGTCAAAAAAAATTGATGGTAACTTGATTGTTTTGTAAAAATTTGCTGTGCATTGTTCTTAATAAAAAAAAATACTGATTTTTTTTTCGTGTGTGTCTGCTGCAGTTTAAATTGGTTACAATGATACAACTAAGTTGGAAATACAGGGTTTTAAAATGTAGCCGCACACTTAGAGAACTTATAGGGGAAAGCATAAAAATCAATGATGAGAAAATTTTGGTATTGATAATTGTATCAGGAAAAAAGTCACATCAATAGTCATATCATAAGTCATCTTGAGGATTAATCAGTATAAATCCTCAAGCCACGCCCTAATTACTTTGGAAGAACATATAAAATTTATTTTGTACAAAATCTCAGTCATAGGGTGAAGACTTTCAAAAAATCTTGCTTGATTTTCAGGTCGGCAAATTCTTTTAACTATTTGGTGGTCCAACTCCTTATTGGCGATTGATTGAAAAATTTGCCATGCGAAACTAAGATTTATGCTTAAAAATGTCTACATAAATCAAATATAATACATATGAAGACCATGCCACTTAAAAAATTAAAGGACACAACACATTAAAGAAATAATGCAATAACTTAGAGCGACACCAGGAAGTTTGAATTCAAAAGCTGCCAACGCCGCTTTTGAAACACTTTATTGTGTCAAATTGCAACACTTATTTAATATTTTACAATAATTTCTTAATTTGTACTAGATTGTCGGGGTTTTATTATTGCGAAGTGGCACACAAAGCAAATGAACCAACATCATTTTATTTAAAAGTCTTCGTAAACGAGAAGTCAGGCCGCTCCAAAGAGTGGTCTGAGTAAATTGCAACTTTTGGAATGAATACTGGAGCCTAATTGTCCTGTGAAAGTCTCCGGTCCAAAATACTTAAATAAAGGATTTTCTTTTGAATATAAAGGCCAAGAACTGTCCGGTATCCTAAAACAAAAAAAAGTTAAATTAATGTTAAAGATAATTAATCTGAATGCTTTTGTTTTTCTTCTAGAATTCTGTGAAAGAATACTTAATAGAAAATGATTTTGAACTATTCTTGGAAATGTTCTATTATTTAATTTGCTTAATCAATATTTAATGCTCTGCTATAAAAGCTGTCAGCATTTATAACAGTAATAAAGTATGCACGAGGATATATTGTACGACCATAATCTTGCAGTTACAAAAAATATAGAATCATGCTTTATTAAAAATTAGTGTTAATATTTTTTTGGTGAAAAAGAATGGTGCTCAGTCTCAATATTATGTAAAAACTCCTAATGTTGTTGCATTTCCCAGTCATAGTTTGTTGCATATGTACAAGCCAAATTTTAGTAAAACCCCGAGCCAAAATTTTGTGATTGTGGCTAGATTTGCTCAAAATTGTTAGTTTTGCAGAGATATCGACGTTTGTTGTTTCTGCAAAAACATTTAGTGACATTGTGTACATTTTGTGACATTAAGTACATATGGATTGTATAGCAAGCAAAATGACACCAATTTTCAGTAAAACATACCATTTTCTCCAAGTGAAATTGCCCTCTATAAGCCAATTATAAGTCAGTTATCAAGAATGAACGCTGTATCAAGCAATAGAAATAAAATTTATCTTACCCGGTTTTTACAAAATTGCTCCAGATGTGGACCATTTGTCGACTCAAAATCACTTCTGATTTCGTATATTTCGCTGGATTCTGTAGAGGTTGTCCAAAAACAAACTGGACTTCGTCAAAATGCGTGGCCCCCACCCACTCTGCCAGCTTCGTAACACTCGGTCTGTGAGTGAAGAAGTAAGCATACACGTTATGTTGCAGCTCAGAACACTTCTCTCCGTAGAATATTGCTGGACACCCTGTTACCATGTCTCCCAGGGCACTGTGTATTTGGTGTATTGTGGCCACGGAATCATTTTCAGCTAAGCCGTCTGGAAAATAGTGTTGAAGAATAGCCTCGAAGTCAACTGGTGATTGCGGAAATATTTTACTTAAATATGTCCTGATTTCGTCTCTGCCGAAGGTTTTGTTTATAGGAGGGTTTTTTTCTCCGAATTCTCCATATAGTACAGGTTGCAACAAGGTTAGCTGAAGTATTCCATTAATGTATTAAAGAACTGTTTTCATCTTGGAATTAAAATTAGGTTAGTTCAGGTTTAAATTATCGTAGCACTAGAGCTACACGAAGGCTATTGGCGACGGGCGTCGTATTTTAGAACCACGATCAAGTGATGAGCCAACACCTGAATAGGCACCCAACGCAACCGTTAAGGGCGACATCGTATGAAGGATTAATTAAAATTAGGTGAACAAAAACAACTTTCATAAACTATGATACATTAAGAATAAATTAATAAAGAATTAGCCAAAATAATGCCACTTTGCTCTAGTATAATAATTATACCAGAAAAAAGTTAGTTAAAGAAGCATGATAATAGTTAAAAATAAAGAAATTTATTGAAATAGTTATTTTTAATTCCGTTATTCTAACTGCACTGCCGAACACCCTGGTAAACATCAAAGACGTGTGTAAACGCACTTTCTTATGTTATCTGGTATTCCCTAATTATCGTAGTTATCCCTACTGCTGGGTGAAAACGACCTAGGAAAGATTCTTGTTATGTAAACGCAGTTTATCTCTATGAATTCGTTGTTCTGTCGCCTTGTACTAGTATGTCACTCTTAGGTTAGGTGCTCATTTAGATGACAGCTAGCCTCGGCACTTACTAACCGTTCTTAAAATCACTAATTTCAAAACCAGCAGCCCAAGTGAAGCTCTAGTACAGTGGTTCTCAACGGGGGCGCTACCGCCCCCAAGGGGGTGGTTGGTGGATGGTAGGGGGCGGTGGGTAGGTTTTGGGCGGTAGGGGGGCGGTGGATATGTCTTGGGCGGTAGGGGGGCGATTAGCATATTTTGGAAATTCAAACTTATTTTAAAAGTCCCAAAAGAAAATTACGATTGATTCCCCGATTATCATTGTTAGGACTATCATACAAGCCCTGCTCTCTCTGTAACTCACTTGTTGTCCATGCCATCTTCATTGCCCCGTGTCATGTAATGCTTTTTGTTTACCCAAATCGTGTATTCTTGTTCTTGTTATTAAAATGTTCGTTTGTACTTGTAATTTTCTTGTTTACTCATCTCGTGTGTTCTTGTTTTAAAAATGTGACAATAACAAAGAATTTAATCACTTGCCTCTACATACCGACGTTCGCTGGCTCTCCAAAAGTGCGTGCCTCAAAGGTTCTGGGTTCTTTTCGACTCTGTACTCGAATTTTTCGAAAAGAAAGACGTAGTTTTTAAGAGAGATTGCTGCAGTTTAAGATGAATATTGCTTATACGACGGATTTATTTGCGAAATTTAATTTTGTGAGTTTGCAACATAAAGATGAAGATCCGACTTTAATCACCACAAAATCTGTCGTTTCTGCTTAAAACAACTCTTTTTATGGCAGCAGAATTTTGGTAGAAATGAATTTAGCATTTCCCAATCTTAAATGAGCTTACGCTACGCGCTACATTACGGCAATGAAATACCCTTTGATGAAAAACTTGTTTACAGTCAACACTTTGAGTCCTTGCACGCTGATTTTTTTTTTGCGTTTTGTTAAGGATATTTTGACAATGAAAATCTCCCATTGGTTCTAGAACCCATTTATGAATATCGAAAAAGCAGAGATCGATATTTAGGAGGAATTGATAGAACTCTCAACAAATAAAACTATGAATGCCAACTTTCATAATGATCATCTCACAGAATTTTGGCTTCAAACTAATATCAGTTGCTGCTATCCATGAATGTGGTCCATTGTGAAGAAATGTTTGATTGATTTTAATTTTCTTACCTTTGTAAGAGAAAATCCAGTGCTGTTACAGAACTAATTTCAGAAAAAAGATGTCTACTCCAAATCATAGAATGAGGGGAAATGCGTCATAATATCTTCAATTATCCAATTCAGTGTGCATACTTTTAAAACATGAAAGCGTATTTAAAGAATTTTCTTGCATGTCATTTTTATTTTTAAAAAGTAATTTTATCCTCAAATAAATTTAGTGGGGAAAAAATCACTAACAAGTTTTGCCTTTTATAACTCGGTAATCTTTTTCCACATACCTAAGAAAATTACAAGATTTTCACAAAGGGGCGGTGAACTTTTTTTCAATCCTTAGGGGGGCGGTAGCTTTTAAAAGGTTGAGAACTACTGCTCTAGTACAACGTGAATTCTTCCAAACCAATTGCTACAAGGCAACAAAATCCATCTTTGTAAAAAAAAAAAAATAAAACAACTTATATCAGACGAAATATGTATTTTTTTACCTATTTATCAATTTTTCCACATTACTAATTATAAAAATATACATAAAATTAAACACAATCTATCTAAGCTTTTGAATTTCTGATATGGAAGAAATTTATTTTGGAAAAAGTTCAATAATAGCACCAAATTAGCCACACAAAAAAAAACAGTATTGATGACATCATCAAAACCTTGCTGGCAACAAATAAAATTATATTGATTTTTTTCCTTCTCACCAGGCTTAAAACGTTTGCAAAGAAAATATTTTTTGCATTTTAGTTTTTATACGAAATTTCATTCTGTTTAATATTTTTAGGTTAGATTTAATAATTTGTTTCAAAAGTTGCGTACCGTTAAAAACACCTCTAATTTTTTATTTTTTTAATCGGTTTTGAAGACTTTTAGTCTAGACTAGTACGAAATTATATAATCCGTAATTCTAGGTGAAACAGCGAAAAAGATACAGTACAGATTGACATTGAACGTCAGTTTTATCACATATTTTCGTTTCTAATCTCTTTAATGGGCTCACAAGCTTATTATATATTATTGAGTCATTTTACAAATCTAGATGATAGATGGATTGACTATTTTAAATTCTCATTCGTCATTCCATTTGACATTTTAGTATTACACAAAACCCTTGAGTTTCCATAGATCGAGCCTGCTCTGATGGATTCACACGATTTTATAATTTTTTCAAAAAAAGTCTTTCAAATTTTAATAATTGAAAAACAAAACACGTTACTATCTTTGTGAATGCTACTAAAATATAATGAAATAGAAATAATTTCCACTATTTACTTATAATACAGTTAGTAAGAATTTAGGTAATATAATTCTTCATATCACTAGTTTGGGTCGAGAATCTGCTGCCGAGTTAATTGTTCAAAAACCGTGCGTCGCGGTTTAAGATATATGCTCAAATGCTAAAATGTTCTTTTCCTTACCATACTTAAAATAAAAAGGACAAGGTTTGAAAAACCAAAAGGAACCCTGTATGTAATCCATGTCGATTCCATTGTATATAAGTTTTTCTCCTACTAAAATGTAGAGGTTTGATTTGACTATTTTAACCAGTATTTTAACTGTTTCTCATTTTACTCAGGTCCCGACTTACAACTTCAGGGGACAAGGGCACGAGCAAATTTGGATGCCCCAAAACATACTTCGATAAAAAAAAAAAATTGCTAGTATTTTCCAATCTTACAGTGTTTACCAAAAAAAAAAGCCGAAGTAATTTGCTTGGAAAATGGAAGCATGCTTAATCCCTCCAAAATAACTATTTTTTGTGAATTGATCAATTCAGAGTTTAAACACAATTTCATAGTCAACTTTTGTTAATGAATTTAGTTTTGTTTTTTTTGCATACTTCATATCAAAAAGTTTGGGGCAGTTGTATTAAGCATATTAAAACATATAATTAAGTTGTCCGTTTTCCTACGAACGGAATATTGTATCTCTTTAAAACTGGAACAAAAATTCAAAAAATAATCTAATAAACTTTCTTTTTAAAGTTTAATTGTGCTGAATTACGATTGAAAATTTTATCATGAGAATTTTTTTTATTCAAACAACACAAATGGACGAGTATTGTGTAAAAAAAACGCAAAATACTCAATATTGTGTTTTTTCAATACAACCGGGGAGGCCGACAGCATTTTTGGGTCCTATGAAACTTAGTTCGAGACCCTAATTCATTTGTATCATCCTCCTCCCGTCTCCAGCGTCACTTGACAGCGGTTCCAAATTTCGTAACACAAGTTCGATGTTGCCTACTTTGTTTTGGGATTTAGCCAAAACTACATTAGTTATGATTAATTAAAAATCAAGTTTAATAGTCATTTTATTATTAGTATAATTAATTAGTTTTAATTAACTTAAATGTCCAATTAATTAACAATTATATTAAATGTTAATTCATTCATTATAAATTAAATAATTTCATAAGAATGATTTTTAACTATTAACTTTACAGCAATTCAAAAAATATTTTTAATAAAGAAGGTTTGATTCTGGTTGAAATTTTTTTTGAGAAGTGGTATTGGAGCTCTGCAAAAAACCCTTGTAAGACATTTTGGGGGAGGGGGGCTCTAACCTTCCGTAATCCTCACCCCCTCAATACGCCACTGAACCATCATATAAGAGCTGTGGGGAATCTAGTGGTTAGTGTCTCGCTCTCGGAATCGGATGGTCCCGCGATCGAGTCACGATACAATTAAAGACCCACCGAGTATAGCGGAGTACGTGCTCGTTAAATCTGTGGGTCCGAAAGTCCTGTGGGCTGTCTTTGCGCAGTTTCCCACGGGAACATTTTACTGGAGACTAAAAACTATTTCTCTCCCTCTCAGGGACTTGTCTAAAGTGAGGAGGTGGCTATAGATGGCAGCATCTGTCACATATGTGTGTTTTGTCCGTCTATTTTGACGAAGGTTTATTAGCGGGTCTTGACCATGCATGCAAGCCTAAAAATATGTCTTCTAACCAACCAACCTCGACATATTACTGTTTATCGATCTATAGTGAATTATGGATCTATAATAGACGCGTTTATCGATCCATGGAATACCAATATCCCTATTAGGGGAAAAAGAGGTCGAGCAGGATTTCTAACCCAAATGATAGTCTGCGGCCTAATCCATGGTATGAAACATCAAACCCTTCTTCATTGTAGGGTTTGCGAAACCCCCAATGAACCTGCAATTCCGGTTCTGTCCGTGGAGAAAATCGTCAAGAGGGAAAAATTGCTGAGTTTGCTCTTCAATCCATAGAATCGATGACTCATGTACTAATGAAATGCTTAGAAAATAAGAGTTTCCATGTAGTGTTCTTACATTTCCTTTCCATAAGTTTTCGCCTCCATCTCCATATTTTGGGAGATCCATGTTCTTCCACCTGCATTTTTCAAAAGATCTCCATATTTTGAATTATATATGAGTGACAAGGAAGCGAGATAGCAATCTTTAAAACGGTTTCAAATATTAACCTCTCCTTTCGATCTTATTGTAAATTAATCTACTCCTCTGGGCTCCAGGAACCAACCTTACTTTTTAATCCATTAAAATCCTCCACCCTCACCCCCACGCACAACTTGTAATCAATGTAAAATGTCGTTGATGAACTGAAAATTAAAATCCAAAGCGACAATCTTAATAGCTGCTAATTAACCAGAGGAGGCGACTTTTTATTTTTAGCTGTCGTTTACGATATTCACTATTACTAATCAGTAATTCAGAGAAATGCCTACCAAGTTTACTAACATGTAAAATTGTTCTCGAATTGCCTACGTCAAATGAATATTTATAGATTTATCATTAATCTGCATTAGTTTATGGCTAATCTTAAACCATCTATAAACTTCTTAAATATTATTTAAACGCCTTAAAAAGTCATTTTAAGCTTTTAAATTAAACTATAAATCTCGTGTGGCGGAATTATTCCCAGCTGACTCGCAGTACCAAGAGATCTGGCAACACAATTCTCAAGAAAATTCATTGGTTGCCGTCACAGCCTCTTCAAATTTGATTCGATGAGGGAAAATTTAAAGGAACTAATCTCAAAATAAACTGGTTTGTTGATAAAAGCCGGTCCTGGTCTTGACGATTGCTGGATTTCGCGGGCCCGCGTGAAAATTTTATCAAAATTTATTGCGGGAACTATGGTGTTAAGAGAAACAGGTATGTATCTTAGATTTTAAATGTAATATTTAAAAATATGTTATATTATTCACGAGTTATTCTAGTTAAAACTTATAATTCTATGTAAATTTACAAACAAAATAGCTTCTTGCCATGCTTTACATAGGAACTACATTTCCATGAAATCTATATAAATTACCAGTGTAAAATCAATTATTATATGATTTTATTCAAAGAATCATTTCATATAATAGATTAATTATTAAAAATTAACAATACTTTTAACTAACTTTTTCTTAGAACGTAGTCTCAACGTAACCCTTGAGAAAATCGTTCTATTGTGATCAGTATTACAGTTACATGCCTTTTTCCGTAAAAAGCTGTTTAAAATGTGTATAAAGTTTAGGTAAAAGTCACATACTCAATTGAAAAATTTTGCGTAAAATTTATTTACCCTTACAAACATATTAATTGGACGATGTTTTTGAAATGCAAGGGAAAACATTTGAAATCTATACGAAGTAAAATCAAAACAAATCTGTGTAAATTTGGTGTTTTAAAATGTTTCAAGTATTATGAAATTGTTGAATTTTATGCGGATATAGAACAATAGATGTGGAAAAATGTTAGACATGTAGAACAACTTGTTAAACGTTTTAACTTGGTATACAAGTACTTTTTGTGTATTTGTTAAAAGGAAATAGTATTTTCCATTATAAACTTTATTTTGATTACCAGATCTTTATTTTATTTTGACTAATACTATCAGCAAATGCATTTGGCCTAGTAGCAGCTCTTCACTTGTCCATGATTCAAAACCTGTATACTTTGATTTATGATAATATTAAACAACAGAGTATTGTATTATTACCTATCATATCATAACTCTTTTAAATATTTATGTACTATTATATTTGATACAGCTAGGATATAACGGTCACTCTGTCTATGGGCAACATTTGGCGAGCTTAGAAATTTGACGTATAGTTGCCGTTTTGAACTAGTTTTCTAAGGATGTTTTGGTTTTTTTAGTCTATATCTCTTTTAATATAATTGTTAGTTTTTAGCTAAAGCTTATCGTTAGTTTCAACATTACTATACCAACAATCCACAGTCTATATATTATCATTTAAATTTTATGGGTCCATAGCCAATTCAATATCTAGAAAAAAAGGTAATCTTTTTGTGTGACAGGATCATGAGGATTCCTACCAGACCCAATTTTCATAACTATCTTTTTTTTTATGCTTTAAGAATAATTTTATAATGTAGTGCATTTATTTATAGAGATGTTTACCACAAGTACTCCCATACGTCGAGATGATTCCCGCATTTCCAGCTTTGACCGGCTATTTTCACCTGTGTCCGCTGAAAATTTTGGCACACCGAAACGGAGCGATAGTGGTTTCCTTTGCACTCCAATTAGACGTCAGCTTCGGCCATTGCAAGTTTTCAAGAAAGAAGTCCACCATTTCCTACAGAACTTGCAGCATGTTGCTTCCAAATCATCGCTGGAGGCGAAAAGAATATTTCTGGAAGACCTTCCAAGTCGCCTGATTTCCCGTAGAGCTCCCTCCTTTGAAGGGACCAGCGTCAGGGACGTTTACTTTCTCTTGAACACTTGTGGCGAGACCTACAAGTTTGAGTTTTCGCTGGCCGAAGCGTACAAGCTGTACCACAAAGTTCGATCTCTTCAAACTTTGAGTTCTCCTTTTAGTAAAATGACAAGGCACATCAGAGACCTTACAAATTCTCTGGAACCGTATCCAGTCAGCAAAAGCCTTGAGTTTCCGAGCACCCCAGTTAGTCATCGAGATTATGTGTTGAAGACCAGGGGATCTGAAAGCAAGCTGTATTCCAGCTTTGAAGATAGTGGCCTGGGTAGCAGCTTCAGTTCTCCGTCATCGTTTTATGGGCAGATTTTCTCGCCCGAACGGGATATTCTCAAAGAGCTTAACAGGATCGACTGTTACGAAGTAACTTCTCTGTTGCTGTCCTATTTGTCGCCCAAAGATATCCAGACGGTCAGTAGTGTTAGCACAACGTGGAGGGCTATTGTTTTGGACAATGCAGCAGCTAATAAAAGGAGATGTGAGTTTTTGATTCAGAAGATGTTGCGTAGTAAGGTATGTAAATAATAAGTATACACATAAATAATTATTTCATTAAAAACTTTCAAACAAACCTCTCGGTAATGTAACTTGCACTTATTAAGTTTTAATATAAAACTTTAAATATTTTAATGTTAGGGTAGCTAAAGTAATAGTTTTTGAAGAGTTTACTTTAGTTTTTTAGATTTTGATGAGCTATAAATATATGCTTTTAATGTGTTTTCTGTCTTCTTTTTTTTTTTCAAATGTATCAAAGAAAAGTAAAACAGCTCCTTTTTAAGGAGTGCAGAAGCCCCTCGTTATATCGAGCTTCCCGGGAGACTAGCAAAAAACCGAGATATAACAAGCGACTTGATAAATATTATACTAATTACATGAAAAATTGGGAGACATGATACAAGGCTAGATATATCCAAATGCTTGTTATAAAGAGACACGATATAGCGAGGGGTTACTGTACTTGTAAGTACCATTGCAGTAGATAAAGGGTTAACCGTTGTTTTGTACTTGAACAATTTTTAATTTGGATGGTTGCAGCACCGCCAGTCAGAAAAAAAATCTTTAACTATTTTTTCCATATTTTTTTCCCTTACAATAATCTCTTGAAATTTGTAATCGCCCTGATCTTTGGTTCTTCCTTTTTTTTACTGCCTTTCAAAGTTGTAACTTTAAGTGTGCCCATTACATTGCATTGTAGCCATTACATTGTAAAAGTTTATCTAGTAAGACTTTTTTTTATCACTTTTTACTTGCCAAGTTATATTGTTCACCACTACAAGGTTCATTAAACAATTTAAGTGCAAGATTTTTTTTAGTCAGTTGTAGAAGTCAGATTATAACATATATTTTTTATATCCTTTTTAGGAAAATAAATCAACTGCTAAGCCAATAGGAAGAGAGAATAGGGTTCTGTTCCATGACATATCAAACAAGCAGTCACTTAATAAACAGCCTCTAGAAGAAAATGCAACAGTTGATGTATTTCAGTCATTTGTTGAGGTAAGAGATCATGCCTAAAATATACATTAAGCTTTAGGAAATGGGAAAGTTTTTTTATTTAAATTAACTTATTTTTGTGGTTGATCAGATCTACTGTATTACAGGGTTGTACAAAAACCTGGGTTTTTGTCATGAAAAACTCAACCCACTTGGGTTTTTCATTTTTTTTAGGAATTTTAATTTAGTTTTCATCAAAAAGTTGCGAAATTTCCTGTACATGAATTAACGATTTTGTAAATTTGGTATTCTTTCGTGTTCATGGATTTTTTCTATGGAATCCCAAAAAGTCATGGAAAAGTAATGGAATTTGGTTTTGGGAATCCTGTAGACACCTTGATAGAGATAATCAGGAATGTTTTAATTTAAATTAGAATAATTACAAACTAATAAAAGTGTGTTTAATTGTTATATAAATGAACATTTGAATTTTAAAATGCATTGTTTAGGACCAACTCGTGTATGTGTAAACAAATTATACAGGGCTGGGCTGTTACTTGTTTAAATGCAACTCGTTACAATTAATTTTCATAAAACATAACAAATTAGAATTACTTTTAAAATTACTTTTTAGGATAAAATTTTTTATTAACAAATGTTTTGAAAAATAAACTATAAATGACTAAATGATTTTTTAAGTCAATTTTATTATACAGTTATCAGAAAACCCACTTGATGTGGTACAACAAAAGCTGCATCTCAAAATTTTAGTCGCTTACTCAGCTACAATTGGGTTGGAGACATGAACTACCAGAACATAAACGTTTCAACAGCCGCACTTGCTGATAAGGGTGTATTATATTTTATGAACAACTTTTAAATGTGGTTAGGGTTCAGAGAAAACAGTCATATTATGGTTGTTACTATGGGAAAATGTAGACAACTCTAAATTGGCTTCAGTGGAAGGATGTCTCGTTTTTATATTCTCAAAAAAAAAAAAAATCACTGCTAGATGAGTGTTCATAATCACTGCCATCAATAGGGAATGTTTTATTTTTGTGGGAACAATATTTCTCCTCTAAGCAAAAAGTATGTGAAATCTTTTTAAGAATTTTTTTTGTTTTGGACATTTATTGGAGTGTTAATGATAAAATTAATAATAGTAATGCGTTACTGTAATAAGGATTACTTTTCCGAAAATTATGTAACGAATACCTGTAAAATTACTGGGTCCGAAAATGTAACGAATTACCTATAAGATTACAGTAAAATGTAATTATTAGAAGTAACACGTTATTGCCCAAGCCTGAAATTATATTAACCCTTGTAAGTTGTATCTATAGAAATTTAAATTTGTAAATGTATTTTAAAAATTAAAGGTGCAAAAATTAAAGGTATATTAATAGTAATAAAACATTAACTGAATTCTTTATATTAAGTAAATATAAGTGTTTTTTTTTTTAAACCAACCTGGTTTTTTCGGGTGGGGTAATATCATAGCCACCCTGTGTTACTGTCCCTGTGTGTGTTTGTTAGTGTTGCTGAAATTTGTGTGTTTGTTAGTGATGCTGAATTTCATTGGTTGCTTTAATTTCCCTCTCAAAATGACCAATATATGTATGAAAATAACTTTTCTATTGAAAACTCTTTAACTAATGTTTTAAACAACCAATAGCACTGCAAGAAGTTGGCATTTAAAAAAAATAACATGTGGAATATTCTTTTCTTAGAAAACTCATTTCCGAGTTCCAAAACAAAATATTTCAAGGCACCAAATTAAAACAAACCGTTGGAGCTGTTGCCATCAATGATGTGAAACAGTGCCATTGGAACTTAATCATGCTCCAAAAGGGTTTTCTGTTAAAGCTGTTCAAAACCATGAAAATTGAAATTGATTTGAAGTTATGGTTCAAACCCTGGCCCTACTCTTATTTACATATTGTGTAGTTTTATTTATTTAGCAGGCCTCCCAACTGGTCCCTTTTTTCCCTAAAAGTCCTTTTTTTATGCCCCAAGTCCCTAAAACTCCTTATTTTACAAATCTGGTCCCTATTTTCCCTTTTTCACCCACATTTTGAAACATTACACTGCAGCCAGGAGCTATATTCTTGAAAATTATGTTCTTTTTATTTTTCCAGGGTTTTGAGGAGTTTCAATTCTTTAACCTTTAGCCTGCGGTACTTGGGTTGAGTTAAATTTCCCTTGACCACGGGGATTCATCCCCTACCTGTTTCTCGCCACACTAGAAGACCCCCCAGAGAGACCCCTTTCAACTGCCAAGCCCCTTCCAACCCGTTGACATGCGATCGTTAAGTTTACTATGTAGTTATGCTCACGGTTGGAAAGGTTGCAATACTGAAACTGTTATTGCACATTCCGTGAAAAAAAGCTTATTCTACCAAGTTATTCTCCTTTTTTATTAAAAATCTTAAATAATTTTAATGTTTGTTTCTTTTTAAAGAAGTTTTTTAAAATTAGTGTATACTTTTAATCAGCAGTCTAAGAATTAAGACCACTTTTTAATACTATTTTCATAATCACGTGAAAAAATCAGACTTTCGCATCATAATTTCAATATAAGATTTTTTCGGCATCATATTTAAAGTGGCATTGTTAGCTGCTATTTTTATTACTTATGAAAGTTAAAAACTTTCATTGTTGTTGTCAATTGTGTTTAAAAATCCAAATTGAATAAGTATCAAAAATAAGTTCGCCTTTCGTAATTGCAAAGATTTAACGATGCCAACCAGCTTTACGTAAAAACATTATAGAGGTTGATTTTTTTAAGTAATTATATTTGATATTGCACGTAATTATAAAAATAATATATGCATACCGTGTCATTATTTCACTCGTTTTAAAAGTAAGTTTTAAAAAGTTTAGTATTACTTTTCACACATGTTTCAAAAATAGCTATTACAATACATTTCTACTGTTAACACTATAAAAAAAATATTTATTTCAGATTTTTTTGAAAACATTATAGAGGTTGATTTTTTTAAGTAATTATATTTGATATTGCACGTAATTATAAAAATAAAATATGCATACCGTGTCATTATTTCACTCGTTTTAAAAAGTACTATTACTTTTCGCACATGTTTCAAAAATAGCTATTACTTTTGAAAAAATTTTCGTTGTTTAGTTAATTTAAATTCTAAGGCACAGCTTCCTAAATTTAAACTCCATTCCGATAAAATCACTGATTATGTGTTTATAATTTTGAAGCACCACAAAAATAATAATTAAAAAAGTTAATATGAATTTTGGATACTGTAGGTGAAAGAAGTCAAAATAAAATTACAACTTGTACGCAATCGAGAACCCTTTTAAATTCCGTTTATTTTAATATGTTGACCCTCTCTATATGATGGTTCCCCAATTTTATTCGGCAATTTGATGCAACCAATTAAAATTTGCTCATTAACCAAGCACAAGGGATATCGACTTTAGATGTCCTATGGAATTATTTTATTCAAAGTTAGAAAAATCTCATTCATTTGATTCCGATTTCTTAATAAGTGTTTGAAATTATTTTTCGACTTCTTATTTCTTTCAAAACTTCTTTACATTTCTCCTCACTACGACATAATACGCTTTTCTTACAAACTATTTACCTCGTTCTAATGGTTCATTAGGTATATGCTATTTACCTTTTACTTGTTTAGTTCTTATGAATGGGCCTAAAGTTATGACTATTTTCAAAATAATTCCTTTCAAATACATGCATCATATTGTGAAAATTGTTTGGCGTGACAAATTCACGAACGACCATACTGTAATTCCAAGTGAAACGGGTTACTGATGATTTGAACCTGCCACCTATAACAAAAGAGGTACCTTCCTCCCAGCTTGGGCATTGAGCTTATAGCCCTTTCTCTTTATCCTTGTCTCCTTTGTTGCCTTCCCTTCCAACACTCTTTGAACACACCCAATCAGAAGTAATACAAAATAAGAAGTCGTAAAAAATTTCAATTTAAGTTTTAGTTTAGAAACTAGTTCTCTCTTCAAAGTGGAATAAATGAAATAAATTTTACCTGTGTAGGATATATTTAATTTTAGTTGGGTCTGATTTTTCAATTAATCTTCAAAAATGAATTAGTAAAACTTGAGCCTCATAATATTTTGCAGACCATTAAATACTAATATAAATAAAGAATTTGTATTTTTTTTCCTTCCTTAAAATAGTAGTCAATAATACAATGTGGTTATAAATAAGGTGATTTTTTATATGCTATTTTTAAACTCCTATGCACAACATAGATAATTGAATAGAAGTAACTATTAGACAATTGCACAAATCAGCATCAAATTAAAGCCGTATACAATAGGTTATTTTGAGGAAGGAAAAAAAAAATCTTTGTTCTTGCTGTTTTTAAAATTTAAGACGGTAATACAAGCAGTTAAAGGAGCTGAATAGAGTTTTTAAAATGTGAAATGTTTTATTAATATGGTTAAGTTATGATATAATAGGAATAACACAATTATTTCAAAGCAGATTCCACAATTATCAATTTGAATACATTTTAGTTGAATCTATATGGTTTTAAGAATAGATTATTTAAGTTTATGGTACTCTTCATAACAATTAGTGTCGATGCATAGGGCAACATTACAAAACTTACAAATAACGTTTGAACGCCTTTGAATGCCTTTCACTGAACACATAGCACATCTTCTTCGATTGTTTGTTTTGCAAGGCCAATGGTCCTCGCCTTTCAGCTTTTTGCTCTGGGGGGAAGCTGAAATCAGTTGACTTTGCAGCGAAGCCCTTTTCACACCTCCGGTACCTCTGGTCTCCAAATTTATCATACTTCGGATAAGCTGTTTACGAAAGTCTTTGTGGGTTACGGCCTTTTTATCTTCACTTTTGAGTTGTACCTTCTGTAAGATGTAAGCATTCAATATACTCATGTTTAATAAGTGAAAAAAAAGTTTTTTTGTCCACTTTACTGTACGACGATCAAAACTGTAGCTACACGCCATCCTGTCGCTTAAATCAACGTATCCCATATGCTCATTGTATGTTTTTACAGCTTCGGGTTTTTCATTTTTATCGGGTCCAGTGTTTTGATTTTTGGGGTGATGCAGGTTGCTTAACATTAAAACCTCCCTTTTGTCACGCCAGCACATTGCAATCATTCCTTTTGCACATTTCACATTTAGATCTCCCTTTTTCATCTTTTTGGCAACGACTTCTTTCGGAAAGTTTTTTCTTTTAATTTTTATTGTGCCGACGCTATTCATTTTGTCTTCTTCCAGTAATTCCAGAAACAAATTAGGTGAGGAGTAGTAATTGTCCATAAAGAGCTTATGTCCACGTCCACTTAAACATTTAATCATTTCTTTTACAACATTATGGCTTACATTTGTATCTTTACCCTTTTTCAAAAGTTTATCTTTTTCTAAATACACATTCATATTGTAAGTATAGCCATTAGCATCCGCAACCTTATACAATTTGATGCCCCAACGCTTGTGCTTTTTCGGAATGTATTGCCTGAAAGCCACGCGACCTTTGAACTTCACTATTACTTCATCAATAGCAATGTCCTCCGTTGGATTATAAAGTTTTTTGAAATTGCTATTGAGCATTTCGAAGACTTCTCGTATCTTCCAGAGGCGGTCGAACTGTGGATCATCATTTTTTAGCTTTTTGCTATTGTCCGAAAAGTGCAAGTTTCTAAGAATTATCAGGAATCTATCCCTTGACATTGTCTTTCTAAAGATTGGTGTTTCTGTCAGTTCATCGGTAGACCAATAATCACTAATTTCGTCTTTTTCGATGTGTCCCATCAGCAAAACTAAACCAAAAAATTGCAGAAGTTCCTTCTCGTCCACTGGTTTCCAATTTTTGGAGGTGGGTGTGACAGATTTTCGATTGTTTATAGTCTCTTCAGCGTAGCGATTTGTCTCCACAACTAAAGTTTTCATAATATTGTCATCAAACATTTGGCGAAAAAGGTCCAATTCGGTAAAATCCTTGATGTTTCCTGTGGGGCCGGGCGTCGGACCTTCAAACTTTAAAACTTTAAGCTTGAAGTTTTTGTTCTTTTCCGCAGTCTTCCATAGTATTTTCCCCTCCTCCGTCTCCTCTTCTGTATCTTCAATTTCATTGTCGAAATCATCAGGTTCCTCATCAACACACGCATCATCCACAGCATAAATATCAATCAGTTCATCGCATTCACTGTCGCTATCGGCGTAATTTTCCTCATCTGATTCCGCCATCAATTTCTCAATTTCTTTTTGAGTCAAAATTTTTCTCCGAGATGCCATGTTTTCAGATCACTCGTACGACTAAAATGGAATGGGTATAACGTGCCCTTTTATATCCGAATTTTCTCTAAACTAGTCGTTAAGCACTTACATTTCAGGAACAATTTAGCTTTGGCAACATATTTTCGAAATTTCATGGAACTCAACGTCAAGCTTTGTTCAAAATAGAACGCGCTTACCTTTCACAATGACAAGAAAGTTTTACAAATGATACAAAACATCCACACGACGACAGATTCAGATATGCATTCATTGGAAACTATTTACTAAGTTTACATGTTACTTCTTATTTAACTGCTTAGTAATTATATTGATGGATTGAAGGCGTTATGACAGTTTCTAGAAGATGTCCTCGAAAAGTGCAAGCAACATACAAAGCCTATTCTTAGTGAGGAATTATTGTGCGTGACTAATTCATAAACGGCCTCAGTATACTTCCAACTGAGACGGATTACTGATGAGTTGAACATGTCACCTGTAACAAAAAGAGGTTCCTTCCTAGTAGTTTGCGCATCAAGGTTCAGAATAAACCCTATTGACCATACCTTCTTTGTTGTCCCCCTTTCCCCAAACACTAGAAATCCAAAGTTGCAAATCCAAACTACAGTTATAGTTTTAGCTTGATATTTGAGAAATGAAAGAAGGAACATTTGTAAGAGGAGATTTTCTTTCAGTTGTGTCTGACTTTTCAAATAATTCTATAGCAATGAAATAAAACACTACACAATTTTTCATTTTCAAAGTATTTTTGTGGCATCTAGCATTTCCTTCAGAATCGGCATTATACTTGTTACTCAACAAGACCTTTTAATTTTTCATTTAAATCTTAAAAAATGTGATAGTATAATATAATTCAAATAATGAAAAATACACTCAATTTTATTGAATGGGGCAGGAATAGTATTGAAAAGTTTTTTTTTTCTTTTAACCAAAATTTCATATACAGAATTTAACACCGCGTATACCTTGGAAACTTCGGTAGACCATTAAATATTAATTGAAGCACAAAATTTGCATTTAATACATAAAATGACAATCAATAATCTAACGTAATTAATAGAGTTATTACCTAATAGTGATTTACAAAAAAAATATTCATTTTTATTTTAAATAATGTGCCATAGTTCCTTAAAACTAAGTGTTAGACTATCGCTTGAGTTTCCATCTCATACAAAACTTCAACTATTAGATAATTTGTGGGAATAAAACTATGTTTTGAAACTTATTTAAAAATTCGAAATCATCATACATGCTCCTAAAAGTAAATGGAAACCTTTTCAAATTGTGAAAGGTTTGTTAGTTTGTTATGTCAGATTATATTTTTGAAAAATGTTATTTTAAAATGATCAGTTTAAATAAATTTTTAAATACGGTCAAACCATTCATTAACCACTTACAACTTACAAACAACTTAGCATTGGCGACATGTTTGGCAACAGTCCTTCGAAATTTTATAGATTTCAACGCCAAGGCTTGTCCAGAACAGAACACACTCACACTTCACAATGACCTTATTGTCATGAACTCACGGAGGCGTTACTACAATTCATCAAAATTGACAACTCGCTTGGCGAAAAAGGGGTCGCAGCGAGTGGTACATATGTTGTACCAGGTCCGTACTCAAAGGTATGTCCGTTGCTGGTACACATGCTGTACCAGTAGGGCTTAGAAGGTTAAAACCTGATAACGTCAAGCTAAAAGTTGATGCAAAACGTTTTAAAATAATGGAATTTTCTTTGCCTGTAATGTGTGACAAAGAAAAAACTGATGGACCAATGGAGATTAGCGCAATTAGAAACAATGAAATCTGATGACAGAATTGATCGATATTGCTCACAGTGTTTTAGTTTTAACAGTTTTAGTTTTTAGCGGTTGGCACTTTAAAATATCCGAATATAGCAATGGTAATTAAAGCAGCATTGTTACTTTCCCATGGTAATGCTGAGGATGAGAGGGTTTTTTCGAAATCTGGGAGAATCATGATTCTGTTGCATTTTTTTCCTAAAAAACCTCGAAACGCCTAATTTTAAACATTGTATAGTTGGTAGCTTAAAAGCAAATGGAGGGTTCAGAATACAAGTGAACCATGTCCCCTTTTTTATTAGTTTCGAGTTAGCAGGGAAATTGCATGTACTACATACTGAAAAAAAGTTTTTTTATGATTTACTTTCTTAAAACTATTTTATATTCATAGCTAATTATAAAAAAAAACTAATAATAATAAACTAATAAAAAATACTAAAAATAAAATATCTTAAAGTCATAGTTGGAATATAATTTTTCGAAACTTGCTGTTAAAGGTGATCGGTAACCTTAAGCAAGTTTTGCCTGAAGCCTAAAGAAGCATTTTATGGACATGGTTTACTTGTATTCTGCTCCCTCCAACTGTCTAATGTCTAAATCTCTGAAGAGGGTGAACATGTATTTTTTTGTTTACTGGAAGCCAATTTTCTTTAACTTACTTTTTAATTTTAAATTTAAGATAAGTAACAGTTTTTTTTCTCTTAAATTTAAAAACAGTACTTTAATTTGAATTAAAATAATGTATATTTCTTCTGCAAATAGCTTTAGTGTTTTTTTATGTGTAATTTTATGCATTTGGTATTTAAAGATAAAAGTTTAACAATGAAGTCCACATTAAAGTTTATATTTATTATAAACAAAATTTTCTGCCCTTGGTCTTCAGAGGAGTCTGAAGACAAGCTAAAAATTTAACCCCTCTACCTGTAACGAAGAATACAAGATATCATTTAACTTGATATTTTTAGGTCCCTTTTTTCACTTTTTTAAAGATGCTGAGTCCCTTTTTTCCCTAGGGACAAGTTGAAAATGTGTTGGGAGCCCTGATTTAGTTATGCAAATTTAGAACAATTTTTTCTGAGTGTTCTTACTTTTCGGCCTAGAAATACCACAGGTGCAAAATACATTTATTCTGAAACAACGTTATCATAACAGGATGCATACAACCCTATTAACCGAAAATTATTTCTAATAATCAATAATTGTATTGTATGAAATGTTTCAAACCATCTGAAAATAATGCATTTTTCTATTTTCAGGTGGGCCAGAATGTCCACAAGAAAGACGTTCTCTTAAAATGTCCAAAGTGCAGTCATCCGTCTAAAAGGCACTCTGACAACAAGTACTGCTGCACCCGCCAGTTCTGTGCCTATGAATTCTGCCGCCAATGCTGTGGACCGTTTCTCGCCAATCACACTTGCAACAAGCCCAGTTTTAATGAAGCTGTACCAAGAGTTATAATTGGTAGCCAAAAGAGCAAAAGAAGTTTGAGGCGGCTATAACTTTGGAAATACTCACAATTCCATCCCAATCGAAAGTTTCTCTTATCTTATCTGGTTTCTTGTCCTTTGAATGTGCTTGTTATGTATGTCATTTTCTTAGTGAATTGTTGAACAAGCCAATTAATGAAGCTTTACCAAAGAATTTTATTGGTAACCAAAAAAAAGCAAACGAAGCTTAAGGCTTTTGTAGCCCTTTCAGCGTTTGTAATTCCATTGCAATCAAAAGTTTTTTAATTTTGTTTTTGTCCAACTGTGTTTGTCTGAATTTGCTTTGTCCAGCTGATTTGTTTCTGAATTTGCTTTGTCCAGCTGTATTTATTTCTGAATTTGCTTTGTCCAGCTGTATTTGTTTGTCTGCATTTGCTTGTTTTGTTATGTATGTCCCAGTTCCTCAACTTTTTGAGTTTGAATTGGTCAGAGACGTTGTTGAAAGAATGAGTTGTGTCAAGTATTGTAAAGCTGAAAGGCTGTGATAATTTTTACAGTACTAGTCTTTGCTAGTCTACTTTTTAAGACATCCTTAAGATTTAAATGTTATAAATGAGTGTTAGCCTTTTAAACTTTTAAAGATGTTTTTAAATGAATTGTTTTAACTTGTTACTCTTGACAGCTACAGTTTTGCAATGTTTTTACAACTTGGGACCAATAAATATTTAATTATTGAACTTGTGTTTTTTTATTGCTTTATTACAAGTAAATGCGCATGCTATTTAGAAATAGACTGATATTGATTAGATTCTTTTTCTTTTTGCTGAAAGAAAAAGAAATCAAGTAACTGTTTGTTGTAAACCTGTAACAGTTTGAACTAATGTTTTGTAATTTACTTTTACTTGAGGGATAAAATTAAATAACAAACGTTGCTAACCACACTTATTGTGTGTTAAAGTTGTGTGTAGATTTTAAAATAAAACCTATGCATCTTATTTTTTTATAACGTTCCAACATTGGAAAAATACACCACTGATTTACCTAAATGATCATATGCGTATTCGAAAATTGAATAGATTTATTTTTAGTGAGACATACCCTCTGAAGGGTATGTATTGAGATTTGAACTCTGCCTTCTAAGCAAGAGGCTTATTTTAAACCCACTTGGTCAAGCTAAACCCTAAATAATTGACAAACCTTAGTTAAAAATTAATCTTTAGTTGTTATTGAATGACAATTCATGTCGGTTATGAACTAAACTAATTTCTTTCTACCTTAGAAATTACCATGCACAGTTCCCTGATTTAATGCAAAATCGGAGGGATGAACGAAAGCCGGATTTAATTTTTTTTTTCACTTAAATAAAAAAAACTAGTTTATAGGTACATTTTAATCCATTTTTTTATTAAGATAGCATGAGAAACGCAGATTTAGTCCTACTTCATTGTTAAATAAAAAAAAAAGGAATAGTGTTTGACAAGTAATTTAGTTTTCCATTGCAATAGGGCAAGTCCTTAATGTTGATAATTTCTACATGTATTCATTTAAACCGAATTCATATCAATGAATTAGTTAAAATGTACCTTTTTAAATTATGATTGTTATTATAGCCTCTCTCTCCATCATTGTGTATATCACAATATTTTCAAAGAACTTATACTTTGTTCTTTGTAACTCGCATTAAATTATGTTTAAGAAAATTAACAAGATCTTTGGAAAATATAAATAGCATATTTTCATAGATGTTCAACTCCTTCCACTCATTTTAGAAGTAGCATCTTAAAATGTTATAAACATTAAAGGTTAGAGTCGTCTTTATGGTCCTACCTAATAGTACTAAAAGCATGTGATAGATGTATGTGATAAGAATGGCTACTTTAAGTATAACTACATGAAAATTAGCTTTTTCAAAAAAAAAAAAAAATATTTGTATAGTAAGTTAACATTTAATACATAATTATGAATACATTTTCATGTGTGGTCAGAATTTGTGGTTATTATAATATTAATACAATTGATCACACACAATAATGACTATTAAATAATGATTGTCCACAAAATTTAAACTA
The DNA here is from genome assembly GCA_023701765.1 of Hylyphantes graminicola. Classification (NCBI taxonomy): domain Eukaryota; kingdom Metazoa; phylum Arthropoda; class Arachnida; order Araneae; family Linyphiidae; genus Hylyphantes; species Hylyphantes graminicola. The sequence continues at coordinate 28,172,750 of CM043118.1, read as the reverse complement.
CAAATTGTTAATAATTAGAGAACAAACAAATAGTGGTATGGAAACAGCTCCTTTAACCATTTGATAAAAATATTACTCAATAATACCTTAAGAAGGCATTTAAAAAACTTAATTTTATCTCCCTACTAAACGACAGTGAAACTTTTAAACACTATTGGCCTTTTAAGGATTCAAGCGTATATTATTAAGTCCAGAATGATCTTTAAAACCCTTATTCAAATAATAGGCTTTATTTAACTCTAGTGTGACGTTTATTTAACCAAAACCTTAATTAAATTACAATACTTTAAAAATCATGAAGTGAAAACAAGTTTATACTTCATCTTATTTTTTGTTTTTCCACTAGAAGGTATATCATGCCTTCTGAAGTCCAAAATGCCAACCACATATAATGTTTCCAATATGATTAGTAATATCCTTTTGTGTTAAACATTTATAAGAGGAATACGAATCAGAAGCGTAGCGTGCCTTGGCGGGGCCCTGTATAAAAATTTGTTAGGGGCCCTTAGGAAGGGTAAAGATTTCTCACAAAGGAAAAAAAAATGCATAAAATTAAAAGAAATATTTGGGCAGTTTTACCACAATTTTTAATTTCGGGTATAAATTTTTTTTTAAATTTATTTTTTCTAAATCACTTTAAATGTTTGTCAAAAGGTTTATAAGGGTTCTATAAAAACGAAAAAAAGTTCAGCAAAGCTCATTTGTAAAAAAACAAAAAATAATAACAAGGGATGGCCGTTTTTTAAAAACACCGATGCCAAAGAAACTGGTTTAAACTGGCCTTCCGAAAATAACTGGTTTTCAATGAAACCGAAATCACAAAAAACCAATTAGTCTTAAAACTGGTTTCGCTTTTCCATCCCTAGATCATTACGACGGTAAGGACCGGGAAGTCAGGAACGGAAGGTAAGGACATTCACGCTTTTTTATGTTGAAACTAACTCCAGTTTAATAAAAATGGATCTTTTTACTTCTTGTGCTCCACTGAAACATATTTATAGTAAAAAAAATCAATTATCAAGCAAAAATTAGCCTTACCTGGGAGACTAAGGAAAGCAATAAAGCCTCGCAGCCAATTTTACTGAGTTTTTTCTTTTTTAATTTTGGGCTGATTGGTGAATTTTAGCAAAAATATGTGGCTACTAACTGAAATGTGAATTTTCTGCAATACAGTTTTCATGGTTGAAGAATCACTGTAGCTCAATCCAGTGCCTCTCTTCACCACTTTAGGAATGAGGTCAGTGAATGTACCAAAACCCAGGGACATTGTTAGGAGACGAGAAAAACACATTATAAATATTAAAAGCCAAAATTTAATGGAATTAATTTGTTAAGCTACAGTATTAGTTCAATTTAAAATATAAACGAATGTAATTTTAGCTCAGAAATATGTTGGCTTGAGCCCTAAACTAAAAAAATTGACATTTGGGACACACTATGGTAAGATTTTTCTGCATTGTTCTGTGTTCTCAATTTTTTTTGGAGTTTCTTTGCTTTAAAATTCCGTTTTACAATTATATAAGGACACAAGTCTACTCGTAGTATAATAAGAAATTTTTTTAAAGAAGTATTAAATTTTTTAAGGTTATTCCCAAGGGACATAAAATTAAAAATGGTAGAATTGCCCAGTTATTCATCATAATTATGTATCTGTCACTTTTTCTAAAATTAAAATTAAATTTACAATCTCCTTGCCTTTTTTTCGGCAAATTGATTTATTAAATTATTTATAGATGATGATGATGACTTTAGTTTTTCGAAAGTTTCTAGCTCTATGGACAACATAGTGACAGGTCTGACAGGCGTTCCTGTCCCAGCGAAATTCTAAGGTATTTTTTTTGTCAGTTTCAATTCCAGTTACAACCACAACTGCTTGAAGAAGTTTTTCAGAATTGAAACTGACAAAAAAAATACCTAAGAATTTCGCTGGGACAGGAACGCCTGTCAGACCTGTCACTATGTGACTGTTTAAAAACTTCTTCAAGCAGTTGTGGTTGTAACTGGAAGCGTCAAGAATAAAAAGCATGCTGTTATTACCTCGGGAAAGCTGGATGCAAGACTATTGAATTTTATCAGCACTAATTCAAAGAGTTCCTTAATGGAATAAATTTTTTTAATTTCAGATTTTATGCATGTTTTTAGAGCCTTTAATTGATCACAAGTTTAACTGAGTTTCTTTACTGTAAAAAACCGACAGTTTTGTGCCCCTGAAGCGTTTAATATATCTTCGTTTGAAGGAGACAGGAGTTTCTCCGGTTTTGTTGTAATATTTTGAACATACTACTCAGGTCGCAAAGGCTCTGAAATCTTTGTTCCCGCGTATATCTATGTTCTCGCAGCCCGCAATAGCCGACGTAGGGTGTTGACAACTTTTGAACGCACGCTTTACGCGGGAAAAAAAATTACTTTTGTCATTTGTGAAAAAAATTTTGGGAAGTTTATATTAATTTTTGATTAAGCACGTAGGGGGGCCCCCGTGGCCCGGGGGCCCCGTATAATTGATACGGCGGTAGCTACGCCCCTGATACGAATATTCTTCTATTGCATGTTAGAAAGCTTTTTTTTTTTTTAATTTACCTCTAATGTATTTGATCTTTCATGCCTGGAGGATGACTTTTTTAAATTACTTATTTTGAATATAAACTAGTGCATATATCTGTGCTTCTTCAACCTAATGGAATTTCACACTTCATATCAGCTTCATTTTTGTTAAGTGCCATTAGTTTCAAGAACCTAGAATTAATGATGTTAAAGGTATTTAAGCACAAGGTACAACCTTTCCTATATATACTAATCTTCCCCTACCTACCACATTAAATGGATTATGTTGACAATTTGGTAAAGATAATTCAAACCTATTTCATAGTAGGTTTTCTAGTAAAATAGATCAGCTAATCCCAAAACAGGTTTAATAATTCAATACTACTACAGTTCTAATGTGGACTGGAGTATACCTTAAAATATCTAGAATTCCGGATTGAACATAATTTGGTTATAGATATTAAAAAAAAATTATTGTTATAGTTAGGTTTTCATTCTAAAGTACTAATCATATTTGGAGATTCAAAATGAAAATATTGAGGTAAATACAAGGTCTAACGACACATATTTTATTAACTAAACCTATGTCCTTTTATACAACAGAGGCCCATCGTCCAATGTTATATTTCACTTGCCTCCCAAAATTATTATTTTTTTTTTATAAAAGTTATGAAACGAAAGAATTTCAAATGTTTTCGGACAACTTGTTTTTCGATTTCGATTGTTTTAGTTTTGTTTTTCTTATACAGTTTTAAATCACTTCAGTTTCTTTTTTATAAAAAGGATAATTCAAAATCATAAAACTTTTTTTGAAAAATTATTTCCTAAACATATAATTATTTCTGTGAATATTTAGATTTATCTAATACAAAAGGATTATATAGCGCAGCAATAATATAAAAAAAACATATTTTTTCATTAATGAAATTATAAAAATATCAGTGATCTGGCAACACAGCAGTCGGCTTTATATTTTGTTTCGGATTCGAAAGGTATGAATTTTGTTTACAATATTTACCTGAAGATGTCGAGTATGAATTATTGATATTTTATGACCTAATAATCAATTGAAGAAGTGATAAATTTTCCTGTATCATATTATTCAGTTATTTCATTTTTTTACCTTATTTTTAATGCATATCAAGTTAAGCCTACTTTTTTAGCCGCTATAGTCTTACAATTCTAAATTTATTGCGACAAAATATTTTAATTTTAATCTTTATTATTAAAGTTTAAGAAGAAGAATCACCGTACAATGTGCTTTGAAAACTCTATTACCAAATTTTATTTTGTTTTCTTAGCAGATGTTCTAAAGAAACATGTTCTATGAAGTTACATTGAACAATGCAATTCCATGGCTACAGTTTCTATTATAGTTGTGTATTTGCATGGATTGACAAATAATTTTGATGCCCCTATTCTTTAAATGCAGAATACTTTTTTTAAATTGATAATGTAACAGAATGTAAATAAATTATTTATTGATATCAAAAGAAACAAGAGTTAATATTGTGTTGGCTTTAGATAATTATTCTCATTAACTAATGTATTGTTAAAATTTATATTTAAAAATTAAAAATTTTTGTTTCGATCTATTGCTAATTACTTCTAGACTTCAAGTTTAGAAAGACAGCTATGATAATCGGAGCTTAACTGAGGAATATTATTACAAAATATACACACTGCAATAATATGACGTTTATAGCAAGATCAATCATCAGATAAAATATAATTTATCATTCAGCTATGGGGGTTATTGTTATGGTAGAATTAAAATTGTTTGTGATTACAATTATGTTTTTGTAAGAATTTTTCAAAATTGTAAGGTATGAAGCTAAACTTATTGGTTTTGCAGTCAATTTCCGGGAGGCCCTAAATTAAGAGGCCCGGGCCTTGTAGGTCTATTCAATAATCACTGCCTGAATATAATGGCGGATTGAAGTTTGGCAGTTTGCATTATGTTGCCAAGCAACAGATATGCTTAAATGTAGTCACCATTCCATATCAGATTTGATGAAATCTGAAGTGGAATGGTGACTACATTAGAGCATAGCAACTCAACATGAAACTTGCTAAATAGTGTCCTGTTAGTATATATATCACAGCTGTATCCAAGTTTATCTTCAATTTATATCTCATTTTATTTGCAGTGTGCTGAGACCTGGGTGCAATATGCCTGGCCTTTTAAAAAGTGTAGGTCTTTTTTATATGATGTGTTAGAATAGCAATGTTTTTTTTAATTAAAAAATTTAAATAAAATTTTATGCTAATTTAAAATGCTTATGTTTCTTTTTGTTATGTAAATATTAGTCTATATATTTTTTTAATTGTAATTGAAAATGTATTATTCTCAAGTAACATGTAAATTGCTTAGTTTGCTATAAACCGGACATTAAATCATATCTGTACCAAAAATACTTGTAGCATAAGAAAAAGTAACATATATAGAAATCTTTTTTTTGCTAAGATAAAACTTCACCATAGCCCATAGTCTTAGTTGGTAAGGCGTCAGCCTTTTAAATAGGAAGTCCTTGCATCAAACACAATAAGTTTGTTAATTATTAATTTATTGGTCGGAAGTAAATTATACATTGTACTCTATTTAACTCTGTTTTGTGCAATTTCTTTTACAGACTGAAAGGGAACCTTACGATGTGCAAGCTTACAGCAATCGTCTCATGAAATATTTTACTGACAACAACAAAAACATAATCTCATTTTCTGAGTTTTGTGAAGGCAAAGAGCACTGGGAAACCTGTAGATACTTCTTTGCTTGTTTGCATCTTGTAAGTTATGTTTTTTTTAATTGCATGATTATTGAAAATTTGTATGATGGGAGGGCTGTTTATAACTTTCATACTTAATTATTTTTCTGACACAATGGGAAATGTGGGGGGAAAATATTTTATTCGAAGTTTCTTTATAATTTTTTTAAAAAATTAATTGGCTTGGTTTTAAAACTTATGAAACAGGGTATCAACAACAGCTTATTCTGTATAAATTTTAAAAGTAACTATAAATCTACTTATTCAGTTCTGAGTATAATTTTTTTTAAATATTGATAGCTTAAAAAATGAATTGGGGAACAGCAATGATATGATAGATGGTCTTGAGAAACTGGCACGATGTTGCTTATTAGTGGTAAACATTCCACTTCATGCATCATACAACTCGATAGGTGTAGCAAACCGTTAAATTTTTAAGCTCGCAAAAATTCACCAATAAAGAGAAAGGTCATTATACCAAGGGCCAAATTAAAAAAATTGCGGCCTGTATGCTATACGATCGATTTGCCGCTCATGTAACAATATCTCATTTATCACATCTTCATATCACAGTTGTTGTGCTATGTTGAATTCTATGTGCACAGTATAGCTTCAGAATTAATGTAAAAACAAAAATTGTACTAAAATTTTAATGTAAGGAACTAAATGGTTCCCTCATTGGCTGGAACCGGGCGGTCCTGAAAGCAACTTGAGATAGACCGGAAACTTTCTTCCAGATCAAACTGATCTTCCAGACAAGATGGCTCCAGATCTCTACTAGTACTCTTTTTTATGTTGATAACAAAAGAAAGTAAAATGTAAAGTTGTTGGTTGTATTTGAAATAATGAATTTATTTGTGCTTTTTTTATGTTCGGCATCTGAATGGTGTTTTTTCTTTCCTGTTGTAAGATATCCCAGATACATAGTTTTCTTGACTTTTTTTTTCTGTCTGCATATTAGAATCATCTATGTACCTTTACAAGCTAATTCAAAATAATAAGCATATATTTTAGGCTGTTCTACTAATTAACTTTCTACTTAAAAATCCGGGGGAGAGGGTGCAAATACCTTCGCAGCGGTACTAAATATTAATACTTTAAATGTACTTAAACGGTTTACGTATTAATGTGTTTTCTTTCTTAAAAATATTATCTTTATAATATTTTTTATGCTGAATGCCGCTTTAATAAGTCATAAAACTTGCAGCCTCCAAAATTTCGCCACTCTTCTACTAGCCTATTAAGAAATCCGGCCCTGATTATACCACTGTACCTAAATTATTTCTGCATGGTTTTTATAGTTCATATTAAAGTGAGAAGGGGCCTCCAAATTACAAAATCAGTTGCCCCTTCAGGATTGGCAAAAAGGGAAGATGTCTTGTGAAACAAAAGTGATAGTGGGACTAAGATTTCAAATAAATGAAAGAACAGTTTTGTAGTACATTCTTGTTTAAATATTATCATTTCCCAAAATTTAGATGAATTATTTTAAATCCATGCTGTTTGCTATTTTTATTTAAACAGCAAGCTGTTTAATAAAATTATACTGTTTTAAAATGCTTTAATGCTAATTGCATATAACTTGTTTACAGGCTGCCAGTGATCATGTTGGAATTTCCACAATCAAGAAACCAGATGGCACTGATGTCTTATATTTGACACTAATTTCTAAAGATTGAGATCTCCATATTTAATTATTATTATTTTACGATTTTCAGTTTCTGTTATCTGTAAATATTGTTGATTTCTTCACTATGTGAAACTGCTTATATTTATTAAGTTATCAAGACTTTTTAAAAATTGTATTAGAGTTTGATTTCTTTTTTCTTTCAACTGTAATCTTCAATTGAACTGACTAATTACATTACTTAAAGATAAGTATATGTATAGTAACTTATTTTGGGCACTTTTCAATACTATTTTATTTAAGAATTCAAGAAAAACTGTTCTCATTTTGACCTAACTTTTTTTTTACATTACTATATTACAGTAAACTAGAAACAAACTTTATTGTGTGGTTTCACAAATGTTCTAAATTTAAAAAAAGAAATGTTCAGTTAAATTTCTTGTGGTATTCTGTTAAGTTTAGGTGTACTTAAATCTATTGCATTATATATTACTTTTTTGTATAATAAGAATTGATATTGATTGCAAACATTGACTATTATGTTATTTTTGTTAAAGTTAATTTTTTTGAACCATTGGCTCTTGTTTGTTATTTAATATACTTTTTCATTTAATTAAATGTATTGTAAAAATAAATTGTTACAGTTCCATTTGTAATTTATATGTTAGTCATTTACAGTCAGTGCAATCCTTGTTATATTTGGTGCTATCTATCAGGTATAATACTATTTCCATGTTTTAAAGGTATAATTGATCTGCAGAGGTTTTGTTTTACTATTGCTGTAATTCATGTTATGGAAAAGCAAGAAATTCTTGTGCCCTTTTCTTGTAATTTAACCTCACTGCCATTTTCATATTTATAATATGAAAATATCTTTAAGAATGATCTCCATTTTAAATGACTTTTGTTGGAACAAAACATGCTTACATTGTCTGAAAAATGATTAATTGAGCTTCTTATTGTAAAGGTTTATTTGGAGTTTACTTTTTTTTACTAATATTTGTATTGTATTTTATAGAATTCAGTTCTTTGTTTAGAGCTGTAACATATGAAGAGCTTAGTGGAAGAATGTGCTAAGTGATAAAAAGGTGAAAACCAAAAAATTAGCTTTAAAGTTTTTGTAGGCACCAAAAACGGTACACTTGCAAACGTAATTTTTTTTTAAAGTTTGTTAAAAAGTTGAAACTTATTATCCTTAAAGGTTAGAAAAATATGTTCATGGACACAAAAATATAATTTTTTCAAAAATGTCACTTAGCACGTTCTTCCACTAAGCTCTGCATATTTGAAAATATAAAAAATTACTATTGCAAGTATTCCAGGAGCGAATTTTCAAAAGCATATTTATTTAACAATTATTATGTTCAATTATCAGCTTAAATATTTAATTACTTGATTTCTTAATTTTAACATACCAGGACTTTTAAAGTATAAATATGTAATCTAAGAAAATTATCATAGTAATTTCCCTTATACTAATTTCTAACATGTTATTTGATAAAATTTTATTCTTGCTGTAAATCATATTGTGTTCCCTTTGTACCATTCCATTTACAGCTTCTTAATGTCTATGCTATTCTGTCGTAAAGGCTTGTTAAACTTTTTTTTATTTTTCTTAGTACTTCAGTGGTGCAATAATAATAATCCCGGTTGTTACTTGGAATCGTCAGCCAAAGTAAAAATAATTTAAAATTGTCTCTTGAAAATTTTTAAAACAAAATATTTACTTAGCTTTATATTTGGAATTTTTCTAAAAGCTCAGGAAAATCTAAAAAAAAATATAGAAATTTTCTTTGCCAATGAAGTTGGTGACAACCCTGATATACATTTCTATAGTGTTTAATTCATTTTCATAAATATCAACTGTTACATAGTTTGTTTTACTTGTGTTTACTGTATCACTTTTATTTTACATAACATTGAAAGTTAACAGTTTCAGAATTTACTATTGCATTTCATATTTGCCACAAACATTTGTACTTCTATGCCATTTCGGTAAACACAGTTATTGTTCTTTTATCTTGTATTATAACTATATAGTTTTCCCCTCTGAGCTATACTTTTACATTTGTATGGTGAAATTATTTTATATGCCACGACTTATTTGTAGAGATATTTCAGTGTGTCAAAGATAATCATAATATCTGTACTTCATACATATGTTTTTGAAGTTTTAATTCAGCAATAAATGTTTTGACAACTTTCATCAGAAATTTATTTATAATCTTCGTAACACATGCCTATTCATTCAAACAATCTTTTTAATAAAATTTATATAGTTTATAAAAGCTTTCCCATTTTAAAATAACTTCTACATAGTTCTGCATTTTAAGAACTATCTATTTCAATATACTCAAATGAAACAAGTTCTTTAGAGTTTAACAGGCAGATGTTATTTAATTTTAATGTTTTAAGGCTTAAAGGGGCACATATTGTTTCACAACTTTGGAAAAAAAAATCTGATAATGGATAAAAGTCAACTAGACCAAGTGAATCTTATTCTTGCTACACCTCTGAAAGTGACCTTTTTAGTATTCTCAAAACTGAGCTGATTGCACAGAAATAAATATGATTAATAAAAACTTAAGGTATAGGTTTTCTTAACTTAAAAACACTTATATCACTTTTAACTTTCCCTGTTAAATTTTCACTTAAAAAGTTAAAAATTTGTAAAATTTCAGTAAATATACTTCATCGTTCTTTGTTATTGGCATCATAGACACACTTTTATTCTAAGTTTGAAGTTATAAAATAGGATGGAAAGAAATCTGTATAGCTTAAACTAATTTGGATTCTACTTAAAAGTTTCTGATTTAATTTTTAAACTCATAAATGTTTGGCAAGGACTAATTTTTTTTTCTCACTCTAACTATTTTAAAAAGAAAACATTGTTTTTTTGTAACATTAAATGAACAGGAAACAAATGTTTTACAAAAAGAAAGCTTTAAATTTATCTTCAAATACACAATAACCCGAAACAAACTTTATATAATTTCAAATGTCATAGCATTACTTTCATCAAAAAAATATTTTACTTCCATGTTATCTTCATATGCATTATTTTCAACCAGGTACTTGGGTATTGGAACTTCTAGTTCATAGTACTCTTCTGATTCAATCTTGCATTCTTCTATCATTGTATTAACTGATTCGGCATCGTATATACCTAAATATAAAAGAAACCATAATTTTTAATAAAAAAAAATCAGTACCTAAAATTTTATCAGTTTTTTGTTTTTGAGTATTTCTTTTGTTATTTTTTTTGCACATACTGAAAACTCTTCAGCAAACAGCCTGCCTCAAGATTAAACAATGGGTTTAATACAATAGACCAGTGGTTGCAGTGCTTGGCCATGATGCCTCTCCAACAATAAGTCATCAGAAATAATGAGACTAAGAGCTGTTGCAATAATATATTAGTAAAATTTATATTCAATTATATTGATTTCAACATTCCATTTATTTTAAACTACTATTTCATTTAATTATCCCTTTATAAAAACTAAAGGGAAAATTTCTATATTTTACTTTTTACTAAAAATTTTGATGCTGAAATTTTTATATAACAAATTATTTTTTTCTTTTCTATTGCAACTAAACTAATTTTTAATTTTTTTTTTGTGCTATTTTAAATTCTCTTTACACTTTTTTAGACAAGTGCCTAAGGAATATATTTTTTTAAGTAAATCTTAAAACTATAGGTGAGTAGAGATTTGAAATAAGTCTTTAAAAAATTTTAATTAAAAAACCATCTTATTAAAATATATATTTCTTTCTATTTATATTTTTAGTTATATTATTCCTTAACTTTATAGTTGAAAATGTCCAAAATAATGGTATGGTACTTAGTTGTCTAAATGACTTATTTTAAACTGAATAGAAAAAAACATTATAAACACTTGATAGTTTTTACGTCTTCATTCATTTATTCACGACATCAAATACAGTAAGAGCATGAAGTTTGTGTGGAATCTTTTCTAAGTGACAGTTTCTGGTTACTAACCCATATCTTTATTTTTTAACATACATTGCATTTTTCATTTGAAAACTCCTAAATTAAAAGGAAATACTTACTTGTATGAAACCAGTTTTGGGTACCGAAATTATATGAATCCATTTCCACATTTTGCTTCAAGTTAATAGACGAAACACCGGAATTTTTAAAGAAATTTTCTGATGGTATTTCTTCTTTCTTAATAGGAGCTTTCTTTGGTGTTGACTTCGTTAGGAGTTTGTTCTGGAAACTGTAGCTCCTTCTGCTGTTTTCTTTTTTAGGATATAGAAAATTCTGCGAATAATGAGAAGTCATTAAAATTAGCTAAAAACTAGCACAAACACATTAATTTATCTACATCTTAGTAGAAAAATCCTAGGAGGAGTTATACTGCACAACCTTATTTTAACGCCTGGCGAAATTTTAGCGAATGTTTCAATTTCAAATAAAAATACTTTAAATAGGGATGGTCTTTTTAGCAAATGTAAGTCATTTGGTGGTAAAAACTGTTAAGACTTTATGGTAATCTTGTACATTAGAGCATGTCCCATAGGGTTTGAATCTCAGAATGGGTAAGGTTCACTCAGCCTTCCATGCCTTTAGTGGGTCGAACATAGGGACCAAACATGCTCGGGAACTAAACACTGAGAGAGCGTGAGATGGCCTGACCGGACCTATGATTCGCACCCCAGCCTTCTTGGTCTGGAGAGTTGAAATAGGGACGGAAGGCCTGACCTGCTCTGTGACGCCATTGAGTTTAGATTGAATATTATCTTCCACATCGTAACATTAATGAATATTGTTAATTTTTCACCTATTACTTTAAAATAGTAAAGATATTTTATATTTTTCTAACCTTATGATACACCGATTTCTGAACTTCTGTCTTCAAAGGTTTAAAAAGTTCTTTATCCATATACCAGACATTTCCACTTCCAGATGTTAATTTCTTCTTTTTAAAAATAGGATTTGTTGTCAATGTATAACTAACTTTATTCTAAAACAAAATGTCCCATTATAACATGTAATTTCTTATTGCAATTTTCTTTAAATTTAAAGTTATTTAAGAACAACAAATGTAAAAATATATCATCACTTACTACCATTCTTGTTATGATTGTAAACGTTAAAAAAATGTGTTCTCAGTTTTACGCCAATAATAAATTATATAACTACTATAAGTACTAAAAAAAATCTTAATGTATAATGCTCACTCAGCGTAATGTAGTGTCATCTGATCCAACATCTTCTAATAAGAGTCACATGTAAAACTTTGTAAAAGAATCACAAGCAAAAGAAAAAGCGGCATCTTCTATTATTTCATTTATTATTCGCATTAAAAAAGTATTAAAAAAGATTTTGAAAAATAAAAAAATAATAAACGAGAGGGAAAAAAATATTACTTTCCAAGTCCTGTCCGTTAGTTTTAATCCTGGAAAATTTTCTCTGAAAAGTAGAAATTGCAACATAATGTACTTTTTAGATTATCTGCTTGATAAATATCAATAAAATATATAATTTGAAATATATTAGATTTATTTATAGACTAGCATAGATTAAAAGGTAGAAATAAATTTAAATAAGTTAACTACAAATCCCAACCCTCCGAGCGTTATATCCGGCTTTTTCCGTATTTTGTGCATCAGTACTTTCTTAACAATAACCTTAAATTTCAACATTTTATAATACATTTTTATTCAAAATTTTCTTTTTTTCTTTAAGAATTGATTTAAACACTCTCTCAAGAACTAAACATTAAAAATGTTTTAATAAAGTTTGTACTTACTCGATCCATTTATGAATATTTCGGGCAGGTATTTCACCTTTCTCACTCAGGCAGCGTTCAATAATTTCGCAGTACCTTTTGGTGACACTGAAAGCCCGTCTTTTTACTCCACTTTTGCGTAAAATATGCCTTTTTTCTAAAATATTGATGAAAATTTTAAAAAAAAAATCGATTTAGAGCGTACATAGATGATTTTAATCTGTAGAAAGAAAAAAAATAGTAAAGAAAACTATATCTGGCGGAAATCGATCGTAGCCTACAAGTGGCAAATCTTTGAATCTGGCCCAGGGCATTTTACAAATATCGTGTCTATAGCGTTTATCCAAAAGCTTTAGTATACCTCTATTTGTTCTTTTAAAAAAAATTATTTCATATGCTAATTGATTTTTTTAAAAAAACCAAGTATACACTTTTGATTAAATTCTCGAAATTAGAAGTAGAAATATGTTTCCATTATTGAGGGAAAAAACTAACAAAAGCATATACTTTGAAATCTCAAATTTGAGAAACGTTAAAAACGAAACTCTCAAAAAGGAGTAACAATGTTCTTATTTCATTCGGAAAATAAAATTCATGAAAATAACTAATTTTAGATCAAAGATATTTTTTTAAAATTCGACAACTTCAAGTCTGCGCCGGAGAAATGCGCTTTTTTTTTCTCAATTACTCTCTAAAATGAGAACATGCATATTGATAAATTTAAAACAATGTAGTCGGTGCTATTATAAACCACTGATGTTTTCAATAATGGGGGAAAAAATTCTTAAAGTTTAAATAATGTATGATAATGATGTATGCTTATCGCGGCAAATTTAAGTATGGTCTCCTTCATATGCATAATTTCAGTCATTTAATTATTGTACTTGTACTAGAAGTTAGCTTTTTTTAAGCCAGTGAATTTTAATTTTGCACCAGTTAAATCGAGGTTTTCCACCATATAAGAATTAAAGAGCAATTATGAAAAAAGTTTAATAGCAAGAAACATAAAAAAGGCCACGTTACCATTTTGGTCTTACCCTGCCTAAAAAGCAAAAGGAGTTATTACCAGCATGACATTAATTTTCTCACCTTTTTTATTCCAAACATTATCGGTACCACTTCTTTTGCGATATCCATCAACTTCAGTTCCATCGATATCAAACATACCAAAAGCAAACAAATTAAAATCTTCAGTAAGCCATTTAAAATCATTTCTCAGTTCCTCGTCTAACTTTACTGCCATTCGAGCACAGCTTATTGTCACCGTATCTTTGTGGATTATACTGGGGAGATAAGTATCATATTAGAGTTGAACTTGCACCAGCATAAGAGGCAGTTGTTTCTGTACCTCTATATATGCTGGTGTGATTTGATTACCATACCACTATGTTACACCTTATTTTCATTGCTATATGGTGAAAGAGGGTGTTACGGTTTTAGAGGTTAAGGTTGTGTTTAGCAGACGGGCGTACCCAGGAGGGACAGGTGGTGTTCCTGATATATTTTTTTTTCTTTAAAAAAATTAAATAAAATGCAGGATGATTGATTTTTTCACTCTTTAACAGTTCAATTAATTGATTGATTTTTTTACTCGCCAACCGTTCAACTAATTGATATATTTTTTTACGCCAAAATGTTTATGACCATTACTGTTAATGAATCAATATTAAAAGAGATTTTAAAAATTCTTTATAAAGAAAAATGAAACTTTCATTAAGACATCAGTTATTAATATTACTTTCAGTCGAGATTTCAAGCATTTGAATAGGCTAATACCACCCTTCCTCTCCACTGCCCGAAAAAAAAGGGAATAGAACCATTATACGTTTGCTACGCCCCTGTTAGAAGAGCAAACTAAACAGGAGCTGGCTCAGATGCAAATTTAAACTGGAGACCGTGTTCCAAGAAACATTGATCTTAAGAAAAATCAGGACATGATATAAAAAATTGTAAAAGGTTAAAATACTGAGGTAGTTGGGTTACATTAGAGTTGAAAAAAAAAATCAGGGAGGTTTGTATAAAAACTATTGCCTACTGACTGCTGTTTTCACACAAGATTTATAAACGTTTAAATACAAAACCAAATTTTCTTCAAATTTGGAAATTGTTTTATTTTTTTTATTTTGCAAATTCAATAACATTTGAAGAGTACATGGGAAGAACCGCTTGATTTATTAGGAATCTTCCCATAATTGTGTCTGCTTGGCGGACATTGGCGACAGGAAACCGGCTTTTCTTTTGGTTCTTCATTCGCGGTACAAATGTGTGACTCGTGTCCACTGATCTCTGACGTGATCAGGGTTGCCGCGAAAGAAAAACAAAGAGAGTAACAGGTTTCTTTACACCAGTTTAGGCGGTTTCTCGCTATCATCACCAAAGAGGCCTATTGAGGAAAGTATTCTACGAAATCAAGCGGTTTTCCCCCTGTACTCTTCATTTATTCGCAGTTCAGAATATTATTTCTAGTTAGATGAATGAAAAATTAAAATTTGTATTTTAATATTAATTTTTTTAAAAATTTAGGCTGCAATTAAATCATTATGAATTTTTCATTTTGGACAAGTATGTTCCAAATTCTAAATATATTTTGAAAGCAGTAAAATAGTAATAAAAAAAAGAATGACAACAAATGCAATGACATTTATGGGATGGGAACTATATAATCTAATATATTTTATTATAAACTTGATATTTTTTACAATTGTCTATAGCATTTGTGGTTTGAGTACTGAAATAAGCTTACTTGTCAGTTACCAATCGGGGATATAAAGTTCTTTCGTTTTTAAAATCATATTCCATATTTTTTTCATAAATTCATTAGTAGAATATTAGTTTTTAACACGAAAAACTTTTTGCGAAAAAAGAGGCGGATACAATTTATGCATAATAAGTATATTTTACTCTTTAAACAGAATTTCAAATAAATATTTAGTGCAAGATAAAAATTTTAAATTATTATTCTAAAATATTAAAAATACAGATATTTAACTGGTTTTATTTATTAATATTTGGTGCAGACACTCGATCATTCCTCTAAAACTAAATATTTTAAAAATATTTGTTTTCTAAGAATTTTTGGTTCGAATGGACTTGGATTAATTTTTTAATTCAATATTAAAGTTTTTCAAGCAATTAAATTTATGAAATACATTTAAAAACATGTTACTTACTTTTATTCATTTATGTGATTGGCATAATCTTATTTAACTTATTTCCAGTTAAAAATATCGTAATTTAGCTTTTCTTTATTAGAATAAATTTTCGAAAATAACTATAATCAGACGAATTTTTTTTAATCTTGCATTTTAGTTGAAAGATTGCGTCGAAAATGTGGAAGATCATATTTCCTCTTATTTTTTTTATATAAAAATAATACATTTAATATTTTTTTTTAAAAATTTGTAATTAAATATTAAAAAAATATTTTTATTTTGAATTTTCCTCAATATTTAAACAGAAGTCAAGAAATCCATATCTTCTCAATTTTATAAAAAAAAATTGAAAGAGATTATTGATTTTATTCCAAACAGAAAGTTCTAGTGCGACGTGAAAATACCAAACCATAGCGAAAACGCAGATTCTATCTTCTGCCTAGCGCAAGTCAAGAGGACACTCGCGAATACCTTTCATCCATTGGTCGAAACTTAAAATATAAAAATAATAAAGCAGCAGAGGTTACAACTTGTTGCGCTTCGAAATTCAAGGTCAAAGGGCAAGAAGAAAACATTACTCGAAGTTTTTCTTTCATTTTTTATCGATTGATATTCTTTAAAATATATTTACGAATGTTTTGTGTGTTCAATGATTGTACATTTTTATGGATATTTTAGTAGAGACTAAAGACATTTATACAGGTGAAAGTTTATTTGAACTTTTGTCACGTGATCCAAGTTAAAAAGTGAATGTGTTGGTGATTTGTGATCATCGTAATGTCGATACCTGCGTTTTTTATGTCTTTTTGTGGATGAAAATAGCCAAAATGGATTTTAACAGCGATGAGCAGGATCTTCAAGCTGTTTTAGGTAAGAAATAATTTATTTTTATGACATTTATTTAAGCCTAAATAAATTAATAGCTCGTAGTGCGCCGGTATGTTACGGTTTGTTTATATTTTGGTCGCACAGGTATAGGTGAGATAAGTTTCAAACGATAACTACTGTTAAGAAAGTAAACAAATGAAATTGAAGTAGATGTCCTGTTGAAAGATAATTCTTTTTGACGTTTCGACACAGTATTTTTTTTTTGTTTGACACGTAAATACGAAACTATTCTGTCGAATGTTGACAAGTACGTACAACAAATAATTAAAGTTGTCAAGTTGACAATAGTTTGATTTCTCAGTCATGAACATTGCAATTTTTATTAAAATTACTGGTATTATGTTGGTTTTAATAATTTATATGTTGAGGTTTTGCGATAATTGTTGCTAAAATATATAATCTGTGTTTTAAAAATGCAAGATCCGTTCCCAAACATCAAAAAGCAAAATCCTGCATCTCTTTAAATAATGCATAAAATGGTTGTTTAAAACAGTTAAAATATTTAACATAAAGCTAAGGTTGTTTCAAGTATTATTATTTAAGTTAAATTACTTTTAGTTCTAAAAAATTCTCGATACCTAATATTTGCTTTTCTATGTAACATATTTTGTTGACAGTAAGATGTCACCATAAGGATTTAACTTATCCAAATAATCTGTACTATATTGTGGTATGGATAAAGATTTTTGCGTCGCTACCCACTGGGCTCAAGCCTTATTGAATATTGTCCATGTCTAGTTGTAACGTACCTAGGTTTCTCATGTTTGAAAACCATCTCTGACTTAATGGCGTTCTGTTCATCGGTGACTTTTGACGCGCTTGAAAATGTAGAGTGGAATGTTAATGTTTACCACATTTGGGGTTTTTGGTTGATTAGCAATGTCACGCAAATCTCTAAATTGAGACCAGCCATTATATCACAGCTTTTCTACCTTATGGCTTTAGCTTTTCAGATTGTCTATTTCTAGCCTCCAGCTGTTTGCACCTTATTTATGTCAATTTTTTAAATTGTTTTATTATTGAATTTTGATGACAACATAATCAGGACAATAATTTCACCTTGTATGCGTATCGCCCCTGAATTCTCTGTCTTGTAAGGAACATATTGATTGACCCTGTGTACCCTTGCCCCAACTTGGTTATGGAGCTTTTCAAACATATGGTATTGCAAGTTAGTCTTAACTCTTACCCCTGTAGATTTACATTAGAAATTGCGTTGAATGCAAAAGCGTTCAATAAATTCAAATAGAGTATGAGGAGCGTGCCCAGCATGAAAGTTGTAGCATTCTTTATGCATGACAACTTTTTATTGACAAGTGACGAAAATGCTGACTCTTCTCAGAATGTTGTGATGTGAAATTTCTGTACTGGTATTGTACAAAGTAAACCTGTTTTAGCTGAGGAATGCACCAGGGCTGGTGTTTTAAATACTCTATATTAATGAGTAGCTTTTCTCTTAATTTTTTTTATCAGACTTAACAATAATTTAATTTGGAAACTCCTCAATTGTAATGTGAAAAGACTTGGATGTCTGCAGGTTACCTTCGCTTGATTTAGCTGGACGAGTTTTTATTAACGCTGGACTGAAAAATATTAAAACAAGGTCTACATCTACTGCATTGTTTAAAAATACATATACAATACTAATGTTGGATAAATGTAGTTCTTTAGGGTTTTATTACAAAATGGAACATATACAGTACATACATCTAATCGATCCATCCATCTAGGGCCGTGTGGTGTTAGGATGCAGAGAGACCGCCGTATCAGTGGGCGATTGGGTAAGGGCGGCATTTCCGTTTTTGACAAATACGCATTCACTAATTTTTTTAACAGATGTTTCTAGCTCTTCTAAAATCGAAAAAAAGATAAGAGAGCCAATTCTGTTTAATGCACCTTTGCTTCATGTGTTTTGAATGAGGTGCGCCAATATTTTGTACCACACAAAGCTGTTGAAAGATCATAAAATAAAAATGTATCAATATTGAATAATGTACAAAAAAAGAATAACCTCATTCGCCTTCCATTATCGCCCCCAAATATCCCATTGTATAATATGGTGTGTGATATAATGTGATTGTATCACGCATTATATCACACATTATATAATATAATATCCCATTCACCCATCTTCATTAATGGTTTAATGAATAAGAATATTTTGAATTTATACTATTTTATGACAATATGCTCACTGATACATAAAAAAATCTTTGATATCATTGCAATTTTTTGAATGGTTGAAATTCTTTTCATTGAGATGCTTGCATTTTTGAGTATATGAGTCAAATTTTAAAGTTGCAGGAAATAATTTTTATAAAGGGGGGCAATTCAGGGCCGGATTTCCAAATAGGCTAAGTAGGCTATAGCCTAAGGCGGCAAATTTTTAGGGGCGGCAAATTTTACGACTAATTTATAAAGCGGCATTCGGCATAAAAAATATTATAAGGATACAAATATTTTAGGCAGGAAAAATAATTTATATTAATGCGTAAACCGTGAACTTATATATAGTACTCATACTTCTTAGCAAACATGGTCGCTGCGAGGGCACTTCCTCCTCCCGTAAAAAAAAAATAGCAGAACGTGTTTTTTTAAAAAAAATCGCCTATTTCGCTTTCGATCTAATGTGTAAAGGTACGAAATTGATTCTAATAGGTGCATCTATTTTATACAGCACATACCACCCTACTTGCAGCTAACCAGCTACTTTCCTCGAAGCGGGAGAGGCGGCGAAGCAATGGTAGCCTATAGGCGGCAAATCTTTAAATCCGGCTCTGGGGCAATTTAAATACTTGCATTACATATTTTTTTATTTTTAACCAGACAGCCCTACATACATCATTCTCAATATCCATTCAATATTGCAGTTGCAATAAATTTTTGTTGTAACTGTAACAATGTTATGAAAATATATTAAAAATTAATTTTTCACATAGCTGTATAACTATATAAACCAAATCTATAAATTGTGTTTATGACCAAAGATCTGCAAATTCGTGAAACAAAAAAGTCTCCCAATTTAGGTGAATTTTCAGCATTCCACTGTATTCTTATTTTCACATAGGGAATTTTCTTAACGATGCTAGACATTCGAATCAAAAGGGTTTTAAAGTAGCTTGTTCAAGGTTTTCAAAAATTTAATAGATGTGGGTTTTTTTATCGCCAAATCTTTATTTTAATGGTTCTTTCATGTATACAGGGGTCGTATTTATCCTGAAACTCCTGGAAAAAAAGTTTGTCCTGCTTTCCTTAATTTTCACACATCTTCCCGAATTTTTTTTAAAGTACTAGCAAACATTTTTTTAGCAAAAAAAAAAGTTTTAATGCGTTTACTTGTTCTGCCACTGGAGACTATTTATGCTACTAAAGTGACTATTTTAAAGGGAAAACCACTTTTTTTTTCGGAAAATTTGATTTTAAACGTGACTATTTCAGCGTTAACGTCTACTTTTTTCAACTATCGGCAAATAGTTTAGAAATTTTGTTTTTATTCTTCTGTATCAAGAAACAGGATTAAAGCAAAAACATTCCCTCACGGTCGGTATTTTCGAAATCGGATATCAAAATGATTGCCAATGCAAGTGAAACCGCAAGGATGTTCCTGATAATCTTTAGCCTTTTTTTTGAAAAATACATGTAACATGGTTGGGTTCTATCGCCCGTGGAAAGTCTCATTAATAGATTATTAAAACAGTATCTAGTTATTTTAGATATACCTTACAATTGAATCGGAGAGTGCAGAAACCACTTCAGTTAAAAAAAATCCGAAAACTACGTTAGTCTGAGTAGTTCCGTAAATACAGGACGTCTGTTTTGAGTGTTTAGTGCAGAAATAGAGGAGGAGTTATTACTTTTTTTTCTCCCGCCTGAAAAATTTGAAATTTGTGACTGACGTTATTTCTGCACTCACCGATTCGATTACTTAAATGACTATCTGAAAAAAACCCCTATTACTTAACTTGTTGGCTAAGGAATTGTCACTTTAAATGTGTATTCCTCACCCACTGTTTCATAATGATTTTATTCTTATTGTTTAATTAAGTAAATTGTATCAGCGAGTTTTGTTGATTGTCGGAAGTCTTTGACGAAGGTCAATGCTCTTAAGAGTCGCTTGAATCTGAGTCGTTAGACCCGTCTTCTTTTAATTCTTCTTTTCACTTAACTTTTTTTTAAACAAGATTCTAAAAAAATCTATTTTTGAATACTTGACAATTTTGATATTCAGATATTTGTATTTCTTTGTTAAAGGCCCAATATTCGTTGGAAAAAAAAACTATGATAAAAAAAAATTTGAGTCTTTAGTCAACATTCGTTTAGTTTAAATAATGCTTTACTACAGGAGGGCCTTACACAGGCCTAGAGCTACAGGAGGGCTGTAAGCAAGATTCGTAATTTTGAACCGCGGTTTAGTGACGAGGCCGACTCTTGATCTGGCACTCGTCACCCGACTGTGGTTCTAAAATACGACGCCCGTCGCCAATAGCCCTCGTGTAGCTCTAGTGCGACAATAATTCAAACCTAACCTTGATCTGACACTCAACGCAACCGATAATGACGCACGGGCAAGGACTTTGGGCGTAGGATCTAATTTTTTTTTTATTTCTTAGCATGTATGAAATTAAATTTTAACGCTTCTTTTGAAGTTCTAACTATTGAGTTCTGTCTTGGTCATCATCTATTACCATAATTAATATTACAATGGAAAAAAACGTTAATGTAAAAATTAACTACTTGCAAAAGTCTAATTATAACATTAATTATCAATTTTATTATCCTAATTCTAATCTATATATGTATGATGTTTGGTATTTTGTAGTTTATCCTATACGCATACAATGGAACTTCCTTGTATGCCAATAATATCGTGTAGCATGCATATGAACGTGACAGCAATGCACGTTGCTTGTTTTTTTTAATACATATTTTTTAACGAGTGTGCAATATTACATAATATGAGGTATAGAAAGAGCGATGGGGTCAAAAATCCAAAATGGAAATGTTGTGTTTTTTACACGTTTTGGAGGGTACTGATTTCAAAAAAGGGGTTTTCGAACATTGGTCTAAAACGGCTCGAACTAAAAGGGCTACGGACTTCAAATATGGTACTCTAGTTTCTAGTGCCTGTCGGACGTCCAAAATAAGGTTTTTGAGAAAATCTTGTAATACGTAAGTGGCGGCCGCCATATAATTATTTAGGTTTAGAAGTTATTGAAATTTCCCTGTATATAATTACCTTTGAATGTGTTATTGATTTATTGAGTTGAGTGGTAATACCCTACACGAGGGGTTCCCAACCTTTTTGTACTTGTGTACCACTTGACTTTTTGAAAAATGTTGGCGTACCACCTGACCTAAATATTTTAATAAACGTATACTATTTACTCTTCTAAAAGTGTTCAAAGGCATTTTCAATAAAATTCCCGAGAAAACTTCATATTTAATGGTTAGATATTTGTTTATTTTTAAAATGCGTTTAATGAAAAATAAAAAGATTAAAATGGTATTTATTTATCGTTTTATTTATTACCTATAGCTCTAAAACCACACAAATACAAATACAGTGCAAACTAAGTAAAAAAATTAATCATCATACAAAATATACTTTTATAGTCTTTAGTGCGAAAATTGTTATTTGCCTGTGATTAAAATATATGCGTTAGGAGCAATGGAACTTCACTCTTATAAAAGTCCTATTCAACACTTATTCAGGTTCTATATTTATTTTTAATATGCATTTAATGTGCAAGAGTTCAGAAAATCCACTCTCACGCAAGTAACTCAGCCTAACAATTGGCATCAAAAATAACGGAACTCGAGGGAGTTCAAAGGGAACTCGGCTTTACATCCGATCCAGAAATTAAAGATTTCTCTTTAAAATAATGAGTAATATGTTTGCGTGCTCGCTGCTCATGCATATAGAAACTGTAAATAGTATCATCTAGCCACCTAATTCACACGTACCACCTGATAATTTCCCGGTTGGGAACCCCTGCCCTACACAACCCTAGTTTTATCTGTTATTAAAATGTGATTTGAAATGGTTTAGTGAATGGTAAAAAGTCTTAAAAATAATCATGTCGAATACGTGTAAAAAAGTAAATTCTACAACTGACAATAAAAGAAAATTTTTATAGACATTCAATTGAATATCATAGTTTGCCGTGTAGTGGATATTTTAAACAACAATGTCGTTGAAAAAACAACTATTGTTTTTGGACGTCACCTGAGCATATTGCAAAAACAAAAACAAAAAAAGCTTTTGTTCATTGAATTTCATTTTACTATTCTTGCTCAACTAAAAATAATTAAAATTTTCTTTGCAAGCGTAAAGCAATTTTAATTTAAAATTCTTTTTATACCTCTTACCCGGAATTCGGCTCCAATTCTCCAAAACTACGTAATAAGACTTGCGAAATTGTTATTACCATGTTTAGAATTAATTATATTACTTTTACATAATACGGGTGTGATTATGCAGTAAGAATAGTAAAAGCTATGAACTATTAATTTTAGCTTGGTTTATAATGAATTTTAAAGGTTTTTACGGAATTGGAATTTTAGGTATGAGCTCTTTTTTCTCATTGGTGTCGACTGTTATTTCACCGTTTGAGTGAGTTATGTGATGACAAACATTGATAAAATAAAATATATAAATATTTGAGCTGATTTAACTTATGAATCTAACTAGCAGTTATATATATAATTATTTTAAAAGCTATGTATTAATTATGTATTGTATTTAATACATAAGAAATATTTGCAGCTTCTTGAAAAACTTAGTGTGGTTTAAAAATACGAAACCCGTCGCCGATTGCCCTCGTGTAGCTCTAGTGCGCCGATAATTCAAACTAAACTTGAAAAACTTAGCACTGGTATTGACTTCAAAAAATAGAGATGCACCGAATACCAAATTTGGCCGAATACCGAATATTCGGCCATCAAAGTCTTAGTCAAATATTCGGCCTGCATAAGCCTTTTTTTTGGTCATATCTGAGTAAGTTGTATTTATTATTCACTAGCAAATTTATACCCGCACTTCGCACGGATTAAATAAATATCAAATCGATCCAAGTATGTGTACCATATAACCTGTTATAAAATCATAAACTTAAGTTATTCTCTTTCCACTCGTTATCAAGTAAAAAATCTCAATTCATTGCCCTAATATTCTAAAATCAAAAATACCCTGTAAAATGTACTCATAAATGTCATCACAATTCCCTCATAAATACATAAAACCTTTTTTATCTCTTTTGGCTCGTTTTGGTAAATAATTTGGCGAGAAAATAGATATAGCTACAAACACACACATTATACAGCTCTAACACATCGACCTTAGCATATCCAACCAGCTTATAAATTATTTTAAAAAACATTTTGCCCATTTGGGGAGTTTCAATAAATAATTTGGCGAGATTGGCAACATATTTGCCGAAACAATAAAGACATAATATCCTTATATGCAGCTCTAGTGCGATGGCTTTATTAACCATCATAGTTCAGTAATAGCTTTACAAACATTTTGCTCATTTGGCGAGTTTTAATCAATGAATTGGCGAGATTGGGAATGTATTTGGCGAAAAAGTAAAGACATAAAACCCTAATATGCAGCTCGTGCGATGACCTTTATTAACCATCATTGTTCAGTAATAGCTTAACAAACCATTTGCCCATTTGGCGAGTTTTTATTATAATTTGGCGGGATTGGCAACGTATTTGGCGAGAAAATAAAGACCTAACGGCAGCTCTAGAACTTATAGGTAAACTACAGATTTATTGTTTGAACATGCACATTTGTAATCAACAGAACCATCATTGACGAAATCATGAACTAAACCCATAAGAAATCCAGGAATCAAGACTTGTTGGAAATACGTCACTTGAAACATATCAATTATTTTCAAATAATGAATTTAGTTTCTGAAAGTTATGGCAACACAATAAAATAAACATTTTCAATTTTATTTATTTTCGTTGAAAGTTTTATTTAATTGTTTCTTCAGATGGCATCAGGAAAGAAAAGAAATCATCGGATTTGAGCCAAAGTGGTGTAGTTTTCCCAGAAAATTCGAATTTTCTCTAAAAATAGAACACTTTGAGCTCTGAAAGTTCTTATTCTGTAACTCAAGTAGGAACTACGCATTTGTGCCAAGTTACGAGTCAAACAAATGTCTAGTTTGTGAGTTTCGGAGAGACATACACACACACACACATACATACATACAAAACTTCATTTTTATTATTATAGATTAATTTTAATTCGAGATAAACATATAAGTACACAAGCGCACAATAATTTTAATGCAATATAGCTATTAATTTTTTTTATTAAAGCAAAATACAATAAAGTAGTAATCGTTTGTTATTAAAACAAACCTTTAAGAAAGTGTTTGAAACTTGGTGAAATCACAACACAAAAACGGAAGTATGAAAACTAAAACAGAAGTAGGTAGATCCGATGTAGAATGAAAAGTTGAAAAAAAAAATAATAAAACCATGGCAAACAATATTGTTATACAATTACGATTTTTTTAAAATCTTTTATTGCAAAAATTGTGATCTATAATATAGTAATTAGTATAATATAGTTCAAAGATACATATTTATTTAATACGACTTGAGTAAAGCTCAGTTTAGTTTGAATTATCGTTGCACTAGAGCTACGCGAGGGCTACTTGAGAAAATCCGGATTTACCATTATAAATAACAAAAACTTAAGAATTTGAGTCTATCAAAAAAGAAAACAAGTCCTGTTTGGGAATTTTTCATGTTTTAGAAGATGATAACATGAAGAAAGTTGAAAAAATTTAAATTTCACTATTCGGTTGACTATTCGGTTAAACCGAATATTCGGCTAAAGTGGCCGAATACCGAATAGTAATGGAATATTCGGTGCATCCCTACTTCAAAGTTTCTTTAGAAGCCGTTCGTAAAATAATTTGTTGTACGTGTGTGATTTATTATTGATAGAAATTATTTAAATACATTCGTTACGTATTAATTTCACTCTAACTTGATATTCTACTACGTTTTACGGACGCGCCATAGAGTTAGGTACTTTTTCTGTTCCAAGTTATGCTGAAATCAGTTAGAGTTTGATGTTCTCAGTAAAAAACAGGGAACTTATACCGTTTTCTTTGAAATAATTTTTTCATGGATTTGTGAATTCGAAATGCTGCCATTTATTCACCTCGTACCAAGAAATCTTATTTTTCCTATTTAATACTAGTTTTTACAACATCATAATTTTTATCCATGTTTTTTATGTTTTAATTTCGTTTTTTTTCTCTTCTCTTTCGGATTTTGTTCATTTTGCGGGGGAGAAAGAGGATATTTACTGCTGAAATTTTTTTAATGCAAGAGCATTCTGAGTTCATTGATATATATGAAATATTATAAGGACTCTCCTTTACATGCAACCCTGTGGCAGTCGGGTCTTCTGGCAACACGTAAAATTAAAACATTTCAAAAAATGATTGTAATAAATTTTAAAAATTTGAAATATGGAGGCTTTATATATAAACCTTTGTGCCAATAGTGTATATTAAAAATTTAAAGAATTTACTTGTTCGATTACAATTTTAATGACCGTTGATATTGCCAAGTACTGATATCGTCCTATGATCGTGATTTAAGGGGGTACCCCAAAATCGGTGAAAAAATCAAAAAAAAAAAATTATTAGCTTAAAACATTATTACATCCTTTATTAATAATGTCACAAAGTATCAAGACGATTGGAAAAATATTTTTGACATTAAAAGCCACGCGTTTTTCTCAGAACTTGATTTTTTGAACTTCGATGTACCTTTTCTCAAAAACTATGCTATGTTTTCTCGTAAACTTTTTTTTATCTGATGAAATACATAGTATAGATTAATCTGAGGTTATAAATTTTAATAAAACTAAAATGAAAAAAATTTATGGGGCAAAAAAGTGAGAAATTTTATGATTTTCTGGGTACTTTAAAACTTATTTTATTTAAAAAAATCTAACAGTTATTTTTTTAAAAAAAACGTTTAACCTCATATTATTATATAAGGTTGGTATAATACACACAGAAATTTTTAAGATGATCTGATCAGTAGTTATTGTGAAAAGGTACATTGAAATTGGCCAATTTAACATTACCGATATACAACATACTGAACCCCCTTAAAATTAAGATTTATTGTTTCTGTTTTTTCTCTTGCAAGTTCGTTCAAGAGCCAAAGTTGATGTTCAAAACAATTCGTGGACTGTAAAAAATATATTCCTAAGAGTAGTTTTTATAAATACCTTTCCTCTCATTGTGTTTGAACACATGTTACTTGCCTCTCGTGTCACCGATTCAGTTGTTTAAATTACTTGTCACGAAACTTGCATTGCGTCATGGCATGAAACTAGCTTATGATGCGTTTATAGTTATTTGAATTGTAAATGTAAGGGAATCTTTAGTATATGTGACTCTTGGAACTGTGTGTTAGGTATTCACATGATTCTGTTAGTCTAAGAGCTAGCAACGTTTTTGAGAGAGAATTTCAGAAGGGCCAGTTTCAAGATATGCTATCTCTTTCACTCTCCCGGACATCATACGGGCTATCTGGCTGGCGGTAGTGGTTGCGTTCATCAGTGCGCATCCTACTAATACAAGTAAAAAATTGATTTTTCAAATCATTTTAGGACGTTTTATTTTTTTATTGTTATTTTTAGTGAACTTTTTGCAACATAAATCTATTATTGCCAGACATTTTTATTGTTGATTAAGCTGTGCCAGACGCTAATTTTGATTTTAAAAGCTCAAGTTTTGCCCAAATTATCAGATCATTACAAGTATTGCCACATGGTATTGCGCAATGAATGACGATGACGTAATTACAATAATCAGTGAATTCACACCTGAGCTGGTAATTTGGGCAACACTTGAGCTTTCAAAATCAAAATTAGCGTCTGGCACAGCTTAAACAACAATAAAAATGTCTGGCAATAATAGATTTATGCTGCAAAAAGTTCGCTAAAAATAACAATAAAAAAATAAAACGTCCTAAAATGATTTGAAAAATCAATTTTTTACTGTATTAGTAGGATGCGCACTGAGGAACGCAACCACTACCGCCAGCCAGATTGCCCTTATGATGTCCGGAAGAGTGAGAGAGATAGCATATCCTAAAACTGGCCCACCTGAAATGCTTGCTTTTCCGACGTTGCTAGCTCTCGTACTATGTTTTATAGAATCGGTCGATGAAGTTAGATATATCTCTTTTTTGGTTGTTGTTTAAGCAAATGGTGCAACGCTCATAATACTTTGGTAGAGATTCCTTAGCTCGAAAGCGTTCTCAAGGAATATTTAAGTTAATTAAAAAAATAGAATATTCATTGTAACACAGTGTAGCTTGTAAAATAGTCATCTGTCGAAGTGTCAATGTAACCTTTCATTAGATTAGTTTGTTATGAAACACATAGATGGCACCACCACAATTAAGCTTCCGTTATTTGCAAACGACTTTGAATGATTCGCTTTAGTATGTGACAGTGACAGATGGTTACCAATATGAAAAACACTTGTATTTAATTGTAGTAACGTTATTGGTTTCTTAAACAAAAAGAGCCACGTAGGTGTCCATAGATATCCAAATTGTAAAAGATCTTACTAGAAAACTTTAAAACAGAATGTTTTTTGTCTTATATTTTTCTTAATATGCTTATAACCTATAACTATAATATTTTTATGGGTGTGCTGACCAGAAGAAGAGAATGCGATTGATTAGCATGAAATACAATTTTATGTACAGAGCAAATCGTCATATTAAGGGTACACCCGTGCAACAAGGTTTTTGAAGCTTTAGGAGCATTGTTTCTCTAATTTTTTGAAGCTAGTAGCATTGTGAGGGAAACGGACGCTAGAAAAAGCGTTTTAAACTCCATCTTTCCCTTTTCTTTTCTCTAAAAATTTCAAAGATGTATTCCTCCAAATCAATATTTTAAAAGTAAAATTTATAATCACACATGCGCAGTTTACTCTTATAAACAACTAAAAACTAAACAATTATTCTATTAAAATTAATATCTTCCCAACTTAAGATTTAACCAACTTGTTTTACTTAATTTTATTTTATTTTCCAAGACCAGAAACCTGTTTTAAAAATGGTGGGTTTCGATGCTAAGTCTATGCTATCGATTCTAAAGCAAATTAGAACAGTCGAACGATAGTTCGCCAAATCTTTCCAAAGTAGTGGACTGACGTTTCCGTACCTCTCTGCGTATTTTGAATTCATTCCTATATATCTCTGCCTCGTCATTCATACATTTCATAGATTTCAGTTTCCGCTTTAACTTATGTTTGTTAGTACAATTTTTATACCTAGTGAAAAATGCATCAATTTTCAAGCCATACTTGGACTGATTTCAAAAAGCAATAATTTGGTGATTTCAAAATCAATACATTCAATGATCCATCTTAAAAACATCTTACGTCCTCAAAGCTCATTAGTTGAGTGACATCGAGCCCCCATCACCCTACACAATCATCAGTCTCCAACGTGCTAATGGCAAAAATTAACGAAACATAATCCTTAGGCCATCGGTCAACCTATGCACCGGACAGTGATTGAATATGATTGATAGGCTTCTTATTGAATCAAATCATTCTCGAATTGATTAGACCCCGGGAACCTTTCATAACTGATTTTTTTCTCCAATTGTACTGATTGGATTAAAATTTTTGGTGTTAATTCAGGCATCTTTTTTTGTGGGTTGAGCAATTTTGTAGTGAGAAAGGTTTTTGAGTTTCATTCCCACGCTTACGGTTGTTAGTTTAGTTAGGTTTAATAAGGTTAGTCTGTAGCAATGCCGTGATTTGTTTTCTTTGTGATTTTATTAAATTTCCTTGATGTTTAAATCAAGATCATTAGTACACGTTTGGAAATGGCTGTCTGCATTTTAACTTTCCTCACTCTAGCTGTCATCTGTTACCTGACATCATTAACCAAAACTAAATAAGCCTTTCGTTTGATTTTAGTTTCGCTTTACTCTTACTTTTTACTTAAAATATGAATTTTCAACTGTTTTCTTGTTCGGTTACCTAATGTTTGCTTCTAGGCTCGTTTCACTTGCAATGGTTACGGTAAAGTGTCTATGTCGTCGGTGTCGGATAGTGGCGAATTATCGCAGTTGGCAATATCAAGTCAGTTTGGATCTTTTACTTGCGACTGAAGCGAAAACCGTACTTAAAGTTTTACCTACGGTTTCCAATCGGGTCATGTCTAGGTTGCAATGAATTTAAAGTGCTGAAAAAATTTCTGTCGTACATTAACTGCACTCAGCGTTTTGCCATGGTCAATACTAAATTGAAAACCGCAATTTAAACCCAAAGTACGGTTTTTACTTTGAATCCAATGCACATAAAATACGGCGAGCGTTACCGTAAACGTTGCGTGTTAAACGAGCTACTCTTGTTTTTGGAACTGAATTCGAAAAGCAATGAAGTCTCGTCGAAACAAAAGTATTCCCTAAGAAACGAAAGATGGCACCACTAAATGTCCACAGAACATGTGGATGAATAGAAGAGTGATTTGGCTACGACGACCGACGGTAGCACTTTTGTAGAGAGAGACTGTTAAAAAAAAAAAAGATTTTTTTTTTAAAATTAACAACTGCCTCAATATCAATAAAGAATAACTGGAGGTGGTTTGGGAGTACCTCAAAATTTCGAAAAATAATCGATATTTATGAAAGTTTGTCGGAGGAAAGTATTTACCATGTTATTACTATTTTTTTCTTCGAAAAGTAATGTTTCGTATTGGAAATTCTTTTTGAGTATGAAACAACTTTTTTCCAAATGTGCACCTGAATCATTATTTTCTTAAAATGTGCTCAGCTATAATGTTCTTTCCTACAATGTCAACTTTCTGTTCTAATTTCATGCTTTTTTTTTTATTTCAGGTGAGTTTCTTGTTGATTCCCTACTTGACTTTTTATTTCTTCAAAACATTCATTTGTAAGTAAGCTGAACGTTGTAGCTAAATAAGTTGTAAAAAATAATGTGATAAAAACGAAGAAACCCGTTGAAATGGAAAGCAGCAACTGTTTTTTTTTTTTTAAAGAAATTATATTTAATTTGTAACGTTAGAGAGTAATTTTGTTGTAAACTCTAATTATTTTTTCTTTGTATATAAATCATGGATTGGCTTATCTCATTTGGCTTCTTAATTTCAGCCTCCAGGTCATAGATATTTTTTTACCACATTAAAAAAATCCCACAAATACGAGAGAGTATCGTACTAACGCCCTTTTTTGATTACAATATGACTCACGAAGCTGAAATTTGTTTACGTAGATCGGTGTAAATTACAGCTTATTATCGTCGACCTGAAATAACAAATAGCAATTGTTTTTTCTTTCTCAGAGGTGAATATTTTTTTTCTTCTGCATTGTCACGATACAAACTCATTACAGAACGTGTGACATTTTTACTGAGGGAATTTCAGAACATAGGATTATGGAATTAGGATATTTGTAAGGTCTAATTGCAAAACTCCCATAGAATGCCTATGCACGGACTGGGCCCTATATCTTAAGTTATACTTTAGAGAATGCGAGTTTAGCAACTTCAGACCATTCATTTGTCATTTAAACTTCGACAAACCTAGTTGTATAATAAAGATGCAACTGTAATTTCTGAGTCGTATAGTATTTATTTATATGTAAGATAAAAAAAATGTTACAGAAGAGTTTTTTTATGTATATTTTCATGTATAGAACTCCATTATATCTTATCTTCAAACCTATTTTACTAAACATTAGTTTAGTGTTTGCTGGGTCCCACTAGTGTTAATCCACTAACTCTACATTTGTGAATACCAAACACAGAGTGGTAACAGAACCTGGGAACTTTTTTATTCTGGAAAATATTGGGGAATTTTCATGGAGTTTTTCAAATTTTGCAAAATATCAGGGAATTTTTTTCCCATTTTGAATTAGTTAAATAGTAGATTTTCTTGGGATCACTATACTAACGGACACTTGATAAAAAAAATATTCTGGTTGATCCGATTAGCCTGAAAGATCAATCTCTCATGAATCATTTTATAACATGATTCTCTGATCGCATGATTCTTCTAAACTCAAATTTTCGGAAATGTAGAAAAGTTAGGTAGGCTAACCCATAATCCGGAAAATCTTAATTCCCGATGTGTCTGGATAAAATTTTCTGTACTGCATTGAATTGCGTGTATTGCATGTTTCCTAAACAGTAAACTGTAAAATCTGGGAAAGGCCCTCGCCAGATAAGACGGTGAAAAATGCCCCCATTCCAATCGGGCTAATTTTTTTTCTGAAAATACCTCATAGTATGGACAACTTCTCAGCCAAGTTTCAGCTCAAAAATATGACGCATTTTTGTGTAAAAAAATAAAGTTTTTTTTCTTTTGTTTTTAAATTGATTATTCCCTGAATATATTTGATAAATCCAAAAAACTACTCATGAGTTTTTAGATATCATTGAGTAGTATTCTCAGAAAAATCCGCTCATAAATCTGATCGAGCGATCATTGTTAAAAATGAAATTTTATTTTTCACAAAAATAATTTCATGCCAAAATCGTTTGGTACAATTTAGGATTTTGTCTCTACATATTCCTCTATTATCAATCTATAATTTACATTTTTTTCAGATTTTTAAAGTTATTGGACGATAGTTTAAAAAAATAATTCTTAAAGCCTGATTTTTTGCTCTAAAATCCATAGATTTAGAAAAAGCATGCCCATCGATTGCGCAATCCCGTACAATGCAATGATGCGTGGTGAATCCACATTTCGTCGTTTTCGCAATGCATCACAGGATATTGGTTCACAAAAAAGGTTTTGTCGAAGAGTTACATACAATAAAAACTGCATTTTTAACTTGCTTCTTTTGTGAATATATATCTCATGCCTTACAGAAATTATCAATACGCATGCAGCTATAAAATTATGCTAGCGAAACTTGTAAAGTCGAATTATCTCATGGTGCCATCTGGTGGCGTAGGGCATGCCATGTGCTGGAGCTTGCGAACTGCCTTATGGGATACTGGTTAACAAATGGCTTCACCTTTCCCCCTAGAGGCAGATCTGCTACTTTCTAAATCTATGCTAAAATCCTTTAGTCCGAAAGAAATTCTCCCAGATTGAATTTCCCTGCCTCTGTTAGGAGTGCCATCTACCGAGTAAGTAGTGCGAAAAGTCTGGTTTTAAGAATATTTTATTTTTTTTAAACTATCGTCCAATAATTTTGAAAATCTGAAAAAATATATATTATAGATTGATAATAGAGGAATATGTAGAGACAAAATCCTAAATTGTACCAAACGATTTTGGCATGAAATTTTTTTTTTGAAAAATAAAATTGCATTTTTAACAATGATCACTCGATCAGATTTATGAGCGGATTTTTCTGAGAATACTACTCAATGATATCTAAAAACTCATGAATAGATTTTTGGATTTATCAAATATATTCAGGGAATAATCAATTTAAAAAGAAAAAAAACTTTATTTTTTTACTCAAAAATGCGTCATATTTTTGAGCTGAAACTTGGCTGAGAAGTTGTCCATACTATGAGGTATTTTCAGAAAAAAATTAGCCCGATTGGAATGAGGCATTTTTCACCGTCTTATCTGGCGAGGGCCTTTTTGTGAAAGTATCGGGGAAATCATAGAATTATCAGGAAATTTTTTTCTCTAAGATTTTGTAACCACCATGTAAAACACCTCATTACCAAATAACATTGCTTAAGTTTTTAAAATTCGTCTTTTGTGATACTTAATTTGCTCTACATATTTTTTTCTGTACCATTGTATAGTCTGGGATATTGTTTATTTCGATAAACTTACACAGTAAAGAGCAAACCAGCGCCCGATACTATCTATAATAATAAAAGAAAGAGTCTGTCTGTCTGTGTGTATGTCTGTGGATAGTAAAAGACCTACTTAGACTGCTCTAAAAAATTCGAAATTTTTAATATAGATTCCTTTTAATACCTACGTGTGCACCTGAGGCTTAGTTTTTTCATATTTGATTTTGATTTTTAATTAATATAATTAGTTTAAAAAACACGTCTTCCACGTGGGATTGCGGGACCATAACAGGGCTTGAAAATACATGGACCGGGCCGAAACGGGGGCTTGACGCCATCCTCTATTAGTTTGATGATTGAGTTTGGTTGAGATATGCGCTCGCCCTAAGGCGGCTTCATCCTCTATTGGTGTTTGCTTTTTTAAGTGCGCATGCGCCAACACGAATTTAATTTTGTTTTGATTTTGAGTGTATTTTTACAAGTAAGCATGCCTCTAAAAGGAAGCAATGCGAAATTAACGGGTTCCCAGTAAGGCGGGACCATACTGCTAGTTTTAAATAAACTGGGAATAAACGATTTAAAGATTATTCCATGGTAATAATGAGACTATTTTACTCTATTTGGACCCTGAAATGGAAAATGTTGCTTTATTTTTGGCGAGAGGGTTTTAATTTAAATAACTTGGTTTATGGTTTGTCCGAATTTCATTTAAGCTATTTCTGATTATTTATATTTATTAATATGCTATGGAAAAGATCCTTCCGCGTATGTAAAGAGTTCCATAAATAATTTGTGAATCCATCCAGAAAACATGTTCATAACATTAATTTCGTTTAAAGTCTAGCTAACAGATTTGAATATTATTTGAGAAAATTCGGTAATTTTACCGGAATGAAAAGTGTATTTTGGTTAAATTGTATTCATATCAATTTGTATGTAAATATTACCTTACAAGAGTTTCCAACCAATGGACCAATCGCGCTTTTCCCTCTGCCGTTTTACTCTTTGTTTTTACCCAAGTTGGTTGGCACAGAGTGTAAAAGTACTAATCTAAAAATTTGACTGGAGTTATGACCTTTAATTAGTTACGGCCTTGTCAAACAGAGTAAGTTAGGTCTTGCTACACAGTGATAGTTAATATGTCTTTAATTGTAGGATACTACTTAGCATTCGAGACATATTCGTAAACGGAAAATAGTTCTTCCGTGTGAAACTAATGAAACCCTTCATTGATATGACCGATCGGATTTTGATTATTTGTCGGAGTGTTTTCAAGGCGAAAAATAACAGTGGCACTCTATAATTTCAAAGAAAACATTTAGTAGATTACAAGTAGGTTCGAAAATCTGAAAGAAACAGATAGCACATTTTTTGTTGTTTTTATGACTAATTAGTTATTAAGGGGGAATAGTACCGAGAATCGACCTCTCAAGCGAAGGCTTCTCTCTGTGTTAATCCTATGGGGAAAAAATAAAAACTTTGCCACATTTCTCCGGCTGTATTGAATATTTTTTCAAACGGTTTTTTTTATATGATACATGCAGATGATTTTCAGGTCTCTATCTTTTCATTTTTTTGAAATTGGTTAAACTAATTTTTTGATTATTAATAAACATTTTTACAATATGAACAAGGTCGAAATTTGAAAAACTGAGAAGATAGAGACGTAGAACTTTAAATTTCCTTCGAAATGAAAAAAAAAAGTGTGAAATTATTTGCATTTTTCGGGTCGAAAAGTGGCAAAGAAATTATGAAATTCCCTTATCCAGGAAGTGGCGCCCCCTAGGAGTAGAACATAAGCTCCTCCCCCTGGTAACATAAGCTCCTCCCCTTGCATTTAAATGAGCTAAAACTCCGATAAGATAAGGTACGTGTAGTTCAATTTTAAGAGTCAGCGAGTTTTAACTTC
Source organism: Hylyphantes graminicola (assembly GCA_023701765.1). Lineage (NCBI taxonomy): Eukaryota > Metazoa > Arthropoda > Arachnida > Araneae > Linyphiidae > Hylyphantes > Hylyphantes graminicola. The sequence goes on along the minus strand of CM043118.1, from coordinate 28,137,298 downwards.
TTGTCTGTAAGCTAAAGTTTCAATTGAGTGTGCCTGTGTGTTTTTGGAGGCTGATTTCGAAAATGCAAAGAGATTTTTTACTATCGCTTCCAGTTTAAAAGTATTAAAAAAAATTAAGCAGCATAGATTCATTCTATTAGATTCGAAATCTTAATTAGTAAAATGTTCATTTTAAATTGTTTCCATGTCTATGATTTATTTAAAAGATCTTGATAAATGTTTTGGGAACGTGGATCTTATAAAAAGCATTACAAAGTGTGATCAATTGCACAAATTTTGGACTAATTTTTGTTGAAATATTAATTCAAGTTTAAATCCTAAAAAACAATATTTCTTGAAGTTTTTGTTTTAATTTTGAATTTCTTTCAAAAAGGTTTTTTACGACATTTTTAACTCTGTTTGGGCATTAGGCAGTAGTATTGGCTTGTTTTATATTAGGGATTTTTTTTTCAGTTTTTCATTTTCCGCTATTTCAATAGATGTTTCGGTTTCACTCTCAAAGCAAAGTATTTTCATCTGTTGTGTTCTAATTTAGTTTAGTAAAGTTATTTTAAATTATCTTCGCACTAGAGCTACACGAGGGCTATTGGCGACGGGCGTCGTAGCCCCGGTCAAGTGACGAGTCGACATCAGAGTATGCACCCAACGCAACCGTTCAAGGAGACATCGTACGCAGTGTTGGTACTTTGTGGAATATTTAGCGTGCGTTCACGTCTCTGGTCTGGTTTGGTCGGTGGTTGTTCTGGACATGCCCGAACCGAACCTGGGACCTTTCACATGCAAGGCAAACGCCGTAAACGACTGTGCTCCCCAGCCGAGTGCATCTTTGATTAATAATCTTTGATTAAATACAGGGTGGTTATAAAATAACGCTCGCTATTCGGAGTGGTCTGTAGCTAGAATGAATAATCACAATGCATCAAAAATTAACACACTTACTAATCAAGAAGGGGGGAAAAGAATGGACTCATAAAAAAGATTGAATCCTAAAAAATAATCATAAAAAATAAGCATAAAAAACAAACTCGTCTCTTGACCAGGGTTCCAAATTACGAAGCGTCATCAATTATGGCCAATTGCGGCCAACACAGCTAATTACGATTCGTAATTTAGAATCCTGGTCAAGAGACGAGTTTTTTTCCAAGAAGAATGGAATCATATAAAAGAAACTCGTCTCTTGTCCAAGGTTCTAAATTACGAGGCATAGCCAATTATGGCAAATTACGGCCAACACATCCAATTACTCCTCGTAATTAAAATCCTGGTCAAGTGAAGAGTTTTTTTTATGGTTCCATTCTTTCCCTCCTTGATAAGTAAGTGCCTTCATAGGAGTCTTAAAAAGTACCCACTAGTGATTGTTTTGGCCGTTAGTCATCCTATAGAATCGGACCTTTTTGACATTGTGAACAAAGTGACAGATTCTGTAACAAACCAACTTGTTTTTTTTTTAAAAAAAAACCATGAATGCATTGAAGTATCTTTCAATTCCAAACACCACAATACAATTTCAATTGACAAAGCTCCTCAATTCAGAGAGCTCCTTCAATTCAGAGTGAATTTGTGCTATTTTAGTTCGGATCCGGCCCGTGCAGCTAAAAAATATCCTACGAATAATACTTTGTGTAAGAGAGTGCACGTTAAATATCCTTTAAAGTACCAATGCTGCTTACGATGTTGCCTTTAACGGTTGTGTGTTGGGTGCCTACTCATGCACGTTAAATATCCCCTAAAGTCCTTACGCTGCGTACGATGTTGCCCTTACCGGTTGCGTTGGGTGCCTACTTAGATGTCGACTAGTCAATTGACTGTGGTTCTAAAATATGATGCCCGTCGCTCGTGTAGCTCTGGTGCGAAGATTATTAAAACCTAACCTAACCTCCAATGAATCAAAAAATCAATCGAATATATACCGTCTAGAGACGGTTTGTGATTGTTAAATCCATTGTGGTTCAATGGCAGATAGTCTTATACAATATCCCTTTTCTTACTGAAGCGCCCCAAAGCGCCCGAACAACTATGGATTCGATAATGTTATTCCTATCAAATATTACGAGGAAGCAAAAATCTTTCGTAGCGAAAGGAATATCGCAAATCAGTTCCCAGTCAGATAAAAGCATCTTTTTAACGGCACTTCAAAATTACGAGGCACGTTGACAAAAATCCCTTAAGGGGTCATAGGAGTCTTTAACCCTCTAATGCATGAATTTTTATTTTCATCCCAAAAAAATATATATGTATCTTCAATGCTCATACATTATGGGAAAAATACTGAAAAAAATTTAACTGCATTAGGTTTTAAATAATTTCAATTTAAAAAAAAATTTCCATGTGACAAAAACCAACTAAAAAATTCCAATTTTGATAATAATGACTGGAAAACTACTAAATATATTTTAAAATAACCCTTTTTAACTATATATATTTTTTCAAAACAATTTATTTGTATTTAGTACTAAAATTATTATACTTTGACTTACGCCAGAAAACGTAATTTCACAACAGTTAATAACCTCCCTCTTTAATTTTGAATACACTTTTACTGCTGTCATTTATGAGTTTTATTATTAACTAAAACTTCAGAATGGAATGTAATAGATGAAAAAAACACAAATTTGTCAAGATTGAGGTCTACTTTAATAGAATAAAGTGGATTATGTAACTTGTTACCAAACGGTAACAGTATGCATTAGAGGGTTAAAATGTGCAAAGAAGGTACTACAAAACATAGTTTGATCTTTCATGTAATTTTTTAACTACTAAATGTATAAGTATAATTTTTATATGTAATTCTACAAGATTTATTTATTATAAAACAAGTTCCAAAATTTATGAAACTATAGCCAAAACTAAAATAAATGATATTAAACATGAAGCTATTTGAACACATTGTGATTAGGCTTGCGCGGCAAATTGTGAGGTCAAAATTGAAAAAATGACCAAGAAAAGACTTTATATTGAACAAATATGTACAAACAAAGACTTATACCTAAATTCTCAGCTCAATTTTAATTAGAAATTTGTAAAAAATTAAAAATCAAAATTTTAAAATTTTTATTAATTTTTTTAGAAAAAAGTTCTTAAAATAATTTCTAATTAAAATTGAGCTGAGAATTTAGGTATAAGTCTTTGTTTGTACATATTTGTTCAATATAAAGTCATTTTCTTGGTCATTTTTTTAAATTTTGACCTCACAATTTGCCGCGCAAGCCTAATCCCAATGTGTTCAAATCGCTTCATGTTTAATATCATTTATTTTAGTTTTGGCTAAAGTTTCATAAATTTTAAAACTTGTTTTATAATAAATAAATCCTGTAGAATTACATATAAAAAAATTATACTCATTTATTGAGTAGCTAAAAAATGACATGAAAGATCAAACTATGCTTTGTAGTATCTTCTTTGCACATTTTTAAGACTCCTGTGACCCCTTAAGGTTGCTTATAGCTCAAGTGTAGATTTAGAGCGACGTAATTCAATTAACCTGCAAACTAAGTATGTCATCCCGTTTTCTCGGAGGGAAGATGGTTGGTTGGTACATGTATTTCCGGCTTGTGCGCTTGATGAGAGATCCGCTTATAAACCTTCGTCAAGTAAGACAGACATAGACAGAATTTGTACTGATACAGAGAGAGAAATTACACCCAGGGCGAAGGCGGGGATTTCTCATTGGGTGTGTAAGATTGGTTGACGAGGGAGGGGCTTAGAAAAAATTGTTTCCAAGTGACCAATCGGCTACTTATAGAAGGGCTGAAATCAGAGATAATCAAGATAAATACGTCAATCAATTAATTGAGCATTGTGATTTGCTGGTCTCCGAGTTCTCTGACCCTCCCTCTTTAACAGTTCCAATATCTTCACCAGATGTCGCCTTCGGCCAAGTTGAGTTGCCTTAATCGGTACTATCCCGCCTTAAATAGTAAGGTCAGAAAAGTGTGATCGTCCCCTGAAACGCTTACCTGAACACAAACACTGATCCCACTACCAAGTAAATTACCATTCTAGCAGTAAAACATTCATATTGCACTATTTTTTTTTTTAATGTTAGTAGTTTTTCTCAAGAAATAAACAATTAAACTTTATTTAAATACTATTTTTTAACTACGTCGTCGTTTTTCGAAATCAATTTTTAAAAACTATTTTTGACTAATTACTTCGATTTTATAATTTTAAATGTATTTTTTAAGTTCATTTAATGTACATTTTTAACTACGAATTTATGTAAAAAACGATTTATTTGAATCTACATTCAAGCAACCAATATGATTTTTTTTAAAAATATTATTATTGATCTTGCATATTCTGTATTTATTCTATTCAAAACCACAGTGGGCTAGAATTTACAACAAAGCTCCCATGGGATCCACCACACAGTAGTTGTTAGATTTAAAGATTTTGTAGCAAATAAATAGATAAACGATATGAAAATTGATAGTTAATATACGTAATTTTCTTAAATATTTTTATTTGTAAATATGTACTCAATAGTTTTTTCAAAATATCGGTGCTACACCAAACTTTAAAGTATTTTCAATGCTAGAAAGACGTAGTATATGTGCGAATTCATAAAAATGACTTTTTAGCGGAGTGTTTGAAAGAGACGCTCACATTTAGAGCTTATTGCTTTTCAGATCTATTTAATGCCTAAAATTAAGTCCTGAAAATCGATTTTTTAAAAAATAAATAATTTTCTTTATAGTTTACCACCCCTTTTTTGATTTATAGCAATGTACGAGTTAACAAACGGACATCTTCGGCATGTTAATACCTACTTTTTCATTAAAAAATTATTTTGATTTAAAAAAAAATGGACTATGCGAAATATTTTAAAACAAAAAGCACAAAAATACTTTAAGAATCGTTTTTGAACAGAGAAATTTTTAAACGCCAATTTTTTTCATGTGTTTTTAAAATTTGATCTAATTAAGTTATATCTGACCTTATACCCAACTACCAATTACTTAAAATGTAAACAGCCAATTATGAGTTTTAAAGAAAGTTAAGCAAACAAGAAACTATAATATGCTATAATCAGGAACGTTAGTTTTAACATTTCGTGATTACGATGTTCATTGTATTATTTGCTTTCTACTTGGCAATTTAAACATTGATCATCGTTATTAAGTTTTATTTCTTAATTTTTAACTTTCTGTCGCAAATCGGTTTGCAGAAAACGAATCTTAATTTGTGGTCTCGACGGTGATCATGAGGATGTAAATTTCCCGATAGATCCTTGATCGAGGCGATTTATCCAATCTTTTGTTTGGAGGAAATAACACGTTAAAGAATGTGTCATTGTTACGATGGTAACCTTCACGTCTAATTGTTTGGAATCTGCGTCTTTTTTATTGCAAGGTAGCTACTCTGAATTAAGTTCTGTCAATCGAAATGGATTACCCACGTATAAGATTAATTTAACTATAGTGTGATTAGTTTGGATCTGATAATTATTTTGTTTTTAAATAAATGTTTTGCTTATCTGCTGTAGATCAAAAGCTTTCAATTTTATCTTTGACATGAGAGATATCAGCGTAGACTTGCATTTTTTTGTTCGTTTATGAATGTCAATTTATTGGTACGAAACACATGTTGGATGGAAACATACAGGGTCAGATTATATTCGTATGTACAAAAATACGAAATTCTTTCAAATAAAAAAATTATTGGTAAAATTAAATTTTTTATACAGTAAAATGTATTAACTTTCAATTAGCACTCCATAAATCAGTACCCATTTAAAGGTAGTTACATACCTTATGAGGCAATTTTTATAATTTTAAAACCTAAATAATTCTATTACAGATGCCTTTTGTCGATTTTCTCAAAAACCTTATGACGTCTGACAGTTACTAGGCTCTTTTACATGAGCCTCGAATCCATGGAATGCCAAAATCCCCATTAGGGAAAGAAGAGGTCGAGCAGGATTCCTAACCCAAATGATAGTCTGTGGCCGAATCCATGGTATGAAACATCAAACCCTCTTCGTTGGAGGGTTCCCCCCCCCCCCAAGAACCCTGCAATTCCGATTTTGTCTGGGAGAAAATTCCCAAGACGGAAAAATTGCTGAGTCTGCTCTTGAATCCATGGATTTGATGGCTCATGTACGCGCCTACTGGGAACTCGTGTTACAAATTCAAAGTCTGTAGCTCTGTTACACGCTGTAGAGTAGTTCCACACAAACAGACTGACAGACGGACGAATGTTTGAAATCCACTTTTTTAGAAATCGGCAACTAACAAAACATGTAGAAAACACAAAATCTCCTTTTCGGATTTTCGACCCCCACCGCAATTCTGTCATTACCTTACATTTCATGTTAGGTAACAAATAGTAAAAACTTCCTATTCAAAAAGCCTTCTTGTTGCCTAACGTCGGAAGTCTTTCAATCAGTGACAGCAAAATATGAACTTGCCTCATTGACGAAAACGGCAGGAAACTGACCGCTGCTGCCTTGATTCGCCGGAAGTACCATTGGGGACACACGCATGTTCTTGAGAAGAAAAACTGTCTAACTACAATAATAAGGATATTCGGTTTTAAATATAGGATGCTACCCTGTATTGAACTACATATAAGGGTATTTTAGTAAAGAGAATAATATAAATTAATTCAAATACTGCTAACTTAATTTTTACGATTTTTTTTAAATACGAACTAGAAGTTTCTTAACATCACCATGTGCAATTTTAAACTAATATTTATTTTGGGAAAAAGTTTTTTTTTATTATCAACCATAAATGTTTCATCTGCTAAAGGCATAAACTGAAGACTTCACAAAACTTATTCGTATACAAGTCAATAATATCCTTCCCCTAAAATTTCAGTGACCAAAAAAGACCCTTTGTTATTAATTTTATGGGAGATTTTGTATGCAAAGGAGTATACTTTAAATTCTGATTAATTAGCTAGTTTCAATATTATTATGCAATAGGGGACCTTGAAATTATTTTTGTCACGGACGAAATTTTTTCACTTTTCATAAAAATGCTCAGGGATTGTCAGTTGTTTTTACTCCTCCGTATTGAACTTGGCAGAACGGACTTACGCCATTTCCATTCCGAAGCACAGAAATGACAAGTGCGGCTTGTTTCAGTAGGACTTAAACTACAGGAAGTCTGACTTCCGATTCTTGCTCGTGTCGTTATTAGCCTGTCGGCCCTCCTTTGATTTGTTTTTGTATTGTCATCGAAGCTGTTGGTAGATTAGATAAGACGCTGCTGTAATTATTCGTGATATGTATGTTAATTAAGCATTGGTTTTGCTGGAAAGAACCCTTTCATTTTTTTTCAACGCGTTGAAGCCGAAAATTGGATTGGAAAAGTTTATGCAAATGTATCGCTAAGTTAATGGAAATGATGGGGAAAAATAGATAGAAACACAAACCTGATAAAGGTTCAACCACTATAAAAATAAGGAATGAAGCTGTTGTGAAAAAAGTGGCAACAAAAAAAAATGAAAAGTATTTTTTTTTTTAAATTCAATTAAATATCTCCTCTTTCCTATTGTCTAAAATGAGATAAAAATTTACTTCAGTCTTGAAAATAATACATATTTCATTCTGCGAAATTAATCAGATGGGCAATCAAACACACTCGAGTAAGAATCGTTATAATCGACCTTGTCAAAGTTGAGAGGTTTCATGCTCTCATGTACAGAATCAAATATCCTCTTGAGTAAGACGTCACTCAAAACATCACTATAATTGAAATCTCTTTGTTCCGCGTTACGCCGTGTTTTTGTTCATGTTGTTTAGGGTGCAGTCATTGATATGTTCAATGGAGGAAGGTTTAATTTAAGGGATTTTCTTTGTTATGAAATGTATTTACAATTTATTTTGAATGGGTAAAACCCTTAGATGAGGTAGTAATCTTAAGTAAAACCCATTGATCTTGATTTTAATAATAATAATAAAAGAATTAGGCAACCTTTATATAAGTATAAATAAAAATATATTATTCAAGGTTACATTTTGGTTTTTCCTTACTTCCATGAATCAAATTCTATACAATAAAAACAAAGAATTTAACAACAGAACAATAACAATTCAATTTAAAACTTTGTCTCGTCTATCATTGCAAAATGTCATTAAAAATGTAAAACATAATTTATTTGCCAAGTTATTTACAAATAACATCATGTAGAACTCACTATGTTCAAATGTATTTGAAGCTGAAGTTACAAGATCTGTACTATTAATATGTGACTGCTTGTTTGTTAGCCGGAAATTTATCTACGTTGAAAACAAAACTTAATGATATGGGAAAAGTATTAATATACACAGAACGGAAAGTTATTCCACTATTTTAGGATTTTCTAATTTTTTTTTCGTTCGAAAGTTCTGATTTTTTAAAAGTTGATTTCATTTTCTTAAGGTAGCCGAATACCCAAAATTCTAAAATTTTTACTATTACTTTAATCTTTTCCAAATTTGGCATAGTGATTTCAAATATAATGAATAATACTATTTAGACATTTTTTTTTGTTTAAATATAATTTATTTATTTTAAACGGTGTTTTTTTACTAAAAAAATAGGTTTACGCTAACAAGTCTACCACATTGAATTTTCCTCCAAAAAAACATTAATTATGTGTTAAATTCTTCGTTTTGAACTGATACATGCAATGACCCTCTAGACTTACATACAAATTACAGGAAGAGAAGTTATTAAGAAAAATTTTATGAATTAACCACAATAAAAAGTTTTTTCGATTTACTTACACTTGAACATTTAAAAAAAAAAAACTACTATATTTACACCAGATGTTAGAGGCTTATAGCACAGATATATATTGTAATAGCATCTGTAAAAATTTCAGGTAAATTAATGCAAAAAAAAAATGCCCAAAAAGCATCGTTCATTATATTTGAAATCACTACACTCTTAAAACAAAAGAGTGAAATCCACTCCAGTTGGAGAAGTGCATTTTCGACACCGTAAAGGCATGCATATTTTCTCAGACTGAGTTACTACTAACTGAGTTAATTGGCTACACACGTTAAGTATTTCTGATATGCAAACCTCATTGAAGTGTTTATTTTTTATGTTTTGCTAACATAGTTTAACACTATTTTCTTCCCAAAAGAATTCCGTTTCCCCCACTTTGATTTCTCAAAACAACGATTTATAATTCTACTTCTATGCTGTTCAAAACAAGTTCTGAAATATGACAATTTCCTTTTTATGATATAAATATGAAGTAAAATGGTTTTTGCTACTGTTTTTACATACAAAAAATTGTTTTACAAGAGTATTTTATAACACAAGCGCTACATTTAATGCTTATGTTTCGTTTCTTTAGGGTAGCATTCGTTATCGACCGTTGCAGGAATATTAACGTATAGCGCATTTGAAGCGACTTTTCTGAAGCAGCGTGTTGTACATGACTGACGCTACGATTACGACGCTTAAGAAACCAAGCTTTTACAAAGCACTTATTTTTAAAAGAGTTATGAGCCACTACGATAAGTTTGCCCATAAGCGGAGGACTTATCCACAGCAGAAATAAAATGAGCCAATTCTCATGAGATTGCTATGAAGAAGTGGCAAGTTTATTCTTTTCGTATCTGTACCATTAATGACAAGCTCATTAATGTGTTTTGACACTGAACATTGAATTTTACACAATAATCTTTTCACATCTTGACGGAAAGTTATCATTTATCTTATATAAACATAATCGCTTAACCTTACAGCTACAGCGGAGCATTTCTTTGAGTTGAACTTAGTTTTTTTGAATTTCTACAAACGCGAGTTATAAAAACTAAACACAACCTAGAAAACGCAACGTCCATTATTCATATATTTGACCATAAACCTCCCTGAAATTTCAACACTCCTTTTATTGTTCAAATCAACAATTTGAAATTTCTTTTGGGGGAACCTTTCATACAAGGCGTGGTGTTTTCACTCCATCGCCAGTCATGTTCATGACACAAGGGTTAAAAGTCGGGAGGAGGTTATTCTAACATGCACTTAGCACCCTGACCTGTTTGCCTTTAAGAAAAACACATTGTTAGCTCTTTATTGTTGAAAATTTTCTCTGAATATGATGAATGGGGAAAAGGAAATAAAAATACGTCTTATCTAATTAAAATTTAATGAAAATTTTGATTTTGTTTTAATTACATGCATGGTTAGCTTATTGGAGCTTCATGGTTCTTTTGTGTGTTTTTATTTAAATGTTTCGAAAGCTGGGTGTTTTGCTTTCCTAATTGGATTTTTAAATGAACTCATAACAAACTGTGGAAACGAGGGTACATCATGCACTCAGAAAGGGTTTAAGTTGACATAAGTTAGTTAATTTATATTTTGGTTTGGTTCAGTTACTATGCATAAAGATATATTAACTATATGCCTATTGAAGTGTGGTTTTCTTGCATCGATTGGGTTACAGTGTTTTCTTAACCATGTTTGCATTGCAATAGTTGATACATAGAGCAAAGAGTGCCTTGTTAATACGATGTTTATTTTGACTGTGTTGCTGAATTTTTTGTATTAGTAGTCCGTTTAGTTTTTTACAGCGTTCTCTTTTGGAACTTTGTAAGCAATTTGAGTACCATATCAAATGTATCTTTGTTAGGTAAAATTTTAAATCTTGGGATAGTTTCACGAAATTTTCATTCGCGTTATTCGGATTGAAAAGTCTAACTTACTAAATTAAAGAGATTATTAGTATGGACTTAAGACTTGTTACTAAATTAGCATTGACTAATGACTTTATGTACATTTCCCTTATGTTTATGTTTTGTGGTTCAAACGAAGATAGATTTCAGGCAGACACACAATCACAAATTAATATTATCGATTCATTTCCTGCGTGTAAATTATAATTTTTTTACTTATAAACATAAAATCATTGAGGTATGTGCTATGAAGCATTTGGTTATGTAGAGTATTTGAATCAAAGCAAAAACATTTGTTTTTGTTTTAAATAAAGTTTTTTGATGATTAGGCATTCGACGGTGTAATTTTATTGAGTGCATATCGGCTATTTTTCTTTTTAATCTAACAACCAGAAATATTTGACACACAAAACTTCATCTGGGATTTTATGGTAAATAAATAGAAATTGAAAACTAAAGAGGCATGAAAATGAACCATATTGAATTTTATTACTAATATCAATAAACAAGTAAAAAACTATACAAACTTAACTCAAAACTTCTATTATTGCTTTCAAACAATTTCTTGATAAATCGATCATGTTGTCTTTAAGAACTGTAAACTTTTGCCTGAAGATAATGGATACAAAAATCAGATATTACGTCAAGCTAGGAAAACGTAAAATACGTACTTATATCAGTGGCTCAATTAACACCTTCTCTTACACTTGAAGAGTTTGTTATAGAATGTACAAATACAATATTAATTTAACCCAACGAACTTATGAGCTTCATTGATTTAACTATGTGCATTTTTTTTTTAAACTTCAAAGTCACTTTATATAATTCGAGTGCCGAAGTTTTAATTGTAATTCCATTGCTTTGGTTTAATGATGGTTATTTTAGCCTTTTTTTAAGTTGACTATTTTATATAATATCGATAACGATCGGCCTTATATAGTATCGATAGAAAACGTTTAAGTTAAAATGTGAGTGTTTAAACGAAAACCAATTTAACATAAGTATATATACTGTGGTGTTTATTGTTATTGGTAAGAAAGCTTATTATTGAATAGTGTTTCGAATTTTCTACAGAGAAACGTTTAATTTTGTCACTGTATAATAATTAAATTTTGTTTTAGTTTATTAAGTTTTTAAATTAAAAATAAAAGTGAAAACCAACGGAGAGAACCATTGTTTTCGTTAATCATTTCATGTAAATTATGCTAGGAAATTTATGCAGATTTCATACTGTTTTAATTCAAGTTTGCCTAAAAAAAAGTTCATATAAACAATTAAAACTGATAAGAACAACCGAGTGAAATAGTTTGGTGACCCTCCAGAACCTCTTTGATAAAAGTTAATTGAAATATTCGGTTATGAAATGAGTAATATAGAGATCTAAATTATTATAAAATGTTAATAGTACAATTATATAAAAAAAGGAAGTTTTAACGCCTTTAAAGTACGATATTCGTGTGAGGTCTTAAAGTATTAATTATATCATTATCAATATTTGTAGAAATTGAATATGTATACTACTTTATAATCGTAAATTAACAAAATTATGTCATTCCACACTTTTATTATTGTTTCTATATCTCCATAAATATTCATACCTTGCCATAACGACATCTATTTCACAAATTAAAATTCGCATTCATGCATATTGTAGTTACAAATGGGTAAGCTAATGAAATCGTTTCACACCATACTATATTCAAAAATAGCTAATGATAATTCAAGTCAAATTTTCGAAAAGCATTTAGTTGATTGCTATCAATAATATTTGCATATTTTTTGTGCTATTGGATAGTAGATTGCACACCTTTTTTGCTCATTAACCAATGAGTGAAAAGTGTCTAGTCGATGGTTTAAGTATCATTATTTTACTGCAGGGTCACATTAAGATGCTTAGAAAATATACAGCTTCCTTACAAGGACAAAGTTTTGTCCCATTTCCGTCTTCATTATACCCATTCTTCAGAAGTAGAATGGCTGAAGTCACTCAAAAACATTGTCCATGATAGAGAAAACCTATTTTTGCTTGAACATACAAATATCAATATAATCTTTAAGTGTATATCTGTATGTGATTATGTCGCTGCACTTTGTTTCTTGAGTTATTTGTATTTTTGTGAAAGGTTTAAAACTGCTCATTTTATTCTCAGTTTTGACTTGCGCCATTATGTCTGAGTTGTGTATATTGAACTATTTGAATAGGAAAGAATGTTTTTTGTTATTTTATGCATAATTTGTTTAAAACTTTTCAATTATATTTGAAGGTGTTCGACTTGCTTATTCTTTGAATTTATGCGTTAGTGTGATAAACGATAAAACTTGATACATTGGGTTAATTTTAGCTTCCAAGCTTCATTACAATTTAAAAACATATAAGCTTTTACAAAGGCGTTGTTCTTTTGCCCGTCTGATAATTCGTAGGTTTGTGTTTCATCTGACCCCCTCTCTAATTTTCAAACTATAAAGGCACTTAGACAAGCCGGAATATTTTTAAACTGGGCAACTTTGGCCCTAGCTTTGTCATTTAATAATTCCTCCTTTTAATAAAAAAATTTAAAAAAATTAATCGCAGACAAAACTTCGCTGACTTAGTACACAAATAAAAAATGTAGTTAACCAAAGACTTAAATTTAGTGGTAGGGTGCAATGCTTGAGTGAAAGTTGTCCCAATCTGCGGTATACGCCAATTATAGTGCACTTAATACCACCTTTAAAAGATCCCTCTTCTAACTTCTAACACAGACTTGAAAAGATCCATACGCTTCCTACGTATTCTTTTAAATTATATCAATAGCCATGATGCAGCCTGCCTTAATCCTGCTATGCCACTGAAAAAAAAGTGAAACACTTATTAATACTTACTTACTTGATAACACTTCTTAATTTTTAACAACACATTTCAAATTCACTCCGCAAATAAATGACTTATTACTACACATAGATCAACAAAGCATCAAAACGTTTAGGTATTTGTAAACACAATTTTTGTAACACTTACATGTGCTCGAAAGGCCATCAAGATCCAAATGTAATCGAGGCCAAACCGAACCCACCTGTCAACTTCGTGTAACTAATAGTTTGCAAAATTATAGTTATTAGCTATTAATTATATTAGTTAATTTGTCATTAAGAAGAGATGCAATTTAAAAGTTCTATATTGATATCGAAATACTTTAATACTTGTTGGTAAGTTTTGTCCTGTAACATACACATCAATGTGTTTCGTTTAACCCTTTCGTGGCGGATGATGCCTTAAGCGGAAATGGAACCGGGAGTTGGCTTTCCCAGTCTTCTCTCTATGTTAATCCAATGTATACGGCTTAAATGTTAATAAAAAATTGAATTATAGAGACCATTTAAGCGATCTACTTGTCCTATAAAAGAACAAAATGTAAAAATATTCAATACAGCTGGAGTAATTAAGCTAAATATTTTTTCTGCCACATTTCTCCGGCTGTAGTTAATATTTTTACCAATGGTTTCTTCACGCAAAAAAATGGTGCTGGTCCTGCAACTCAACCAAGTTCGGTTGAAGGGTGTTTAATTGGCACAGCCAAACTGGTGGTTTCTTTCAAACCAACCAGATTAGTTACCATAACTATACTCGTTCGAATGAACGAGTTTAGTCAACGGGACCAGACTGCCACAATGAGTTCGGTTGAGATAACTAAACTCCGTGTGAGAACTAAACTGCGCGGTATCAGTGTAGTTCTCTCAACCAAACTAGTCGTTTGCGCCAGCTGAACGCTTCTAACCAAACGTGTTTGATTCCTGCAACTAGACAGTCCTGTCAGTCCTATAGCAACCGAACAGTTTGGTTGGGAGAACTCAATTTTCGTTTGTACGTACCAGACAGTTTTTTGCGTGTTTTAAATATTAAATGTAGGTAACTTGCCTTTGGTCTTTATAATCTCACTTTTTTAAATTGCTTCGAATACTTTTTGTAAAATCATTTTTTGGAAATTGAAGAAAAATATTCGAACCTATTTTAAAAAGTGGGATTGTCCGTTGTCGGGACCTATAAGTCAGCTACATTTTTCACGCGTTTGTTAAAAATATTCAATACAGCCGGAGAAATGTGGCAGAGCAAATAAGTTTTTTCCCCTATTGGATTAACATTGAAGCACTTGAGTTTGGAGACCCCTGGTCCAGCGTGCCCATTACCCTTCAAGGTAGCCGCGTACCTTGACAATACGAAATTCGGTCAAATTGCACATTTTCCTTTTTAAACTTATTTAAAAGAATTCATTGGCTTCATAAATCAGCAAAAATTTTGTTTCTAGTGTAAATAGAAAACAAGTTATGGCTTTAGTTAGCATTGACCTAAGGAGTTTCATAGCAAACACTCGGTATTTCGAAGCAAAAGTCAATTTTATTTAAAGTTTAGTTTGTGAAAAAAGGTTTTGGAAACTTAATTCAAAGTTTTTTTTAGGTAAATATCTACCTCGGTTTGTAGTTCTAGGGTTAAAGTTGAACCTACTGCTATTCTGAATGACATGCGGCCATGCGAAAGTGACTACCAAAATTCATGCATGTTTGAAGTTTTATTCAATTGAAGACACGTTACCAGATGAAAAATATAAACTTATTTTTATGCAAAAGCAACAGCCAACCAACTAAAACAGTTTTATTCTATATACTTTCACAATCACTTGTAATAACAGCTATGAAAATACCGCCAAATCGTGTTGCTTCACTCCCTCTTTAAGCATTCGCAATTATACTCGAACGACCATGTGATCTTCTATTTGATATCAACTGCTGGCGATATACAATTTGGCTACAAAAGCAACAAGCTTTTGTATTTAAGAATCACAAAAAGAATGAAGCATATTATACCATGGCACACGCCCGCATATGGTGTAAAAAGAATCTTATAGTGAAATATCGAAAGTCCTTTTGTTTTTAAAGTGGTGTAACTATTTTCTGAATTGAATTATTGTATTACGGTATGGGTATTTTGTGTAAGACGTGATTGCGCCAGGCCAATGGTACATAAATAATTTATTTAGCATTATATAAAAAAAATTGTGCAATTTAAAAACTCATGATCACAATTAGCTGTAAATTATAAGATTCACCAAGTACCCCAAAAGGACATAAAGTCTTTCAATTGAATAACTCGTCATATTGTTCGTCAAAAAGGTAACAAAAACATATATTAAGGGTGTTTCATAGGTTCTTAAAAAATTCTAAGATATTAAAATTGGGTGTAACTATTAAAAATTTTAAAACTAGTAATTTAAATACGAAGACGTCCCTTCATGTAGATTTAGTGTCATGGAATCAATTCAGAATGTTGTGGATCGACTAAAACAAAAAATTTCCGATTCTCTAGGATCACTAATGAGGCTACTGATGGTGACTTTTTTTTTACGCTGTACCATTGTTTCAGTATTACCCTTTATCCCTTACAGAATGGAAAATCTCTCGCAGGATTTGTAGACACCATCTTAAATAGAGATTTGCTTTGTACCACTTTCAAACTCAACGATTCATATAAAAGTCTCATTTCTTTCTTTAAAGTTAGTAGATGGAGACTTTATCTTTTTGGAAGATCGCATAAAACCCTTCATCGGAATATTACAGTTCTTAAACTCAATTTTTTGTTTCGACCCACTCGTCGGCAAATCCTTCGCTTTGCATCGTTTCGGCCATCGCTCAAAATGCAGATAGGGTATTGTGATAAAACACTTCGGAAACCAACCCGAAAAGATACATAAACCAAAAGAAGGTGAATCAGGAGCATTTCCCACTAATATTCGCCCTTTCCATATTTTATTGAAAAAGAAGTGTGTACGGAAATTTTCTGTTGACTTGACCCTTTTTACATGTAACGATTACATCAGCCTTTAATGGTGCCTGCTAATCGCGTTAAGTTAATTATAAGTTCCTTTCTATATTATTTGCAGTTAGGCTTGGAAATTATTGCTTAGTTTTATACATTAGGGATTTAAGTTTAATCGAGATTAGTTTCTGAATAAAATGAGTTTTATCAACTTGTGAATTGACCCAGGTAGCACATTAATGTGGGATCTATATGGGCTCACTTGATTAGCGTGGGCATTTATCCATATATATTTTTAGCCTACTTTTCTTTTTTTTTTAATTCGAAGAATTAAAAAAAATAAAAAAGTAGGTATTGACATGCGGTCGATGTCCGTCCGTCCGTCTGTCCGTCCGTCCGTCTGTCCGTCCGTCCGTCTGTCCGTCCGTCCGTCTGTCCGTACCCCCCTTCCAAAATCGGTTCTATTCATCCGATCTTAAAAATTCTTTTTTTGTTAGAAAGCTATGACCTCAGAGACCCGACTTTCATACTTTTTGTCCGTCTGTCTGTACGAACGGACGGACATAAATCTACTATTTGTCGACGAATTTCCCATTGAATTAGCATTGAAATTCAATTTCGAGTCATTTAAATCGCTGAATTTAACTACAAATGCTACGGAAAAGTGATATACGTCAAAAAAATTCAGCGTATCCAAATGAGAATATATTGAAAATTTCAGAAAAGAATTCGAATTCTAAGTACTTCAATTACTTAAAAAACTTTAACATTTAATGCTCATTTAAAAAGCATAGGAAGCCATTTTATTAGAAATAAATCACCATTGCCATGGCAACAATCGCTTGAGAAACTTTAATTCTTTTAGACAATGAATTAAAATAAATTTATTTTTGCGACATCGATCAGTTTGAAATGACGTCAAATATATTTCACTTCAAGATTCTGTATGTAGGTAAGCAATGTTTTCATTCTATTCAAAAGAGAAAAATATTACATATTTATTCTTTGAAATATAATTTTTTGCAAACGATTTAAGTAATAATTATTTAATTCTCGAAATAAAATAAATGAAACTAGCTGAATTTAGCTGGTAAATGTTTAATATAGAATTAATGCTGTGTTTGGCGCCTTTTTACCTGTTAAACACAACTGTTGTTTGGAAGCAGGTTAAGTGACAGATTCTGTTACAAACCTACTTGTTTATTTCTATTTATTATTTTAAGTGCATTTTGGAATAGTTTTATGGGTTTTTTTCTACGAAAAATTAAATATTTATTTATAACTGCAAATAAATCATGCGGACGATAAGTAATATTTATTTTATTTGTGATAGAAAATAAATGAAAATAATGGCTTTACGAAGTTGAAATTATAGCTAGATGCTGCGGTTAGTGAAATTTATTCTTTTGTATATAAATTTAATGTAGAAACGGTTGTTGATGTCACTTACTGTAACGATCCTAGTTTTTTCAAGATAAGAATTTTAGTAAGTATTTAAGTAACAGGAAAGTAGGCTATTTTAGTTCTTTTAGAACTTCTTGTTTATTATTGTTAAGGCTGTTACATCATTGGCCCCCATGCCGAAGCATGAGGTTGGAGCATGTAAACAAAAGATAAACAAAACGATTGAAAAATGATAACTCGGAACAAGAACAATAAATTCATTATAACTGAAAAAGAAAAAAACGCCAGTCTCTGGATGCAAATCGTATCTGGTCTCTAGCCTGATAATATCGACTGTACAGATTTTCTTCATTCAATGAAGTACAGTATGGCAAATGATCTTTATCTATTGTAATCTTGTTTCACAAAGTATACACAAGGGACTGCTATACCAATGCTGTACAGATGTTTAGCAAGGCAATCGTGTCCAGTCTTCTGAGCGAAATACCGGTACTGCAATTAATCGAGGAAAGTCTGGAATTTCAAAGATGGTGTCCCTGCATTTCTTAATTGATTTCTTATTAAAAAAAATTCATGGGTTTTCTTCACCGTACTTTGTATAATTATTTTTAGTGATGAAAATGGTACAGGAATGTTAACTTGTGACTGCAAAAATTATCGGTTCCTTTTTTCTCTAATAAATCGGCCCATGCGTTACCCATATGGGACCCAGAAAGAAACGACCCCCATTATTTTTGGTCAAACCACATGGGGTATCCCACGTAAGTCCCCAGGGTTGCCACGGTCCCTGAAAAACCATTGATTTTCAAAGTCTTGAAAGTGCTTGAAAAACATTATCCACCTTGAAAAGTCCTTAATATTTTGGGCTGATGAATTTATCTTTTTTATTGTTTGTATAATCCAAGAAGGCGGATCAAGTAATTTAAGGTTGATTTTTTAATAACTAATTATTATTTTATAACACATATTTAAGTTCATTCGAAAGTTAGCGAGCTCTTAATCGAATTGAATTTTTTAAAACTATCGTGAAATTTAGGTGTGCATGTTCGAATATGCAGTCCTTGAAAATGGAGAAATATATCTTTGGAAAGTCCTTAAATAGTCCTTGAATTTTTTTTAACCAAAAAGTGTGGCAACCCTGGTCCATTTTTAAAAAATACCAAAAAAGCTAGAAGCGTTATAGACTGTTATTTTCTAGACCAGTTGTTAGGATAAGATTCGAAAGCTTAAAATGTGTTCTGAACTTCAATTACGTATTATATTTTTTCAATGAACTTCGTGCTTTAAAAAAAAAATTAGATTGATTGGCGTTTTGTCTTCCAATAACATTTTGAAATGTACAGTCATAGAGTCCTTTTTTTCATTAAAAATTTTACCTATTAAAATAATTGCCGATTATTAAATTAATGCCTATTATTAAATCTTCAATCAAAAATAATACAAAATTTAGTTTTACTTAATTATACAAACATTTTGTATGCGGAATTTATTTTTAGGATTTAATTAATAAATATGATTTTGTTTCGAAAACAATATTAACGATGGTCGAAAAATTTAAATTTAATGAGCAATTTTAAAGATGTTGCTAGTTTTTTTTAATAGGAATTTCTCTAATAGGAATCCGCTGTTATTTTTTACGCGTTAAATTTTACTTTCGAACAAACGTACTGTTTTATGGCGTTAATTTTTTGTTTTTACAAAACATAATTGCTTCTTTTAGATTAAAGTGTTTCCACTTATATAAAGTATATTTAGTTGCTAACAAAGAAATATCTACTATTGTAAAGGTTTTGAAGATCTAAATGCGAGGGATTTCAATAAAGACTAATCGTTGTGTATAGTTGAAGTAATTTAAGTTTCTTAGAAAGACCATTGAATTGCTTTTACGTATGGCTAATTTATTGGTATTGTAGTTGCATAAAGTATTACTAGACAAAAATCGCATTGCCGGATTTTGAATTTGTTGACATTCGTAAAATCTTTTCAAGAAAATAACTATTTTTATTCTCTTGAATGCTTTACACGGCACCAAGCTATAAATGTTCTTTTTGAAATGAAATTTTAAATTTATATGATATCGTTATTTTTAAATGGAGAAGACATTATCTTCTCTTCCGAAAACGAGGGCTTTAACTTAAATAAAATATTTTTTCCCTATGTTCACTATTGTCATTAAAATAAGGAATAAGGGAAGAAAATTTTATTATAAATTTTTTTTCTGCTTGATGTTATAGAAACTATATTCAAACCTTTTTAGATCCTTCTATTTAAGGAGATTTGCTAAAGAAAAATTATCGTTCTTGGATTACTTTATATTACATAGTTTGTAAGCCTTGGATTGTGGTTTAAAGCTTTCGAAAAGTTAATTTAATATAAATAACTTTTTTTGTATCTCAATTATCTAATTAAGTTTTAAAAAATGTTTTCAACAAGATAACTTATTATTAATAATGATAAAACTAAATATACATTTTTGTATTAAGATCACTGGTCATTTACTAGACTTAATTCTTATCATATTTCATGACAAAGAAAATTACGAATGTCTTTTTTTGGGCGCAGTAGAAATATAAGATATCTTAAACTGTGTATAGATCAACAATTTAATTGAAACTTAATCTAAAAAAAAAAAAAAATAAGCAACGTTTTGGTATTCAAGCATATTTTTATTTACAAAAACAGTCCAAATAAAACGTTTTTAAAACATGTATACAACTTTATACAATCATTTAATAATACAATACGACATTAACCCATAGGGGTTATTACTAGTATTTAAATACTATGATTTTTAATAAATGCTCAATCCAGATTGATTAGAATGTTAAACTATAAACCAAATACTTAAGGTAACCCAAATTAACTATAAGAATTATTATTTATCTAAAATACTTGATATTTATATAAAACATAGCATTTTGCACGATCAAAGATTGATCCTGTAAACTAAATTTTAAAAATACATCTATTTTTAATATACATGTGGCCAATAAAAGGTATTTTTTTAAAAAAAAATTATTGTATTTAGCACCCACAATTTTTAACTGCCTGAACAAATTGTTAAAAAAAATTATAACTTTTTAAAAAAATATTAAGCAACATATTTTAAATAGTGATGCAGATATTTTGTTAACATCTAGCTATGATATACTTAAGTAATATATTAAACACTTCCTGTCAACTTAATTATTTTTTTATTGATATATTTGTTGTAAAACCAATAGTGAATTTTTATTCATATTTTACCGTTTTTAAATTGTTTATGTGTATATCGTGTGTTTCCATCGATTTGCTCGTTGTGTTATATTTGTGTTTGTTTTTCGTCATTTTATTTGGCTTCCCAAATAACTATTAATTAAAAACTAAAAATTACTGCCATTTGTAATGTGCAATTGGGTTTTCTTTGTAGATTTCGTTTGTATAATTTTTAGTGTAGTCTGGACGGTCTCTTGGATCCCTTGACAGCCAATATATTAAAACTGTTTTTTTCCCTTCGATATCAATCAGGATAATTAAAAAATTGTGCTTATTATTAAGCATTTTCCGATATTCCTTTGAAATGCTTCAAATTGCGAGTAAGTTCACGTTATTTAGTCACTTCAAGAAAGAAATTGCTTCGAAACCCTTTTTCATTTAAGATACATTAAAAACATTTGTTCAAATAAAGAGTTTTGACATTTTTTTTTAAAACTAAAACCAATTAATGTAACTACTTAGTATGCTATCATCTATTTGGGATCCAATTATATTAATATCAATCAACTCAAAAAACACATTTAGGATTTTTTTTTATTGTTTTTTGATTTAGCAAGAAAATGAATTAAAATGTCTTGATGTGGTTGAAAAAGTTGGTGATTGAAGGCTATTAAATCGACTTCCAAATAAGTATTGTCCATCATATTTTAGTAAAGAGACCAATAAGAAAATATCTGCATATCATTTTTGATTTTTGCTCTTTCATTAACCCACCATTTGTCATTTCACTTGAGCTCTACTTAACTATTAAAACTAGTTTTTTTAATAGGCGCTTTATTCAAATCGCATTTTAATTTTAAAATTGATCGAAATATGTCAACATCCAATGATGATTGATGTTGTCGAAATCCGCGGCACAAGCAAGAAAGCCATAGATAAATTCTACCAGACCTTTTACAGTGCCAATCAACGTGTAAAAAAAGTCAGCATATATTTTTTAAAAAAAAATCAAACTTTGACAAATGTTATAGTAGTAGATATAGTTTTAAAGGTTTTTATTTCGGAAATTATAAAATTATTTTTGTCGATCACACATGTTTACATCATTTGGAATAGTTTAAAATCTTATTTCATTTTTTTAAAAATTAGCTTGCTTCAGATGACGTATTTCTTCCAACTTTTATTCCTGCATTTCCTTCGATCGGTGATCTGATTGGTGCTTATATCCGATGTGACATTGATACACCAATCGATGCTCGAGAAATAATTAAGTTTAATTCTGTGGTTCTTTTGCCACTTAACTAACGGCCATGCTTCAGGTTTCATCTTATTTTTGTAGTAAATTTAAATGAATGCACCAATTAGTGATTTATAGTGCAAACAAGGAGGGTGTGTATTTGATAGATGCTTTTCTAAATTTTATTTCCCAATGCTTTAGTAAGGAGGAGATGCTCATCAGCGTTTCTTTTAATTAAATCTTTCTGAAATCTATCTTTTCTAAAGAGACTCTAAGTCTTATATTAGCAAGCACAATAGGCGAAAGCTTTATGTAAAGTTTAATGTCCATATGTAACTGTTATTCACTGGTCGTTGCTACTACACTTTTTAATTACGAGTATAATAGTTCATGTAATAAAGATTTCTATAAGATCGAAAAGTTGTTAATGTACTAATTGCCTAAACATTTCATTAAACATCCAATATATTTAACTACATCTAAAGCATATTTTGATAATGTTTAATTAAAAATAAATTGGCTTAAAGCATACTATTTAAATATCTTTTTGAGATCCATGCTAAAGGTATAAATTTATACAGTATTTTTCCTTTAGATTGATTGCAGCTTCAGTAACATTACAGAAGCGGTCAACCATAGGGGGGGG
The DNA here is from genome assembly GCA_023701765.1 of Hylyphantes graminicola. Taxonomy (NCBI): domain Eukaryota; kingdom Metazoa; phylum Arthropoda; class Arachnida; order Araneae; family Linyphiidae; genus Hylyphantes; species Hylyphantes graminicola. Next base: position 28,114,407 of record CM043118.1, on the reverse strand, counting down.
GGGGGAATTTAACTGCACAATGTACTGTTAGTATGAAGAGTTAATTGTTTCTATGAAGATTTGTTTATGAATTTATGTTAATGTTGCAATTTTTGATTGGATTGAACTTGCTAAACCAATTAAAGCAATCCAAAAATAAATACAATCACTTTTCAATAAATATGCTCGATGTGTTCATCTAGAGTAATTACTTGTTTTCAAAGAAACTATTTGTAAATTACTAGCTCGGCATCAGAACATTTTATGTTTGTGCAGTTCATATCACGCAATGATTGGAATATGAAACTTCTTTTTGTTGTATTCATATCAAGCGTGCGTGCTATGTCTGAAGAAAAAACTATTTCTCATAGTAGAGAGCTGTTATTTTGACAGTTTCAAACGTGTGTGGTACCCAGATATTTTAAAGAATTATTAACCTATTACTTACACTGTATTCTTCAAGTTTCACGAAAATCTAAGAAGTGCTTGTCTTAGTACCATTCTTTACCTCTTAAGTATTGTCTTGTTCTACAGCTAACGGTTATTTTCTTAAGTTGTAAATTAATTTTAATTTCTGCCCTATATCTATAATTTTTAAAGAGACACCGTGTTCATACGTTTATTTTCCCTTGTTTTGAGAGTCGTCTGTAGCAGATGCGATGCCCAGTGTGTATATCTGTGTAACTGCGTGTGTACTTCGAAATCAGTATTGCCAATTCTCTTCAGGAAAATAATATCGATAGCTAAAGCTGCTTCAAAAAGAAATTGCTATTTCAACAATTTATGAAATTTCGTCCGAAAAAGTTTTAATGCGGCACACGTTTAAGTTTATTTTTTATATTATTCAAACAAAATTTTAAATGAAAAACCTTTTTTTCATTTTAAAAATAGTTTTTAAATATATTCGTGAGTCAGTGCTAGGTCCTTCGCAAAAGCATCTTTCGCGCATTCCTAAGGATGACTCCGCTTGTTTTTTTTTTATATTTTTAAATTTAACTAAAATGGTTTTAACCCATTTCAGATGATTAGCAAGAAAATTTGCCTCGCAAATATATAAGCTTTCTGCTTAAATTTTGTTCTGCAATTTATCTGCTTTCTGCAATTTATCTAAATAAACAAAATACAAGATAAATTGTCCCGGTCTATGGCTTTTTTTATGTGGGACCATTTAAGTTACACGAAAAACGAATTAAAAAAAATAAAGCTATACACTCTTAAAACAAACCAGTGATTTTAACTCAGTCTGGTTAATTTTTACTCCTCCAGTCTAGAAAATGCACTTCTCCTTTTGGGGCGGATCCTTTGTGTGATAAACCTCCGACAGGATCACTCCAAACGAGTGATATTAACTCAGTCTGAGTTAATATTCACTCCTTTCCAGTGTCGAAAATGCACTTCTCTTACTGGGGTAGATTTCACTCTTTTGTTTTAAGAGTGTATATATTTTTTTATTATTTGGAATGGTATTTACAAAGTCGCTAATGGGCTGAGATAGAGGAAAACTAACAGAAATACATACTAACCGCTCTCTATAAAAATACTGATTCTGATTTGCATGTATACAAGTAGGTGGCATTTCCACAGTTGAGGCGTACAGTAGTCACCGGCTGTTAATGAGTACCTGTCACCATTTTCAACGGTTCCTAGCTTGAGATTCGTGTTTTTTGGCCTGTCAAGACCAGAAGCATCGCGGCATATTTAAGATGTCAATCTGTTTGCGTGGGCTAAATACTTCAAGACAAAGCAAGTGAAACGCATACGATATAATTGAAGGGTGTAGTTGCAAAACTCACTTTCTCCAAAGCAAGATTAAGATATAGGGTACGTCCATTGGCGACTTTTGATAAGTGGTAAATTCAATTAGACGAAGTCGCCATTGAATGGGCCGGACCCCATGTCTGTTAGGGGCTGAGGAGCCCAATCGGTTAGGCACTCGCCTAGCATGCGAAAGGTCCCAGGTTCGGGTCCGGCCATCGCCAAAATATCTTCCGACCTATAAACGACCTGTGCAGCCCAAAAAAATTTCCGACGAATAATACCCCGTGTAAGGGAGTGCACGTTAAATAGTCTTCTACCACCCTCAACCATTTTTGCCCGAGAAACTTTAATTTATATTTTATTAAAATCTTCATGAAATTTATTTTCGTACTGATTTATACAGTTTGAAATGATGTTAATATATGCCACATATGAGATTCTTTAATTGTTTCTATTTGTTTAAAAAGAGACACAAAAATTTTTTATTCTAAAAATCGGAAGTAATTTTCATTAACATTTATTCATGTATTAATTATGGGCTGGGTGTTAAAACTGTGTCAGGACTTTTTTCTTTGTGGACATAGAAAAGGCCACAATTTAAATTGAAATTCAGAAATGGGAAACTGAACGATAAAATAGATTTTTGAATTAAAAAAAAGTTATTCTAGCCATATACCCCCGTTGTCTTTCCTCGGGCGCCTTAAACCTTTTTAAAATTACTAGGTCTATATTGTACGAATCCATTTGTACAAAGACTTGAAATGGAAGTGTTATTACATACCAAATCTCGAATTTTCTCATGGTCATACATGATCAAATGGTGGTTAAAAATTTATATTTTTTTAAGAACAACGAATTTAAGTTTTAAATTATAGCCAAAAGTACAATTTTGTTGACGCCTAATGATTATAACATTTCCTTCATTCGAGTTCTGTCAAAATGTGGAGTGAGCATTTCTACTGTTTTGACCGTCAATTGTAAACTGTGGTTGTGTTTTTCCCAAGAATCATTTCTACCGATATAAGTAATTGTCAGCCGCGATCTTGCATAATAGCCGTCTATGATAACTAGCTCAGCACGGTTATGATTTGTAAAAAGATAAAATTTAACTCGCTTTTATGGATTTCCTAAAAATAGTTATGTGCACTCTTAAAACAAACGAGTGAATTTAACTCAGTCTGAGTTAATTTTCATCCTTTTCAGTGTCGAAAATGCAGTTATCCTATTGGAATAGATTTCACTTTTTTGTTTAGTTAAAACTTCAACGGGATCACTCCAAACGAGTGATTTTAACTCAGTCTGAGTTAATATTCACTCCTTTCCAGTGTCGAAAATGCACTTCTCCTTTATGAGTGGATTTCACTCATTTGTTTTGTTTTAAGAGTGTAGAGTCAAATCGAAGAGAGCTGTATCCTTGAATGGCTGTGAAAGTCCGGATGTATGCACCGAGATATGCATTGTGCATTTAAATGCTAACACTGTCGACTGCAGATTTATCTTTCCTTGACTTTTTTTTTTATTTAAATATCAAAAGAAAATGAAGCATTGGAGATATTCTGTTGTACGTCAATTAGCAAATTAAAGTTATACTTCATTTGCATAGAATCTTGTATTTTAAATGTATGTGCGTCGTGGGTTTTGCTGTATGTATTAAACGATTTTTTTTCAGTTTTTTCAAATTTATTTTTTATATTTTTTGACACTTCAGTGTTCAAAAACATAATGTTTTGCTTTTAACATTTTAAGAAAATGTTGATTCTTGCATAAATGTGCTACAGAAACACTTTTAATTTCTCATAGTTTTAAGTGACGTTATGTAGAGCTAGTACGTCCATGTATTTCGATTTAAAGCTGCAAATTTTATGTTTGATTTCAGCTGTAAATATAAGTAACTTTCTTGGAAGTAAAAAGTTTTCTTACGGTGTTACACTGAACTTCTCACGTTAGTTTCTCTGTCACTTGACTTTGCTTCTAAATTACGACGCCCGTCGCCAATAGCCATAGTTCCTTGAAGCCACTTGTTCCACATTAATTCAACTCGATTCTCATATGGACTCCATTTAATATTTACTATGTTTAAGATGTATAATAACTTTGAATATACGCGTGTTAAAAAAAATTAACTGGACTCTTTCTTATGTGTTCTTCTATATCCGCCCTTTCTTCCATTCAACCTTGCCCTCGTCCACATCAACCTTTAACCAAAAATTATCTCTGAATAATTAAAAAACACGAAATATCCCATGCCCTATTAAACCCAATAATTACACATCACGGTTGATATTGTTGGCAGATATTAATTAAGCACTAATACCCTTTCATTATTCACTCCACAATTAAACAGACTTTCATCAGTGGCCAACTCTTCCCATAAGAAACCCTTTTAATTCTGAAGCGGGGAATGTCTAATACCGAACAACAATTGTTGTTGCCTGCTATCGTTGGGTCATCGCATCTCTCTTCCGACTATGGCCCAGTTCCTTAACAAGATTATTAAGTGCTCCTCAGCACTGGTGAGCAAGCACCTTCTATCTTATCGTGACGAGGAATAATTTTGGTTGCGATATGCTCGTGAACTGCTATTGTTGAGCACCGTTTTATAATGATATCTTAAAGGTTTTTTTATTTGTATTTTGCATGAATTACATTGCTGGACAGATGGATGGCTCTGTTTATGAGGAATTCATTCGTTTGATTCGAGATTTTTTCTCGTTAAATATTACAAAACGTGTGTAAATTTTATATGAAATGAATTTTGTTTTATCCTACAAAGCTTTTAGTGATAGGGGTACATACTTTTTTCGTTTCCCAATCTTATAGGAAGGCATAGAAACTGAGGACGTTTACATTGCTTGTCTATGTTCTTCTAATATTTTACAGGGTGGTAACTGAACCTTTAAAACCTGGAAATCAGGGAATTCTCAGGGAACTTTTTAATTCTGGAAATATCAATTAATTCTCATTGAATTTTTCAAATTTTGCAAAATATCAGGGATTTTGTTTTTCCATTTTGGAATACTTAAACAGCAGGCTTAGGTTCTTGGGATCACTACTAACGGACATTTTTTTAAAATATATTCTGGTTGATAGAATTTGCATAGAGGACCAATTTTATCTTGGAGGAACGATCAATCTCTCTTGCGAATCATGTTATAAAGGGGTTCGGAAAAGTTAGGTAGGCTAGGCTTATCCATAATCTGGAAAGTCTAAATGCCCGCCATGTCTGGATTAAATTTTCTGTACTGCATTGAATCGTATGTATTGCATGTTTTCTAGGTAATTATAAAATCAGAGAATTTTTTATGAAAGTATCAGGGAAATAATGGACATCTGGGGAACTTTTTGTCTAGGATTTTGTAACCACCCTGTTTTAATTTCGCTATACATTTTCCTATTGAACTTTACTGACATTTTGAGGTCGGAGATTATTTTTAATTATTTGTATCAAACTTGAACCAAATAATGAAAATTTTCTCATTTAGGAAATTTTTGTAAATTTTTAGGATGATCTCTGCTGATTACACTCAAACCTCGTAGTTACATTCAATTACTTTTAATTGGAACTTAATTACGTTCCCTCTACCTTGTGAGATGCTTTTGTATCCTTCGGATAAATCGAATCACGCTTAAAGCAAATTATGTAAGTCCCTTGAGATTCGTTTTAATGAGGTTTGACTCATTCTGATGCATTTCTCTGTACGTATACTTATTGCTACAGAGCTAAATGGTAATGCATGCTGTAGTAATGCTAACTTCAAACAAGGTCCAATGGTGATTAATTTCTATAAGCATTTAATTAGCTTTAAATTTAAATTTTTAAAAATTCAATTGTGCTTAAGTGCCTACTTGGGAGACACATAAGAACTTTTTGTGCGTGCTTAAAACAAGTTTATGGTACGATTTCATCTATTAATATTTTAGGATACTATCATGATTATAATCGAATTGTAGCCGATTAGTAATTAAAGAAAAACAAGAAGTTCTAAAAGAACTAAAATAGCCTACTTTCCTGTTACTTAAATTCTTACTAAAATTCTTATCTTGAAAAAACTAGGATCGTTACAGTAAGTGACATCAACAACCGTTTCAACATTAAATTTATATACAAAAGAATAAATTTCACTAACCACAGCATCTAGCTATAATTTCAACTTCGTAAAGCCATTATTTTCATTTATTTTCTATCACCAATACAATAAATATTACTTATCGTCCGCATGATTTATTTGCAGTTATAAATAAATATTTAATTTTTCGTAGAAAAAAACCCATAAAACTATTCCAAAATGCACTTAAAATAATAAATCTAAATAAACAAGTAGGTTTGTAACAGAATCTGTCACTTAACCTGCTTCCAAACAACAGTTGTGTTTAACAGGTAAAAAGGCGCCAAACACAGCATTAATTCTATATTAAACATTTACCAGCTAAATTCAGCTAGTTTCATTTATTTTATTTCGAGAATTAAATAATTATTACTTAAATCGTTTGCAAAAAATTATATTTCAAAGAATAAATATGTAATATTTTTCTCTTTTGAATAGAATGAAAACATTGCTTACCTACATACAGAATCTTGAAGTGAAATATATTTGACGTCATTTCAAACTGATCGATGTCGCAAAAAATAAATTTATTTTAATTCATTGGCTAAAAGAATTAAAGTTTCTCAAGCGATTGTTGCCATGGCAATGGTGATTTATTTCTAATAAAATGGCTTCCTATGCTTTTTAAATGAGCATTAAACGTTAAAGTTTTTTAAGTAATTGAAGTACTTAGAATTCGAATTCTTTTCTGAAATTTTCAATATATTCTCATTTGGATACGCTGAATTTTTTGATGTATATCACTTTTCCGTAGCATTTGTAGTTAAATTCAGCGATTTAAATGACTCGAAATTGAATTTCAATGCTAATTCAATGGGAAATTCGTCGACAAATAGTAGATTTATGTCCGTCCGTTCGTACAGACAGACGGACAAAAAGTATGAAAGTCGGGTCTCTGAGGTCATAGCTTTCTAACAAAAAAAGAATTTTTAAGATCGGATGGATAGAACCGATTTTGGAAGGGGGGTACGGACAGACGGACGGACAGACGGACAGACAGACGGACGGACGGACGGACATCGACCGCATGTCAATACCTACTTTTTTATTTTTTTTAATTCTTCGAATTAAAAAAAAAAAGAAAAGTAGGCTAAAAATGGAACCAGCGTTGCGAAATGGTATAGTGTCAACATTAATGTTAATTTTAACAAATCAATGAAAACGGAATTATTTTTTCTTACTGTGAGAACCTGTTTTTTTTTTCTTATGTAGAATCGCATGATATACGGCTTATACCAGACAGCTCTAGAAATATCCGAAAGAGGCGGAACCCAAAAGAAGGTCGATTTTCTCCGTTATAAGGGTGTGGTGTATCTGCCCAATGAAGAATACACATTTCGATGCTTGTTATTTTTGAATTATGGATATAATTTTACCTACCAGATTGTGAACTTAGTGTGTACTATTATATCACAGTTATATATTTCATTATAGCCTTGTTTTAATTTCAAACAATGGAAGGTTTAAACATGACTATCAATTTTATTGTTTTACTCGACCATTTAAATTGTTTTAAATAATAATTTGTTTTATTGTTATGCATTTTACTTTTATTCTGATTCTAAAAGGAGTTTATAGACTTTAAGAGAAGCAATCAATGATAAATAGTTTGAATCCGTGTTTATAGATAAAGGAGTTCACAAAAGATTTAATCATTCTAAACTCATCATTCAAAATTCTTAAAGATTGCCTGCGTTATTTATGTATTAGTAACGGTATTTATATATCCGGTTATTTGTTATTTGAGTTTTTTCCCACCATAATTGATTTATCTGTGTTTTATAACACTGTGCTTTTCTGATTCAGACTGAATTGTACAATATCAAAGCGAAATGTCAAATGTACACTCCATGCCAACCTAACTTGGGTAAAAACAAAGAGTAAAAAGGCAGACGAAAAAGCGCGATTGGTTCGTTAGTTGTAAGGTAATATTTACATACAAAAGGATCTGATACAATTTAACCAAAATTTTCTTTTCATTCTGAAAAATTGCCAAATTTTCTCATACAATATTCAAATCTGTTAGTCCTTAAACGAAATTAATGTTTTAAACATGTTTTCTGGATGGATTCGCAAATAATTTATGGAACTCTTTACATGCGCAGAAAGATCTTCTCCATAGCATATTTCTAGTTACCCAACTTAGGTTGGAAAGGAGTATAGTTTTTTAGTAAAGTAATAGGAAAACATATAGTGATATTGGGAAGTAAAGATTTCTAAGGTAGGCATTAAATGAACAAGGGTACAGCTGTGGAAATAAAAAAGTACCCACTTGAGGTTATTTCCTCCGTTATTCATCCTAAAGAATCGGACCTTTTTGACATTGTGATCAATTAACATTCTGAGTTAATTGCATGACACAAAATTTGCATAAGGGACCATCTTCATATGAAAAATGTTACTAACTTTAAAATTTCCAATAGCAACACTCCTTTTTGAATCCATATTTCAAATCTCTGACCTATGTTAATACGAAATGCCAAGTTTTGTTAGTTTTTAAGCATTATTAGAGGAGTTAGAGACGTGCAAAGTTTAGGTCCCATAATGTTAAATGAGTTGCACATAAAAAAACTATCCCGATCTATAAATAATTAAGATAATGAAACGATTTTTTTACTGAAAAGAAATTATAATAACCCAAACAAAATGCATTCAATATTGGGGTATTTAAAACAATTTTTATATTTTTAAATAATTATTATTTTGATTTTTAAAAAAAAATATGAATGGAAACCCCTTAATATTTTTAAAGAAATAAATTTAAGACAAGTTTAAGCGAAATCCCAATTTTTAAAAATGTTTATTCATAATTTGCTGAGTAAATCACAAAATACTTTATAATTACCCTTTAGGGGACTGTGTATAAGATTACGTGTGTAATTGATAAATTAAGACGGCTTTGCATGCATGCTTGCTTGTCATTTTAGAGCTGGTCCCCAAAAGGTCCACAAGTGATTCGATTGAATAACTCGTCAAATATTCATCCAAATGTAACAAAAACTTAGATTAAAGGGTTTTCAAGAGTGCTTAACATTTCTAAGTTATTAAAATTGGGTGTTGCTATTGGAAATTTCAAAGATCGTAATATTTTTAATATGAAGACGGCCCCTTATGCAAATTTTGTATCGTGCAATTTACTCAGAATGTTAATTATACACAATCTCAAAAAGGTCCGATTCTATAGGGTGACTAACGGATGAAATAACCTCAAGTGGGTACTTTTTTATTTCCACAGCTGTACACTGTGCCGCCTTTAATTTAATTTTTCCCCTTCAATCATTATTTCTAAAATTTATAGAAACCCATTTTAACATTTTTCGTAAGAGAAATTTCACGAGTTAACATAAAAAATTTCTTATACGAAAGAAAAAGTAAATTTACAAATAAAATAAAAAATAATTGTATTTTCTACTGCTACATCCTGAAATAAGCCATTTGATTTCATAAAGAATATACAAATAGAGAATTTTTTGCATATAAACAATTTATGTATTGAATACTTTTCTGTTTAACCTTTTTTTTATATTTCTGAAATTTAAAACAAAAGTTATTTAAAACAATCCATTTTATATAATGCTTTTATGTTTGAATGCTTATGTTCCGTATATACGTGGTTATGATGACGTGTTAGGATTTCAAAATATTAATGTAATATGTATTTATCGATTTTCAATTTTTTACCCATTTTAAAATACGAAAACTAAACGATTTGTAAATTCAGGCGATAACCAGCACATTTCCAATGAAATTGTATTTCAACAACTTAAAAGTTTTCTATTTCCTTAACGTTTGATTTATGGAAAATCGTTTGTTATTTGGAAAATCGTAGTTTTGTCATAATAATTTTAATACGAAACGTTTAACTGACTGAAAAGAATTTGATCTCTTACCAATGTTTGTTTTTCTAGTGTTTATTTTCAAGTTTTGAATTGCGTTTTATATTTTATACCATAATATATTTATTTTATCACCTTTTACTAGTTTAAAGTAATGCAATGTTTATTTTGGGTTTTCTCTAATTAGTTCTTTGTATTAAAAACTAACCTTTTCCATTACTATCGTATTATTTTCTGTCGAAAATGTTTATTGTTTAAATATATTTGTTTATTATTTATTATTCAAATATATTTGTTTTATACTAAAACTCTCACCTATATAAACATGTTACGGAATGTCACTATTTTCATATAAGTGTTAATGTTTTTATGGTCGAATTTTTCTATGTGAATTTGAAAATGAACAATGACAAAAAAAATTCCATGTATGACTTTTAAGCCAGGGATTTGTTGGATAAGTTTTGTGGTAGAACTATCACACAGTTAAATGTACTTTTAGACACATAGGATAGACTAACCAGTGAATAAACGTTTAAGGCGCTGCGTTCGCCAGTGAATAAACACCAGGACATAATGACCAGGACAACCAACCATATGTCAGATAGCTTCCTACTACATGGGAGGAAGTCAGTGTTGTCAATCCATATAGTGAAATAATTTTCAATCCTTATTTTTTAATTGTATTTGCCAAATGTTCATTCACTGGGGCCTGTTCACTCATTGGTCAGTCTACCCTATATGCTTAAACTCTAGATTTGAAATGAAACTGTTAAAACGTAATATTGACCATTTTATCAGTCTTTTTTAAATTATCGAAATGTTACGGACCACATGGAATAACAATTTTACTGTAATTTTACCATTTTACTATGTTAACATGTTTAAAATTTTACTTAATTTACTATGTTTAATTTGAAACATGCCCAAATTTCGGCAAAATATATCGGAATCGATAAGTTCTTGTACAATTCGTATTAATCTGAATTTTTGTATGTGCAGTTACAGATTTTATTGTTTTTGATATTACAAGGATAGCTTACTAAAATAATTTTATTCTTTTCAGGTGAGTGATGGATTCTTACTGTTATTACCATAATGCTGGGTATCACTATGAAGTATGTTATTTTATCCTGTGGCAGGTGTTTTGACCAATACGTTTGAGGTTGTCCTTTTGTGATTTCATTAGTTTTATTAAGTAGTAGTAATTAAATTCACATTTATTAAATATTGTTTATTATTATTGACTTAACTGTATTATCTTAATTCTCAAAATTTAATTGTGTATTTTTGGAAAGTGATGCATTTACATAACTCTATATGATTCTTCTAATTGATGTTGGGTGTAAGGATGTTTATTTACTTAGTTGAATTTTGCTAGTATTTACCGACAATATTTATTATTTATTCTTTTTTTATACTTATGTGTATAAAAAAAGTTAGGTATTTGCGCTGCCTAGCATCATATTGCTTGTAAAGGAAAAGAACGTTTTACATTAATCTTATTCTACTTAATATCTACGAAAATACAAATTTATTGAGAAACGTTGAAATCGTTAATCTGCATCTCTTGTCTAAAATTTAATTGAACTAAAATATTTTGCATCAGAAATAATTTTCTTTAAAGAAAACTAAAAAATAAACTTTGTAAATGATGGTAGCATATGATATGCAGAGATAGAAAATACGGAAATACCGAATCGCTAATTTACTTACAGTTTGCCATTTCAAAATTGTTCATCGATGTTGAAAAATTGTTCTGTGTTTTTAAAAAGTTTTAAGCGGACCTATCTTTGCCCTGATGTCCCTCCATGTCTGCATATTTTTAGCTATGCGAAATTATGTTTAGAGTATCAGGTGTGCATAACGACAGTCTACTTTTTTTTTTTTTTTTTTTTTTTTGTGGAAGCACATTGCAAGGATTTTTTTTATTATTTTTATTTTGGCGAAATGTGTTTTAAGCTAAAATGTCTCGATAAAGCCTTTGATTTGAAATAATTTGTATGTTTCGATTGCTGCATACTGTAAAATCGGTTACTTTTCTTTAAAAAAAAAGCTTCAGCTAAAATTTATCGTATGTCCATTTGCTAAAAAATATTATTTCGGTTAATAAAAGTAAAATTTTCAACAAAACTATGTTTACATGCTTTTCGGTATCAAAGGAATAAACTCCATAGTTGTATTTATATAATAATTTTTTTTTTAAAAATTGAATTGTTTAATACATATAAAATATTATTCACCTAGACATGCAAATGCAGTAGTAGATTTACACGACTTTTGTTTCCGAATAGTGGAAATTGCATTTAAGCTATTTCCATGTATGAGATTATCGCATTACTTTCTCGAATCGTGCATATGCGGCCGAATGCTCTTAATAAGGCACGACTTCTCGATTTGGCCCTCTAGTAATTATCCCAGTCGTGCAAAGGTTAATATCTCAGAGTACCGTATAAATAAGGACGATTTAGAAGAAAATGCCTTCTGTTTTCTTTTACAATGCTGTAATTACGTCCGTGTAGTTTGGCTGCGTTTCTTGTAATGCATCGGGGTTTAATTTGAAGTGGATCTTAAGTAAATATATTAAGTTTGGGCTTTGATGTACATAACATTTTGGGTGGCTGACTTGTTCAGTGGTTTTGGAGATGCGTTGAAAGCGTAATCGTGTAGTCACGCTCTTTTTGGGGATTAACGCGGACTATCAAAGAAATTACTTTCATTATTTGCTCAGTGCATTTGTAAGAGAAGGCGCTTTTATAATTCTTCGATCGAATTAGGAATAAATATATTTGTTTCGTTGCTAATTTATGTATAAAACGTTTTGCAAACCACTAAAGTAGACCAGTAAGAAAACGATAAAAATTTATCCCATCAACCCCTAGTAATATTTTGTGATATTTAGATCGAGCCCCCCTCCCCCCTATCAATAAATATAATGTTTAAGAAAAGTGTTAATGTTTTCAAAATGTAGTTGTTTTCTTTTAAAATTTAAACTTTCTAGTTTTTCTTCTGCATATAACATTAAGCGATCGTGAAATCCAGATGTAAAAGGAATTACGTTTTGTGATGTTGCAGTTTTAAATGAAAGTCGTGTTTAACCTTTTCAGCAGTCGACAGTGATCATACACCACTTTCACTCTTAACGAAATTGACTTAAAATTAGGCTAATTTAATTATGCAGATGATGTTTTTTGTTGTTATTTTACTTATATTTTAAACAAACTCATTAAAACCTACGTTTGGCTTAAAACTATTTAAACTACTTGTTAAATTTCATTTTTACGTTTTAGTTGTCTTTTTAAAATTGACAAGTTTATATTCAAGTTATTTTGTATGCACTGCATGTACCATAAATCGGCACTGTTTATGAATAACTGCTGTTAAGCATTCCATATTCCTTGTTAATTAACCACTAATTACTCTGGATACCTGTCTTTTTAGTCCTAGCTAATAAACAACATTCTGAGTTGGTAGGCGGGAACTGAATTTGCATTTGGTGCTGTGTTGTATAAAATTGAGAAACTTTGGTTTTTATGACAATATTAACTCTTTATAGGTTAGAAATATTGAGCATTGTTATAATACCCTAAAGCTCAGTTTTAGTTATTGGTTGATGGGTACAAGCTTTATTCAATCGAATACTTCAAAATTAATTTCAAAAGAATTTGCGAAAAGTCAATGGGTTCCAGTGACGCTTCAGATTGAGTCATAAATATAAATTTATTGAGTTATATGTATTCAAAAATGTTTTTAATATAAATAATATTTTTTATTAAGAATCAAATGCCGAATGCAGTTAATTGTTAAAAGTCCCAAAGCCAAAAGCCAAACTTTTGTACTTCTGAGCTTTTTGAGCTTTGAAAGTGGGTGACGGACGGGTTTTTACTTAATAAACGAAGTGTGGAAGCTAAAATCAGTTCATTTAGTTATGTTTTGAAGGTGATAGATATTTTCAATTTTGGATGTCGATATGAAATATTTTGTTTATATTTAAGTGGTGAGCAGTACTATATTATCGACTCTTCGAAATACAAATTAATTTTAGCAAACGATATTTGTTAAGGAATAGGGGAGAGCCGGGCTAAACTGTACACCTATTTTTTTTTGGGGGGGGGGGGGGGGGGGCTTAGATTTCAAGCTAGACGATCCTATCAAGTACTATAATCTAGCGACAAATCACGCAAGTTTACAGTATATATATCGTTTTGCTATGCGTATGAGTATCAGTGTCTCGATAAAGAAAAAGTATTTTACCTTTTTCTTCTAATTTTCGTCCAGTACTAAATAAAAGGTAAGTGAAGAGTCTGTACTTGTATGCTAGTAACCCCAAGATCATAATACACCACTTCTCTTAAGCTCATTTTTGGTAGTTAGCGATGATTGGTTAAGTAATAGAATTTATGGTTATTTTAATATATTGCCGCAAGGTACAGTTTGGGGGTATATTGTACCTAAGTATACGGTCAAATTATAAGTGGCTTTTGTTCAGATAACCTTTACTTTGTTATTTACTATCTATCGTTGAATCTCCTTTTGAGTATGGTATAGACCCGCTCGCCCCTAAATGTAGGGTTGTCGATGAAAAATAGTTTGTTTGATTTTGACATTTAAGTTTTATCTTAAACTAATTTTCTAAGTGCTGTCTTTGGCGCTTTTTTTTAAACGCTTAAGGGGGGGGGGGGTAGCTGTTATAAGTTACAGATCTACATAGTACAGTACATATACTTGTTTTATGAAACGCATTTGCTCAAAATTGTAACTTTTCACTGTATCTTGAAGTTTTTAGAATGACATGCTTTTTATTATCTAAATTGTGTTTGTATAATTGTGCAAACGTATAATAGTCTTTTAATGTTATTTCCAGTGAGAATAAAATAGGTTATTTGACTTTCTTAAAATAATTACCAAATGCTTTGTTTTTCAAACATTGCACATAAATACACTATTTTAATTAACTTTAATGTATTTTGTAAAGGTATATGTAATGAATTCTCACTGTTGCTTGAAATTACCTGTTGAATTATAAGCATTTAGAAATGTGTTATTGAATATTGTTTCTTATTAAGCCACAGATTTTCAATTAGCCAATTGCATTTTAATGATATATTTACACAACCCTCTTTTATGTAGCATAAAGTTTTTATAATTATGGTAATTACGAAGTTTGTAATTCGTTATTTCTTGTCAAGCATAATTCCAAGCTAAACTTTGAAGTTTAATTACAAATTGTTTAAATTAGTTACTCGCTTTTGATCCTATTATTTACTTAAATCTGGTTGCCATGAATTACTGTTTTGTTACTAATTTGACGAGTGTTATCCGGGGCTGGGTTTTTATCGTCGAAAACTAACATTTCCCATCCCAGCGGGAAAAACTGGGAAATCTTTTTTTCTGAGAAAAACTAGGAACTACATTTTTTCAGGTATCTACCTTATCTAGGAAATTCCTTGATTTCCTTATTAAAAATTAATGCCTTAATTAAAATTAAATTCCTTTATTAAATTTGTTATAAAAGTAGACGTCAGTTTTCTTTTGTTCAACGCTAGAATACAAAGATTGGGATGTAGTGTTATAGTTTTATATTTTATTTCTAAATTTAGTAGGCATAACTCAATAACTATTTATCCTGTACAATATTTGAATAAATATTTACCAGGCATATTTTAATAAGTAATTATGGTTATGCAGGGGGTTATTTAAATAATAAACCAAAGTACGTATGATTATTATATTACCATACATCTAAATAAGTAAAGAAGATTTGTCAAGTTTTAAAAATTTTAAGACCAAGATGAATATTTATTAAAATACAAAATTAAAATCATTTTAGTTAATCCCATTAAATAAATAACATTTAGTAATTAATTGTTTCAGTAATTATGTTTTTTTCCCAGCGGGAAAAACCTAATTTCTCCCTGGGTGGTAAATACCGGTTTTTACCATGGTATTTACCGGGGGTGGTAAAAACTATGCCAACCCTGGTGTTATCCGCGGTTTTTGTACAATGCCTACGAAAAGTGTAAAAATCCCAATGCTCGTAAACTTTACGCATTTTTTCTTGCTGTCATCAGTCCTTCCATAAAAAGACTTGTTTCACACTTTAAAGATTACAAAATGCATAAGTAATATTTATTAATAAAAATAGACTAAAATTTCCTCACGCCCCAAATAGCATAGCAAAATAGAAAAGAAAAAAAAAAAAGAAGACACATATCGAATCATTTCATTACCATCTCCTAAAGGGGGATAACAATGCAAATAAATAGGAAATTCTCGACAAAATAATAAAAAGATGAAAAGACTGCCGAATTTCTCAGCTCTGATTCACAGTTTAACTATAGGGTCCCGAGGCCATTTACCCGCATCCAACTTGCGATTTGTCAGGTTGACAAGGTACTAAGTAAACTTTTCAACAAAATAAATAACAAACGAACATAATTACATTTAATTCCTGACATTGTCAAAAAGTGGCTATGATTAAAATCAGGCTTTTTCGTTCAGCGATAGAGGTGAAAAATATCCAACTTTTTAAGTCTGCTTTTTCCTTTTTTTTAAACTTTAAAGATTTTTTTTAAAAAGTGTATTAACATATCGTTTTCAGTCCGTCTGATCATATTCCCTTCCAAATTTAAACTAACAATCCAATTTAAAATGTTCTTTTTTTATGTCTCTGATGTCATACTTTAATTTTTATAATTTCTCCGTTGTCATTTGTCTTTCATATCTGTATGTGTAGCACCTTAAGAATTTCTTTGAGTATTTAAGTAAGAGGAAAGCTAGGCTATTCTACCATGTAATACTTGCTGGGTAACGTTACTATATAAAATTGGTGAATGTTTGGCTCCCAGTTTAATAAAGTCACTTTACACCAAAGGTTTACAGTGATAGTTTAAGGTTTTCTAGTTTTTATAATTTCCAAATTCATTTTTTAACGAAAACTTGTATACTGCATTCATCTAGGTTTTAAATTTCTAGTGTGCCTACTTTTGCCAACTTAAGAAAAAACACGAAGTTTAACATTTATTAGCATTTCATTGTTATTTACATGTGTGGGAAAGTTTTATTAAAGTTATTATTATTTTTTTTTAAATCCAATTCATTCGAAGTGAGTCAAGTGACAGTTAGAACTATGTCGTTCCAAACCAGCTGGTTGAAGGACGTTGGAATCTTTAAGGAAGATGCGGGCGTAGATAACAATCTAAGTAGCCAGCAAATGAAAAAAGTGAATAAATTGCCAGGACGTAAAAAAAGTGAAACAGAATTCGACACAGTGTTCTACTTGTAGAAAATCGCCACGCATACTATAATTGTCTCTTGGAAGTATCACTGTGGCATGTAGGATGTGTTGGCAATTTATTGCATATTCTTAACCCTCTAATGCATGAATTTTTATTTTCATCCCAAAAAATATATATATGTATCTTCAATACTCATACATTATGGAAAAAATACTGAAATTTTTTTAACTGCATTAGAATTTATATAATTTCAATTTTTAAAATTTTTTCCAGATGACAAAAACCAACTACAAAATTTCAATATTGATCATAATGACTAGAGAACTACTAAATATATTAAAGAATAATACTTTTTAACTATTATTAATTTTTCAAAGCAATTTATTTGTATTTAGTACTAATATTATTATACCTTGAATACTGCCAAAGAGTTAATTTCACAACAGTTAATAACATCACTCTTTAATTTTGAATACACTTTTACTACTCTCATCTATGAGGATTATTGATGACTAAAGCTTAAAATGGAATGTAATAGATGAAAAAACACAAAATTGTCGAGTGGGGGATCTAATTTAATAGAATAAAGTAGATTATGTTACTTGTTGCCAAACGGCAACAGTATGCATTAGAGGGTTAATGTATGGTGTTGCCGATAGAAAGATTTAATTGAATAGTATTAAATTTAGAAATAAGTAAACGACGCAACTTACTTTGGGAGAACATTTGTTGAAAATGAACCTGTCATGGAGAACTTGATTAAAGTAACAAGTTTATAGATGTCTATAAAGTTTTAAAGGTTTTAGCTTCCACATTACGTTTATAACCAGGCCCTGCTCCTCCATAAGGCCCAAGCCTAGGGCCCCCAAAATTTAGGGGCTCCTAAATTTCAGGTTCTATTATGCTAAATGCTGTAAATCCCCAAAATGTAAGTAAACTAAAAAAAATTCTGATACTCCAATTTGTTTTTCGCTCAATTTTGGCTAAGAAATTGTCCTAACGCAATTGTTTTGATCGAAGTTTATAAGGAAACCTATAAAATTGTAGCGAAAAATTTATACATTGGTTTATAGCATCATCATTACTGGAAATCATACTCAAAATTTTTCATTAAGGGGCCTCCAAAAGAGATTGTGCCTATAGTTTGAGATTTCCTAGAGCAGGCCCTGTTTATAACTAATGTGGAACTAACTCAAGACTCAGAATAGATGTTCTTCAAAAATTGGGAAAACTACCAAATTTTGAGCTCGTTACGTTTACATAGAAATATTCTTATCCATTAATTTTTGTGCGTTTGTCATCCAAAAAATTCTTAATGTTTGATTAATATGAAGACAATACACTAAAAATTTATTTTACATGCGAGTTTTCGATAAAAAATCGAAAGTAAAATTAAAATTTAGAAACTTCTTGGAATTACATGTGTGCAGATTTTAATACAAAGTGTTATTTTTATTTGTGGATTTATTAATGAAGTTATCATTAAAGAAATCATTTTAAACAACCAATATTGCGCGTGGAGTCCTAATTTAACTACTATTTCGGGCACTTAATTTTGATGGAGTTGAAATCATATGTAACGAGTTCTAAGTGACGGTTATTGTTAGAAAAGCTTTGTTTAATTTATTACTTTTGAATTTTGTGTCTATTGTGTATTAGCTGATTGAACCTTACTTGAAAATTTGTACTATATTTATTTGATTGGAACTTTATTCTATTATCTAACATGCCATTTATATAGTTTGATTCGGAAAATTTAGATACATTTGATATCATAGAAATATATTCAACTCATTTTATTTACTAGATAATGCGAAATACGTATATTTCATTCATCATGTAAAATATAGTATTTAGTTCGTATTTGTATTGTTATTTTTAATAATGTAGAATACTTCTGAGAAGTATACTTATAATTCGTTGTTTGTTACCACGCCTTTCTACGATGTTATCTTAATTTATCAAAATTAACCTCAAATCTACATAACATAGGATAAATATCAGTCCACTTGTTCGAAACAGATCTATACTTAAAAACATTATTTGGCATTTCCCAAACCCAATCTAATAATTTCTTTGTGTTGTAAGAAAGGGCTCTCGAGGACAACATGAAATTGGAATCGCATTTAACGTAAAATCGGTCTTAAAAAGTTTTCGTCAATGGGAATTGTTTTATTGTAAATTATCTTATTGGGATCTCCACCATTCAGCTGTCTTAACTATTGTGATGGTTATCTATGCTAACTAGCTGTTGGATAATTGGAAAGTGTATTAGTAATAGGACATCCGTTTATACTAGTAGAATGGAAAATTTTGTTTCTTTTGTAAAGGAATTCTTGACTTCTAGTGGCATAGGCGATAAGGGTATTTCACGATTTGGGTTGAATGGATTTAGGTGGGGAATGAATGTTGCATAGAGCTTAGGTGGAAGTACTTTTTTATATTTAAAAATTTAAATTTACGTTTCTCAAGTTAACTTGCAAATAGACTTTAAATTTGTCATATTGATCAAACAAAATACATTTTGTCATACACAAAACTCATTATTGAAATTTGCATATTTCAACTGTAGTGAAGTTTTCTTAGCAGTCATATGAATTCATTGTTGTGAAAACTTAATCTTTTGCTGTCTAAATCTTTTTCATAAAAGTTTGGATTCAACTGTTTAACATTTAGTATTTACAACCTTACCTTTGGTTGGTGTAGTATCAAATTTGTTAATTACAAACTCAACAAGCTTCTTTTTAATTGTGTAACATAAAATGTAATTGATTGTGTGGTTGGGGGGAATAAAAATCTTGGAAATTTTAAATGGATATCGCTATGAAAATCTTAATACAAATTATCCCAGTCAAAGTACTCAAAGCTTAGAAATTTATCTATAGGTGGAAAACTAATTTAAAAGGATGTAACACAAACACCTAAAAATGTCACACTTGCACTTCTGTAACAGTAATAGTTATTAACCTATTAATTTTTAAAGGTTTCAAAGTATCACGAATGCACAATGTAATGAAAAAAATATACCAAAAGAAACATGCTTTTTATCATCAAAACTTTCTTAAGTTTTAAGTCGTACATTTTAGTAAAGCACGGATAAGACAACGTAAAACTCGTTGTTCATTTAAATACTTTCAATAAAAGCTGGTTACAAAAGACTTTGTTTTACTTAAGAATAAAAATTTCGTTCGCTAGTTTAATATAATAACAACGGATTGTAAGTTTTGTAATCTTGGAAAGCATCTAGTATTAAAAATATATTACATGCTATCAATCGAAAGTTTTTTTAAATAACTATTTAAAAGGTAATTTATTTCGAAGTACTGTTCCCTTATCGGTTGATCGAGGTAAACAACCCTCCAAGCCCCAAACAGGTGTTATTTCAAGTCAAATGTGTTGCAAGCAGATCGGTGTTATAAAATAATTTGACTAAAAAATAATTCTCGTCCGGCCACATTCCTAAACAGGAGTTCATATTGGTGGGCTGTTAATAAAATGGTAATTAGTCATTGAGAATTGATAAACCTTTTTTTTTTTAATAGTTATGTCGTGTGAGTAGAAAACAGGTCGCTGTCTTAGACTGTAACACTGCATGAGAACTTTTTCGGCTAAGGTGAAATTAGAAATGACTTTGATATAATACGTAGTATATATTACCTACTTGATTTGACAACAGGAGATGCTTTTAAAAACACATTTTAGTATTCACCACATTTTAGCAATCATTTTAATCAATTGGAAAAAATGACTGAGATTTAAAATGCATGAAAATAGTGTATTTAATGGTAATTCTACATACAACTACCTACAACCAAATTCTACATACAACTTTTACACCAAAAAGGTATTCCCATGGGTATAGTTTCAGTAAATTGTTTGCGGATATCTAACTACATATATATATACAGTACACTACTCAAAACAATCAGGGGAGCATTTTGTCTACTTTTGTTTGAGGATCTTATCCTTTTTAATATTAATAGTTATAATTTTGTTTGGCATTATCTCAAACAATTAGTTTTGAAAAAAAAAAAAAAACTTTATGAAACTTTCTCTTTTTACGTTATTATTAAGTAGTGTGGAAACAAAGAACTACACAAAATTTTGCCCATTAAAATATGTGAATCAATTTTATTTCAACATATTTTGATTTCATAATTTTTTTTATATTATCACTTTTGTATATAATTTCAAAATGCAAGTGTATGAATTTTTATGTGAATTTTTTTTTACATATTTATTTACATTTTCAATCAAGTTTTTTTTTCTGTTCATTCCAGAAAAAATATTTTTAGAAATACTAAATATTAATCGTATTTGTGAATTGGTTTGAAAGCTTTTCTAAGCAACAGTTGCCGTTACAAAACATACTTATATATTATGACATACATTTTGCTATTAACGTGTGCAACTACTAAACGTTTCCGGCCTTTTTTCTATATTTGATTTATCACACCATCATTGCCGCACTTACCTTCCATACCAAAGACAATACACCTCCCCCTACCCTCTTCATTTCCTGAGAAATTAAATTCGACAGTTGCCCTTTGTTGTTTACTTGCGAAATGATCAAACCCTCCGATTATCTTTTTTTTTATTATATTTATTTAAATGGAAATGATAGAATGCTGGCGTGTTTTTTTGGGCAGGGTCACTCGGCGAGCTTTCGCCCCGCCATTGGTCAAGAACCTCTATTCCTAACGGTGGTTCCACCCCTAACGGTCAGCTGGTTATTCCGTCAAGATGAAATTAGGGCAGGAACGAATGCTCTGAAGACAGAGAGACAAAAACAAACAAGAGATCCGTTCGAAGGAGTATCGGTTTCGTTCTGAAGCATGGATCGTTTGGAGACTCGATGCTAATGGGCAAAAATCGCCTGGTTGATAGTATCTTCTCTTTGTGGATGAGTGGGATTTTGTTTGAATGACATTTTTGACGAGATTTTCATCACCTTACAAGTATTCGGTTTGATTGTTATCCTCAAATGTGGATGCTAAACTTATCAACAAAGACAAACAGGATAACTCCTCGTGTCAATTTGGTGTTTAAGGATTAGTGACTATTTTTCGTTTATGAGATTTGGAGATATTGTTGGACTCTTGACTCAGTTCTATGCTGATAGTTATCAACTTCCGGATATAGACTTTGAATGCTATAGACGTTTAGGATACTTTCATCGATTTCCGAAAATGCTTTTTTGTGTATTAACCCTTATTGAAATATGTTAATTTAAAGTGTTCTGTCTGTGATTGATTTTGATTCCCATACTTTTACGGCTAATAAGAGTTGATGAAACAAGCTTAATGTAAACGAATTGCTCCTCCATTGTTTGAAGCTCGGTTTTGAAATAATCTTAAGTTGCAATCAAGAAACAACCACTATTGGTGCCTGTTATCGACTGAACTATCCATGACATCCGGGACTGACTAAGTCAAAGTAGATATTCCATTCCCAATATGTTTTCTTTAAACTCAGAAAAACGAACAATCTAGAATCTCTCTTGCTTAGAAGAACTCTAAGACTCTAGAAGAACATAGACTCTAAGACACTTGTCCAATTTTTGACTCAAAGTGTATCTCTCATTAATTAGAAAGAAAATAGTGGACTGTGGTGCATAATAGACAAATTGCTTAATTTTATTATTTGAAGACCAAGTGATCGACATTACCTCCGGTCCGTGGTGGTCATATTTTCATAAAGAATCAAAAGAAATTATAAAAGGAAGACTGACAGGCAGTCTGTCGGTCTGTGAAGAGGCATGTAGCATGATATGAATAATGCAGGTATGTGATAAGATTAATTACTTGTGCGTGTCCTTTAACTAGGGAAGGTTAGTGGTGGTTAATCAATAATAGTCAAACTTAAACTATTTCATTAAAAAAATCATGGGTGTGGAAGGGCTGTTTTGCTTAGATAACTTAGATCCGATAGCATAAAATAATTAAAAACTCTACTAGTTTGAATGAATAATGAGCTATTTAAATAACTTTATTATTTAGAAAAATCAAGGCAATTTTAAGTTCCTATTTGTTGCTTATATTAACTTAAAATTCGCATCTGACTCAAATCATTAGAAATTATCTAAATCAAGTCAGATGAGGTATGTTAAGTTGTTCATACTGAGAAATTCAATTACAGCTCCCTTTATCATTTTATCTGTATTTTTTCTTACAAAGCATAGTTAAATGTAATTTTTTAAAAAGTTGTTTGCTAAATAAATTGCAAAAAATATCATTGCTTATTCATAACAACAAGATTTCGTGTGTATCTATCAAAATTGAGTTATAGATT
This sequence comes from Hylyphantes graminicola, assembly GCA_023701765.1. Taxonomy (NCBI): domain Eukaryota; kingdom Metazoa; phylum Arthropoda; class Arachnida; order Araneae; family Linyphiidae; genus Hylyphantes; species Hylyphantes graminicola. The sequence continues at coordinate 28,091,202 of CM043118.1, read as the reverse complement.
TTTCCTTTTTAAATGGCTTTCAAGTTCTTTAAACTGATTCCAAATTTTTTTTTGTTTGTTTTGTAATAACAAAGTTCCATGCATTTAAATGAAATAATTTACTCAAGAAATTAACCACGGCAGTTGAAATTATCAATTTATGTTTTTTAATTAAAAAACGAACTGAAAACTACTAATTTTAATTCATTATAATTTTGTGTTTCGCATTTTAATTATTTTTATAAATTAGTATTGCGTAAATATAAAGAAGGGTCTTGCGTATCTTTGTTTAATGTAATTTTCAACTGTTATTATTAGGCATTCCTTTATAAATAAAATATCAGTAAATAGTTTTCTATTAACTTTTTTATAACAACGTGCAAAAAAGTTCACTTTTTTATATCGTATTCATTCATAAATCGTTTCGAATATGACACTTTACGTGCTTACGTCGCAGACAATGGTGAAAATAGGACTTTCGGCACTAGTGCGGTAAAGTAAATAAGAGTATCTGATTGGTAGAAAAACAAAATGAAGTCATGAATATCTCCATGGAAACTAAATGGTCATGAAACTCACTTATTTCTATTGGTTCATTACTTTTGCATTTTCTAATATCTCCATGGAAACTACAAGTTCTTCAAAAATTATTAAAGGAAATCAAAAAAGACAAAAGTAAGAAAACAAATTTCACGCTTTTGCAAGTTATTTAAAAAAATATTGTTAGCAAGCACGTGCCAAAATAATACTTTATTAAGCTCTTGTCATTATTTCACTCGCTCAAGCCACTCGCTTAATAAAATGTTATTTTCAACGCTAGTTATTTAAATAACTATTAAATTGTTTAAAAGTGTAACACGAATACATAAATGTAATGCATAATTTATACAGAAAGAAACATGCTTTTTAGCATTTTGAAACTTTTCTTGAATTCTTGAATGTAATTTTGAAACTTTTCTTGTACGTTTTTTTAAAGAACAGATACAGGCAACGTAAAACTCGTTGTTCATTTAAATACTCTCAATTATAGACGCTAATGGAAATTTGGTTCTACAGTTCAATGAAATAAAGGATTGCAAGTGTTGTAATCCTAGAAAATTTTTAGCTAATATAATTCAAAATATATTGCATGTTATCGATACAGTATTTCAAATTACAAATTGAGGTGTAATGTAATATTTTTAATGGATTTTTCTTCCAATACAATTTGCACACCCATCAATGATTTTGCGCATGTCTATTGCTTTTCCAGAAGTATGTTTGAAAAAGATAGAAATATGCGTATATAAAGCACTTGTGAACAATATTGACCAATGAGCTGTCAATGCAAAATTATTTCTCACAGTAGTTTCAGTAGCTTCTTCTGTTAAAGTGTTCCCTAGATCGGTCGTTCAAAATTACATTATCCCCGCGTCAACTTATGTAACTTGAGTGTGACGTTAATGCAATCGAAACAAGCAAAAAACTAGGGGTGTAACACTTCACGACTTCCCCCCACCCCACCCCCTCATAATTACATGTAAATGTATTTATCTCTCAATTCATGTAAATGTAATTATATACCCTATAAGGTAATTTCAATAACTTTAATTCTTAAAAATTCGATAAGTTACCATTTACGCATGTTCGATATTCCCGAAAACCTTATGACGTCCCACAGGTACCAAGAAGTCGTTTACAAAATTTGAAGTACGTAGCTCTTTTAGTTGGAGATGTAGAGTGGTTTCAGACTAACTGACAAACGGTAAACCACTCTTTTAGAATCGGCACCCACCAAAACGTGTCAAAAGCGCAAAATCTCCTCTTAGAATTCTCGACCCTATCGCAATATTTTCATTACCTTATATTTCATATTCGGTTATTGAAATTAAAAACCCTTTTTTCTAGATAACTTCAAATTTGATCGATGTAAACTTTAATTCCACATGTTCGAATAAAACTTCTCAGATCACCCTCGATAGAATTATCTCTAATTTATATTCTGAAATCGTCGAAAAGGCATCAGTTTTAAAGTGGAGGTGCTACTCCATCACCATTTAACTTTACTTTTTAGCTTCTGCATTACGTAAACAAAGTAAGCAATGAAAGCTTCTGTAAAAGCTTTGGTTGATAAACACTGAACTAAGTATAGTTTTCGAAATATTTTTTTTAAAGTACCAAATTCAGTCCGAGGGGACAGCCAACCCCAAACCGGTCTGTAATTTTCTATTCTTGTTCCAAATAATTTTAGTTTTCAAAATTAATTTCGAGTGACAAAAACCAAAAAGTATTTATTCAAATCTTTCACACTTTCTATTATGTTATTCATCTACTCTTTCCCAGCATAAGCATCTAACCCTGTATTACTTTTTTTTGTAAGAAGCGTGATCGAATACCCATTTGGGTTGAGTCCTCTATCTCAGTTTTAATTCTCTATATCTATAGCAATAATAATATTAAAATTTTTAAGAATTGGATTAAGCATAAAACTGAAGGGGAAGAGTTTTCTTTTTTCCGAAGCTTGATAGGAATTGTAGAATAAAACTGCGGTAAAAAAAACTTTTACCGAATAAAAAAAAATTATATTATGGCAACATTTCATGACTAACTTAGAAAAAAACACTTCATGAGTACAAGGTGTTACATATGTTTATGTATTATTGAAGTTTATTAATTTTTTAATGAGTTTAATTTTTTTAAAAATTTCTTCGTTTCTAAAATTAATTATAATCTTAAAAAAATATTAATCAAAATCTTGTTCACATTTATTTTACTTATGTCGTTCATCTACTCTTTGCCAGGATATAACCGTTTTTTCCTTTTTAAGAAGCGTGATCGAATACCTTGTATCTTTCTTCATTTGGTTAGGTGGATGGTGGATTTCATGGCTAGGTTTCCACGCTGAATGGAGAATCTTTCTTTCATTTCTCTCGTGCCTCAGGGTATGTACGCATCGTCTGATTCCCGTGTCTCGTCTGGTGGTTCGAATGTTCTTTTTTCGAACTTCCACTTGGGTTGAGTCCGGCCCCACCCCACGTGTGGGAATGTCACGTTGTGTCGGAGGTGATTAACCGTCCACCTCATACCAGCTTTTTTTCTTCCTTGGTGTGTTCATCGATCTCGTCTTTTTATCCTATTTGTTTTCGATTTAATTACTCAGCCACGTGTTTATCCTTGTTAGAGCAGTCCGTGTTAGAGGTCGCCATTTTGAAGAGGTTTAGTGGAAGAACGTGCTAAGTGGAAAACATGTGAAAACCGAGAAAAAGTTAATCGTTTGCATTTAGATATACGTTAACAACGTCACTTACAAAAGGTAAAAAATATACTTAACAAGATTATACCTTTTCATAAACTTAAAGTTATCTTTACAGGAGGGAATAACATGTTCATTAGCACAAAAATCTCAATTACAAAAATGTCACTTAGCACGTTCTTCCACCAAGCCCTTCAATTTAGAATGACAGAAAAGGCTCCGTACGACTGCTGCAAATGGATTTGAGATCCTGGAATGTATGCAAATCGCGATATTACTCATGTCATTGGAATTTGTTCGTTTAGCTTGCTTTGCTTTTTTTATATTCAAAGGCATTAAAAAAAATGGGAAGCAAGAATTTGTCATCGTGGAGATTACTGTCCGTCCCCCTTTCAATTCTCGTTTAAATTGTCAGATGTTTAAAATTCTTCTTTTGTTTGAAAGCTAAGACATCAGCAAGCCAACTTTTATACTTCTGTCCGTTTGTCGCTCCGCACTCTAATAATTTCTGTGAATATCAAAGTATCAGAAAAGTTGTTTTAGCTCTTTCAGTTTTTTTTCTTACCAAGCAATGAACAACACATAATTAAATTGGCAGTTTGAAATGATTGTAGAATGAAAACTTCAGGTCAGAACTGTACGAAATTTTGCAGTTTTAACGTGTTGAGTGACTGACTGCATATTGTGTGGCGGGTAGCAACAGAGTGCTGGATTGTCAATGCCTTCAACTCTAGATATTGGTGTTAATTGTCGAAAGACGGATGCTTATCTTTATGTAAAAAGGGCTTAGCTTATTTTGCGTAGATTAAGATACCTTCATAATTCTCTAAAGATTCATTTAATTTTGAAGTTTTATGAAAGTTTGTGGTTTGGGTAAGCTTTGATGGCAAAAAAAAATCTTTGGGCAAAAACTGATCAAAAACTACTTTTAAATTGTCGCTTATTTTTGTATTTAAAGTGTTGTGCGTAATAAAATTAGCAGTTAAACGAAAAGTACAATGTATCTTTTGACAAATTTTTACATTACCTATGGAACCAATCTTCGGAAATTGGTAGTGTTAATTTGTTTTCTTTTGTGTGAATCGTCAACTTCTAGCTGAAAGACGTGTTTCTAACTTCGTAGAATTAAGTGTTCGAATCCTGAATCAGTTAATTGACCAGTTCTGAAACTTTGTCTCGCACTAAGATAACCATCGAATACTTCAAGTATATGCTCGTTAATTGTGCTGCGACAACCCCGCCTATTCCAATTTTTACCTAACCCTTTTTTATTCAATTTCGTAAACACAGTCATCTGGGTGTCGATCTGTGATTATTAATTTCTGTCTGAAGACTGCTAAGCTGGTCATAAATAAGTTTTTAATGAACGCTAATCCCTTCGATAAGGATCAGTGTTGACTTTTTCTTGTACATTAATTCCAAATGATGTGTCATAAATGAGCCTCTTTAGCTTTGATTAACTTACTCTTGTTTTGAAAATGGTATATAATTTATTTTTTAAATTATAACTAACTTTGTTTGCGTTTCATATCTCTTCTTTTTAACTCATTAACGACGACTTTGCGAGTGCCATTGACACCTTCATTTACAATTATATATCTTATATTTTGTTTATTTAGGCAAATATAACAAGGCAGAAAGTTCGCTTCTAAACTAAACTCCCCTGCACAACAGCCCATTACTGGGCCAAGGTCTGCAGTGCCCATTTCTGCTTTCGTTTCCTAGGGCTCTGGGATGCTAGGCATATGTCCCGGTAAGGTGGTCGGCCTCACGCGGAACCCCCAGTGTTTAGTTCCCAAGCATGCTTGGTACCCATTTTATCGACCCGCTCAAGGGATGAAAGTCTGGTTCAACCTCGCCCGTTAGTTCGCCTCGCTCGTTAGAAAGTTCGTTTCAGCGTAGCAAATTTTCTTGCCAACCGACGTGATTTTATCAACTCAGCAACAACGCGTCGTTGCTAGTTAATAAAATTTTCTCTCCAACTGTTTCATTTATTTAATAGTCTTTTTAATTATGTATATTTTTACTTAAGTATTGTTTACTTTTTATCTGTGAATAGCATTAGGCAATTTATGAAACTTTCGTGTTGAAAATCTTATTGCAATGTTTCCCCAAGTGATTATATAATTATCTAATAATTTCTACCTATTCATTTTGTGCACAAATAATTTTTTAATGGCTTCTGTTTTCAAACATTTCTTGATTTCTATTTTTGCTCGTCACTGCCTACCATGGGACGGCAATGATGCACCTGTTCTGTATATAATACCTATTCAATAGTTTCAGTAGCTACAAAACAACCATTAGCCCTTTATTGCCGAAACTCTTTTTATTACTTGGGGGAAGACCGCAATGAATCTTGAGTGGCACCATCCGATTTGTCAAGTACTTGTCGCATAAAATGGACTGCAATTAATAAGATAATGGGGTTAAGCTATTAAGAGTCATAATGCTAATGTATTGCTATTGAGAGAAAATGCAATGAAGTTAATAGGAAATTTACTAATTTCGATGCACAATAAATGATATCGGTTCATCAAAATACATGACCAAAATTGCGTTCGCCATCCTTATTCGCTTCTAACTACGTATTTCGGTATTCAAGATATTACCTTACTTACTTTACTGCCTTTTCAATGAATTAAACATGATTATCCAATTATATACTTTTTTAAGCGATTTGATATGGTATTTGTTTGTCACACAGTGTTAAAGCGTATAAAATAACATAAATATGTATGATTCACATAAAATGTTTTTGTAAGAAAATCAATTTGGGAAATACTTGTTTAAACCTACCCACAACACCTTTCGGCAACCGATTCTACTATAATGTTCATCAGTGTACCCTCAATTTGCAGTTTACAGTTGAACTCTGGTTGTAAGGTTGTAATTAAGATTATCCTATATCCTTGCATGTTGCGTTTTTTTATTTTCAAAAACCTAATATGAATATTAAGGTGATGAAAATATTACGATGGGGACGACAATCTAAAAGGGAGATTTTGTGTATCCACACGTTTTTGAGGGTACTGATTCTGAAAAAGTGGTTTTTGAACCTTGGTCTATGTGTCTGAAACTACTCTACAGCTCGAACTCAAAGAGGTGCAGGCTTAAAATTTAGTATTCGAGTTCGGTAGTTAACTGTTTGTATCATAATAAGATTTTCAAAAAGGTAGCTGTCATATGTAATTTATTAAATTTAGTTTGTGAAATTATATTATAGGGTATATAATCATCTTTGAATGTATTGATTTATTAATTGACAATTGGAAGTAGTATTACTCACCCTTAGTTTTTACTTGACTTAAAATTGAAGAAAGTCAAATTGTTGCATTCAAAGCGTGAAAGCAGGTCCATCAAAATGTTTGGGGGTGAACTGTTTATGAATGTCAAGAGCCATGGCATCCATATTTATGGTTACAAGTTACAGCGGCGTCTTTCTAATAGATCCTTTATCTTAATGAATGCCCTAGGTTGAAGGGCGCGTCGCAAAATATTTAAATTTACATCGATATAGACATTACGTTATACAAATATTTGCATCTTGCCGTGTGAAGTTTATCGATGTATTTGTCATTAGAATTGACTGGTAGGGGATCACGGGGCAAAACGGAGTACCAAGTTGAAAATAGGCTTTAAAATAATTTAATTACTAGCTTAACTCGCTTACTAGCGAGTTAATTTACTAGCTTAATACGAATAAAATTTGAATATTTGCCAAAAAGTGTTTTAGATTTTATCTATATTAAATTAATAAATTAAATTGCTTAAAAGCTATTCTATAGTGACCGCGAAACGTGAATCTATCTTTGTGCAACATTTTAATCACATTTTACATAATCACACTGAACATTTTAATCACAAAAAAACTCCTCATTTTGGAAACTATTGTGTATCAAATATCTGTTGTTGGTTAGTAATTGAGGTCGTGTGGTGTCAGCCTTCCCTAAGATTTGTTCCGATTGATAATGATTGTTTCTGTTTGAGAATGGTGATTTGAATTTTAATATACACTCTAAAAAATGAATGCTCAAAAACGACGAAATTTTCCTTAATTTTGTCGAATCCGTTACTGGCAAATGCTCCGAGTTTTCGTTTCGTCAAAGTTTGGAAATTTGAATCGTAATTTTTATGAGGATTTGAATGTCGTCTAATCTAAAGAAATAGTTCGTCATTTTTGAGCATGTGAGTACAACAATGAGATTCAGTTTCCTCAAAATCAAGATACGGAATCATCAAATCACGATCGTAAAAGTGAGGATTCGTGTTTACTCAAAAGTCACGTGATAGTTTGACGAAACAATCCTCAAAATTAACGAAAGGAGGCTTGAGGATTCATGAATCGTCAAAAATGAGTGTTATTTTTATTTCTGAGAGTGTTTGATGATAGCAGTTAATGTTTACCATACTGTATGAAGTATTTATCCTAATGACAAACAGTAGTCACATTTAGGACCTGTTAGGTTTTTAATTTTCTTTAACTTATGGCTTATTCCATTAGTTTATAAATGAATTGCTACCTGAATTGCTTTTTCATGGAAATTTCTGTTTTAATCTTTTCAATAAATTTTTATAATGCGATTCCTATCTCTCAGAATGATACGCATTGTAATTAAAGCATTACAGGCCATTTCGAAAACCATTTACCTCCTGTCGTGAATACCAATAACAATTTAATTGCTCAATATTTCTTTTTGATTTGATTTATTTGATTGCAGTAATCAAATCGATTATTCCTTACTATAGGGGTTATGTTTTGCTATATTAATTCTTTTTGACAAATATTATCAAAATTATATCATTAAAACCATGTCCTTGTATCAAACTATATCTCGCATTTATCTTTTAATGTCCGCATGTAATCATTTTCGAGATTGGTGTTAAGCATAGAGATCTTAATTAAAGTATTAGAGTGGGGGCTCACGTGACCTCCAATGCTAACGGCTTGACGAGCATGGAGGCCGCCATATTGTCGAATTGTGGAGAAATTGGGCCAGTGTTGCCAGTACTTTAAGAAGAAAAAATGTTGAGAAAAATAAATTTAATTCTAAAATTATCAAAAAATATCATAAAAATAATAGCTGCATTTTGGAATATTTTTATTGGCTTTTAAAAAACTTGAAACGCTTTTCTAGTATTTTTATTATATTTATTTTGTAACTTTAGAATTATATTTTATTTTTCCGAGTATTTTTCTTAATGTGGCGGCGGTGGCGACAAGTTACCAGTGTTGCCATCACATAAAGAATGCAACGAAAAAATAAAATTTAATTCTAAAATTACAAAATAAATATAAAAAATACTAAAAAAGCGTTTCAAGTTTTTTAAAAGCCAATAAAATATTCCAAAATGCAGCTATTATTTTTATGATATTTTTTGATAATTTTAGAATTAAATTTATTTTTTCTCAACATTTTTTCTACTTAAAGTACTGGCAACACTGGCCCAATTTCTCCACAATTCGACAATATGGCGGCCTCCATGGTCGTCAAGCCGTTAGCATTGGAGGTCACGTGAGCCCCCACTCTAATACTTTAATTAAGATCTCTATGGTGTTAAGGAAACGGAAGGATCATGCATTTAATGCCATTCGAGTATTTAATATAATGTGTATGATCATATTATTTCTCTAAACGTCGTGGAACGGTCGTAAACATCATGCGTTGGATGAATAGGCGTGATCGTTCAAAATTCTTTTGGACGAAATAAGTTGGCCGTTTTTATGTGGTCAAATGGCATGACAAAAAATATTGAGTCGTTCAATATGATTCAAATTTTCATAAATTGAATACTATAAATTCTTTACACTTCGATGCTAATTTTAAATGGTTGAAAACGGGGTACTTCTAAATATTCTGTAGTACTTTGGTATTACCAGAATTTGAGTAGCAATTAAATTAGCTGATTAGCAGTTAGTAGAGTTGTTTATTCCGTTGTTTAAAAAGTTTGAAGACAAAGACCCCTGTCTTACTCATAAGAAAGAATGGCATACGTTTGCTAATTGGCCATAAGAGGAGAATACATCAATTTGATAATTTACGTTTTTTGATTATCTTCATTTTCACCTACAATAATTGGTAGTTCATTTTTTATGTGAATAGCCTTTTCTTGTCTAACTGTAATGGATGAGATTAAAATCAATTTTCTCCGATGTGCACGTATTTGATTGATTGGTATTTAATATCTAGTTCTTGACTTTGGAAATAATAGTCCGGCTGCAAGTGTGAAAAATTGTGCCTTTTTAGAAACATTTATGAAACTTGCAGGGTTTGTACACTAGAATAAGACGATCATTTTTTGATATGGACGTCGGCTGGGTTCCGACCCGTTTGGCCGCCATCTTGAAAAATGGCGGAAAATCTATTTTTGATCATAACTCCTGAACCGCTTGTCCAAATAAAATTAAATTTGGTTTAAAATGATCGCAATTGTTTTCTTAATATTTTATGTAGTATGTTTTATGGAGTTTTATCCAGCCGTTAATCCGCTACGTGGCTTTATTTCAGAAAATCATGTGATATTTAACGCGTTTACTTATTTATCTGGACACACATAAAACTTCACTAATAACATGTATTTGCAAAGTTGTTGGTCTTTTTATTGTTTAAAAAACAGTTTTTGTTTGATGCAATTCGGAGCAGTACGTCTTTAGATACGCTATATGTAATACGTACGTGGGGCTGGTGGAACCGTTTCGGCTTCTATCCGCTGTGTGTTTATGGCGCTGGCGTCGCTTGGATGCGTCATCTACTGCATAATCTATATTGATCAGGGTCTTGTGGATTGTGTATAGGCTGTTTTTAACACAGGTAAACACTTCGAAATAATTTCATATAGGATGTTTAATTTTTTATATATCATTATCAATTTATAACATATTGCAGGAAAAGATGAAGATAAAGTTTTTATTTGACGTAAGTTAATTAACAATGCAATAAATTCAAACTACTTAAGAAGGTTTTAATTTTTTTTGTATTACCTTCTAAGTCCATTTAAGATATAAATTCGAAATCTTAAGAAATATTTTTACTTAGTTTCCCTATTTTTCTTTAAATACAGTTTTTTTTAAGTTAAAACCAATTTTTGCTTGAAAAATGGGGACTTTTATGACCGGTAAAAACTTAGCTGTGTTCAATAAATGCAATTTTTTGAAACATTTTCCGAATTTAAGTTTCGTTTTCAAAAAAAAAAAAAATTTTTTTTAAAGTTTACCGTCAGTACTTAGTCTTAGATGCTAATACAATGCTAAGCAAATATTTTACAAATTATCTTAATAAAAATGACGCGTAAATTTTAAAAAAAGTTAGTTTCTTAATATGAAATTTTAGTTTTTGCAGTCACAGGAGCAGAGTTCGGTGCATTTTAGTCATAGGCGTTTGCATTTACACCGCCCTTTGCAAGTGTGTAGAGTTCTCCACAGTGGCCGAAGTCCCCCCCCCCCCTTTCCATCACTTCTGGTCCAACCACATTGCAATGGTTCTGGTATTGCTGGCCATAGAGTTAGGAAGGAGGTGTTACATCGGGGTAACTATTCCACACGTTCCAAGCAGTTTTCTTTCTCCGTCCAACAAATGCCGAAGTCGTATCACAGCCTGTGGATGTGTGGAATCCTAGCAGAGCATGCGATTTCTCAGACCAAGAGTAGCACTTATTGTATGGGCTGTGGTATGTATCGGAAATCGTTGCATTTTCCAAAATATATCTTCTTTGTATCTCAAATCTCTGCTTTCTGCATAAACCAACCAGACTGATAGCACCACCAGATCTGTATCTACCGTTCTGATCAATATTTTTCGTTTTCCAGTGTTTAAAGCATCACAAACATCAAGCAGTTCTGGTATCAGCGTGTTCATGTGTGCAAAGATATAGAAAAGTCAATTCACGAGCAGAAAAACAGACAACTGATTTACCGTTAGTAATTATTAACTAATTTTTACTATCGATATCAAGTTAGCTAGCTTGAATTAGAAAATGAAACAGCTCAATCTTGTTTTCATTATTTACGTATGTAAGTGTTATACGTTTTACAGTGAAATTCGCAGATACGAACTGTTGTGCAACTTCAGGAAGTCTTGAAGGCAATTGTGCTAAATCTGCTAAGCTTATGGAAATCCAGCGGGCATAATGTGTGTGGTCGAACGCAAAAAACCATGGGACAAGCTCCGTCAGCTCTTGCACGTACAAAGTGTAGTTGGACTCTCTTAAAGATTGTACAAATAGCAATATGGTGAGTTCTAGTGTCATTGTCTTTGCCCAGTATTTATTGCGGGTATTTCGCAGCCAAGGCAGTGCACCACAAAGCAAAGTCCAATGGCTCTTGATCAACTCGATGTATGAGCAGTATGCGCGTTTTTGCAAAACATACAAAGTAGCTAAGGAGAACTGATGGGCATGTCGCGTGCATGTCAGATGCGAAACCTTTAGATATGATTCAGCTGTCCCCAATTGTGGTAATACCTCTGCCTCAACTTGCATTGGAATCCAACCACTATCGCATAACCAATCACCAGCCACTTTGAAACTAGCCATTTCAATGTGCAAACCTCCTGGAAGAATCACGAAATTATCTTTACTATATCCTTGGGGCCACATCCACTGTATTTGTTTAGCAATGTCATACAGGGTTTGATCGAGAGTCAAAACTGGCACTTGCCCAGGATTTACGTGGGGTAACCGGTAAGGGCGACATTGATGCAACGTTGGGACTTTTGATCATATTTAACATGCACTTCCTTGACTCCACGGGCCGTTTATAGTTTGATAGTTATTTTGGCGATGCCTGGTCCTGAACCTGGGACCTTACACATGCAATGCGAACTCCTTAACTGATTTGACTCGCCAGCACCCAACACTTCAAGAGAAAAAAATATCTTTTACATGAAAACTAAAAAACCATAGACAAATTTTAAAACTGAATTATATTCTACATTTTTTAAATTGAAAAAAGTTATACTATATGAAAACAAACCTTTAAAAAACAAACTTAAAATTCAATACTGTTTGATGCCGCTTTGGCAAAAAGGGGTCCCTGACCAGGCTCGTAGCCAGCATTGGATAACCAATTACAATGCGGGAGTTTACTGGGCTGCAATTTCCTTCTTGATTTCCGATTGGATTAGTATGTAGTATTTTTTTTATTTACGCGTCATTTTTATTAAGATAAATTGTATAATATTTGCTTAGCATTGTATTAGCATCTAAGACTCCGGTACTGACGGTAAATTTTAAACAAAATGTTTTTTTTTCTTAAAAACGAAACTTTAATTCGGAAAATGTTTTTACCGGTCATAAAAGTCCTCATTTTTCAAAAATGGTTTTAACTTTAAAAAAACTGTATTTAAAGAAAAATAGGGAAACTAAGTAAATATTTCGAATTTAAATCTTAGGTGGTAATACAAAACAAAATACGCAAAAATTAAAACTTCCTTAAATAGTATGAATTTATTGCATTGTTAATTAACTTACGTCAAATAAAAACTTTATCTTCATCTTTTCCTGCAATATGTTATAAATTGGTAATGATATATAAAAAATTAAACATCCTATATGAAATTATTTCGAAGTGTTTACCTGTGTTAAAAACAGCCTATACACAATCCACAAGACCCTGATCAATATAGATTATGCAGTAGATGACGCATCCAAGCGACGCCAGCGCCATAAACACACAGCGGATAGAAGCCGAAACGGTTCCACCAGCCCCACGTACGTATTACATATAGCGTATCTAAAGAAGTACTGCTCCGAATTGCATCAAACAAAAACTGTTTTTTAAACAATAAAAAGACCAACAACTTTGCAAATACATGTTATTAGCGAAGTTTTATGTGTGTCCAGATAAATAAGTAAACGCGTTAAATATTACATTCTGAAATAAAGCCACGTAGCGGATTAACGGCTGGATAAAACCCCATAAAACATATTACATAAAATATTAAGAAAACAATTGCGATCATTTTAAACCAAATTTAATTTTATTTGGACAAGCGGTTCAGGAGTTATGATCAAAAATAGATTTTTCGCCATTTTTCAAGATGGCGGCCAAACGGGTCGGAACCCAGCCGACGTCCATATCAAAAAATGATCGTCTTGTTCTAGTGTACAAACCCTGCAAGTTTCATAAATGTTTCTAAAAAGGCACAATTCTCGAAGAATATGTCGCCCTGCAACTGGACTATAAAAGAAATATGAAAGGTCTTTGGGTAGGTAGGTTTGAATTATCGTCTCATTAAAGCTACCCAAGGGCTATTGGCGACGGGCGTCGTATTTAAGAACCACAGTCAAGTGACGAGCTAACACCTGAATAGGCACCCAACGCAACCGTTGAAAGGTCTTTGGAAAAATGGCCGAATTATTTTTTTTAACCCACCGGACTGTTGTGGAATCGTAATTGAAGAGCTTAATGGAAGATTGAGCTAAGTGACATTTCTGAAAAAATGAGATTTTTGTGGCAATAAATATGTTATTCCCTTATTAAAAGTTAACAAGGTTTCCCCTTTTCATAAACATTTAGTCAAGTAGATTTTTTTTACCTTTTGTAAGTGCCGTTTTTAACGTTTCTAAGTGCAAACCAAAAACTTCGAACCCATTTTCACATTTTTGTCACTTAGCACGTTCTTCCTCTGACCTCTTCAATTGTTTTCTGAAGCATACTATTTGTAAGCTAAGAAAATAGTTTGAGATTGATACTTAGTTGTTCTTTAAAATCTAAACACTAATTTTTTTTGTTGAATCAATCATCATTGACCCAAAAACTACGACGGTTATTTATAATACAATTTCAAGTGGTGCGGGTATTTCGGATTCAACATTTTCAGTTCTTCTGTGAAAAATTGAGAACTATGAAGCGTTTAAGGGGTCACAGGAGTCTTAAAAATGTGCAAAGAAGGTACTACAAAACATAGTTTGATCTTTCATGTCATTTTTGAACTACTCAATGTATAAGTATAATTTTTTTATATGTAATTCTACAAGATTTATTTATTATAAAACAAGTTTTAAAATGTATGAAACTTCAGCCAAAACTAAAATAAATGATATTAAACATGAAGCTATTTGAACACATTGTGATTAGGCTTGCGCGGCAAATTGTGAGGTCAAAATTGAAAAAATGACCAAGAAAATGACTTTATATTGTACAAATATGTACAAACTAGGACTTATACCTAAATTCTCAGCTCAATTTTAATTAGAAATTATTTTAAGATCTTTTTTCTAAAAAAATTAATAAAAATTTAAAAATTTTGATTTTAAATTTTTTTAAAAATAATTTCTAATAAAAATTGAGCTGAGAATTTAGGTATAAGTCCTAGTTTGTACATATTTGTACAATATAAAGTCATTTTCTTGGTCATTTTTTCAATTTTGTCCTCACAATTTGCCGCGCAAGCCTAATCACAATGTGTTCAAATAGCTTCATGTTTAATATCATTTATTTTAGTTTTGGCTGAAGTTTCATACATTTTAAAACTTGTTTTATAATAAATAAATCTTGTAGAATTACATATAAAAAAATTATACTTATACATTGAGTAGTTCAAAAATGACATGAAAGATCAAACTATGTTTTGTAGTACCTTCTTTGCACATTTTTAAGACTCCTGTGACCCCTTAAGCAATATTGTTGAAACAATGTTGAGCGTTTGTTGTAGCGTTTTTAACAACAACGCTATAAGCTATATAGCGTGACAGAGTTCTGCGGCGGTTACAGTCAGAGTTCACCTTCGGATGGTTGTAGGCAGATGTCGAACTTAGTCTACACAAACTTCTAATCACAACACTCCCTTTTTCGTTTCAAACTCTTGATGTTTATAAGTGTTCTTTTGAAAACCAAATTCCAAACCACGGTATATTTTTGACAAAACTAATTGTAGATCCATATATCTGCATTCCTGTGTGAAATATGGGTAAAACTTTCACTATGACACCTGCACCGAAAATATGACAACTCTGTTTTGGGTGAATGTAACTATTACATATAAAGAAATTACCACTTTTCGTTGAGATTACGTGTTGTAAAATCTAGTCTATATGCTCCCCTTAAGATAATAATGCACCGTGCACGACAAAGTACAACAACGGGTCAGAACAGTCTAATTCGCCAATAGCCCTCGTGTAGCTCTAGTGCGACTATAATTCACTTCATAGCAGTTTAAAGGAAAACTGTTATTTAAAAAAGATATTGGTGGTTTATTTTCCTATTCAAAAACTTCTGAATTCTCAAATCGGTGATCTTGCATGAAGTTAAAAACATTTCGTTAGTCCTGCGTGAAATTAGGAACATTTCCCTATGTCTTCTCGTGCCCTAATTTTAGAAGTGGGTTGGATCTATCTTTTGTAATGAATTTTGTTTCCCTCATCAATTTGACTAGGTGTGAAGCCTATTGAAGTTAATTTCCTTCTTGTCGAGTAGCCTTCGCTACGCCTCGTTAAAAAGTAATCTCATTTGGACGTATGAGGAGAACAAATGAAATATGTGTTGTTGTTTTTTCGCTGTTTTTTCTATTGTGTGGGTGAAAATTGGCCCAATTGTAGAGGTAACGCGGTAGAAAGAAACATAAGTTGGAAAAGTTTTTTTACTGATTCTTGTATATTAGCTTCAAAAATACGTTTGTAATGTAAAAAGTGGAGGAAGGCTATGTCCGTCTATCCGTCACCCAACTGTCATAGCCAGAAATATGAATGTTACAGAAAAGGGTGATACGTTAAAAAAAACATTCATCAAAACTAGAAGTCAATGAAAATCTCAGAAAATCGTTTAATCGGAGAAGTACATTAATTTTTAAAATAATAAACAAACTTTAATCCTCATTTAAAAGCATAAGAAGGTCATTTTTAATGAAATGAAATCAAAATTTTCATTCTTAGCATTTGCACGAGAAGTTTTATTTATATTAAATAATAATTTAAACGAATTTTAGTGTGATATAATTTAGCTTTGCAATGGTGGAATATGTCACATTTAAGATTCTTTGATGGTTCGTATACAAATAATTCAAATTTTAATCAAGTTTGTTTTAATGTTCACAAGATTCCAGAAATTAAAATTATTGGAACATATTGTGGTCCATTAAAAAAATAATAAACGTATTAAAACTAATAGTGTAATTTTTTAAATCCATATTTTGTATGAGTTGAAAATCTGGTCGCTTCTGTTAATATTAAGAGAACGGGTGCAAAAAAAGACAGTCATTCTCATTTCTATAAATTTTCTACAACTTGAATTGCCATGTCAATTTTCTTTGGATTGCATTGGTTTTTGTATAAGTTAATGTCCAAAACGAGTTCGCAAATAGTCTATTTTCAGATCTTAAAATAGGATATAATAGTTGAAGTGAAATGGCATATAAAATAGAATTGGTGTTGTCATGAAGTGTTGATTGATATTTATGTATGCATTATCTGGCGTAATGTGGGAACATACTTAGTATTTATATTACATAAAATATACATTACTTCAAGGAAAGAGTGTTTATTTGGCTGTTATATGAAATATCAATAAAAAAACTCCTTTATCTGTAATAATTTACGAAATAAAATTTCAGTAAAGATTATTATTTTTACGAATACATTGGTTCTAAAATGAAGCATTTTTTAGGCTTAAAATAAATTTATAGCAAGTTTGTTATAGTTTTTCTTGTCGAATCTTTGGTATAGAAATAAATTGTGTTGTCTTTCTATATACATTACTCCTACTGATGTTGGTTAATATAAACTGGTGATATTATAGTAAAGTGTAGGTGTATTTATAAATCTGTTAAAATTGGTTTCAATAGCTTTAATGGAGTGCCTATTTTTAGTTTGTTTGAAAAAAAAAATCCTTTTACTGTCCAGGACCCTTAAAGAATTTTTTTAAAACTTTATAGGAGATTTAAAACAGTATTTTTTAAGTTCTCCCACATTCATCCTTACTTCTGTACAACATTTGATATAATTTTGACTCGTGACTGACTAAATCTATATCTTTAAAGGAATAAGTCCTGACTGATTAGAGTGCCAAAATTATTGGCGGTTTACTTATATCAAATTTTAGGGGCTTATTCCTTTTGTACTAAAGGATTCATTTAAGAAGCAATTTTTCGAAAATCAAATTAAAAGGAGTCGAAGGGGACAAAGCGTCAACCAATTTCTCTATAGATATATAACACTGCATTGTTGAAAATTTAGGATTTATGTGATGAATATAATCATTGATCTTTTAAAGAAAATATTCCGTGCTCATGTCAAACAAACCATAAAGTAGTTTCAATCATCGTAATGCCCAATTTTAATTGTATAACCAAAGTGTGTGAAGAACAGATCTAAAAATAAAACTTTCTCGAAATTGCCTCCTGGCTATGCTTTCCCAATAACAGAAAGGGAATAGTTAGCGAAAAGTGTTCCATTTCGCCAATACTATAGTTCAATTCAACCTTTGATAGGGTACTAAAGAATTCTTGATTTGTGTACTAAATTGTTCATTTAAGGACCGATTTTTCGAAATTAAAACCAAGGGGGCCAATTTCTCCATAGAAATAACAATGCGCATTGTTGAAAGCTTTGGATTTATGTAATGAATATTATTGCTTCGTTGAACTTTTTTTTAAAAAAATATTTCGTGCTCCTGTCAAACTAACCATTATTCTGACTATTAGTTTCAATCATTTTAATGCCCAATTTTAATTATAACCAAAGTGTGTGAAGAAAAAAATCTAAAAATAAAGCTTTCTCGAAATTGCCTCCTCTGGCTATGCTTTCCCAATAACAGAAAGGGAATAGTTAGCGAAAAAGTGTTCCATTTCGCCAATACTAGTTCAATTCAACCTTTGATGGGGTATGACGCGCTCTACATCCGAAATAAAGAGATTAGTAGAAGAACGTGCTAAATGACAGAAAGGAGAAAACGAGAAATGATTTTTAAAGTTTATCCTTTCGACTTAAATACGTTAAAAACTGCACTTGTAAACTTAAAAAACATACTTAACTTAAAGTTTATGAAAAGGGGGAATCTTGTTATCTTTAATAGGAGGGAATAGCTTGTTCATTGACCACTAAAATCTAAATTTTTCCAAAGATGTCACTTAGCACGTTCTTCCCCCAAGCCCTTCAGATCTCCTGACCGCTATTAGTTAGCCGCCGCAATTAGGATTCCACTTGCATTCGAAATTAATCAGTGCGTTAGAGTCAATTAAAAACCGAAGAATCAAGGTCCGCTGGACCGTGTTTTGACTAACACGACCGATCGACAGTTGCCCGATTTTTCATTTACTATTATTTCTTGTGTCTGCCGGTAATTATATAGCGAAACGCGATTATATTATACCGTTGGTTGCGTCAAAGAATTAGCATAATATCTCTTTGACAAGAGCGAGTGGGCTGGGATGCCTTAAGGGGAGTAAGGAAGGCAACAAAAAATAAGAAAGGTGTGAAAGAAAATATTCAAAATGCGTTTGGGGGATTTTGTTTCATTTCAGGTGCTTTGGCTTTATTAGTATGCTGGATGTTGTGATCCGATGATCGGACATCTTGTTTGTTTGTGTGGTATAAGGTTAGATTTGGTGTGACAAGCTTCTGACATGTTGACATAATGTAAATGAAGGTGTGGGGTTCATGTGCCCAAGGCTGCGGTTGACCTGAAGTTAAATCTTTGAAAGCAGTGGACGGGAAAGGGCCTATTCAAATCTAGTTGAACTTTTTAGAGAATACATATCTTAAAGTTAATTAACTACACTTTCAGAAATAACACTTTCATTTTTGACGATTCATGAATCCTCAAGCCTCATTTCGTTAATTTTGAGGATTATTTCGTCAAACTATCATTTGAGTAAACTCGAATCCTCATTTTTACGATCGAGATTTGACGATTCTGTATCTTGATTTTGAGGAAACTGAATCTCATTGTTGTACTCACATGCTCAAAAATGACGAAATATTTCTTTAGATTATACGACATTCAAATCCTCATAAAAATGACGATTCAAATTTCCTCACTTTGAGGAAACGAAAACTCGAAGCATTTGCCAGTAAACGGATCGTCAAAATTAAGGAAAATTTCGTCGTTTTTGAGCATTCATTTTTAAGAGTGTATAGATATGGGCAATAATTGTATGTAGTATAATTTTTAATTTTAAGTATTTATACATACATATAATTGTGTACACTACTTGTTTTGCACTCTGTGCTTATATGTCCCTTTTTAAAACTTAAAAATTCGCATTTCTTTTCAATTTTGTCTTGTTATACTAACAGACATGCCCTTATATAATTGCAAAATGGAATTTTAAGGCAAAGGAACTCAAAAAAAAAAAAAAAAAACTGGACTCGGAATAATGCAGAAAATTCCTTACCGTCACATATCCCGAATGTCCAATTTTTAGTTTAGGGCTCGAACTACAAATTTTTGAGCTGAAAAATTACATTCATTTGGATTTTAAATTGCACTTATACTATATCTTAACAATTTCCTTCCATAAAATTTTGGCTTTTGACTACTAATTTCATTTTATTGTGTCATGAGTTAATTGCTCAAGACTTTCTTCTGACACACTGTTCTAGATTTCTTCGTTTTTTACTTCAAATCTTCACTTATTAATATTTACCATCTCATTATGACTCAAAAGAAACTTTTTGGTTTTTACCTAAATTACGAAAAGTTAAAGGTTTTGTCGGCTTGAGTTTAGCAAAATAGTTTTAAAAATAAAGCCAAAAACTTTTTTCTTATGGTGGAGGTCTTTTTAGAAGTTTTCAATTCGAAATTTTTTCAAATTGGAATTTCGTGACCATAAAAACAAGCTACAATTCAACTTAACTGCGGCGCAAATCTAATAACAAAATAAGTTTTTACTTTCGGCATTCCAAATACTATCATTTACAACAATACAATTTCATAAGGCTCTTTAATATTTTTATCTATAATCCTCCTTCACTAGGTTGAAGGTCGTTTTTACTAACACAAGACCTACGCACTTAATTCGACGGCATTGTTACAGTGATTACGGAGTCCTGAAAATGCATTGTTTCCTGACCTCCTTGCGTATTTCCGAGGACACTTTCAACAATGCGTCGAATTCGCACCCCTAATGAGTGCTGATGGGAGGGAGTTTGCTTCCGAATATCAAGCAACAATAGTTTTTTAAGGACTTTTTATGGGTGTTTGATGGATTTGTGTCTATTTTAGTGGAAATAGATACCGCTGACGTCATTTGCAAAACAAAAATCTAGCTGAATATGAAGAACGAAATCTTATTTTAAACTTGTTCTTGGAAATAAATTGGAACAACTTGTTTTTAAAGAGAAAAATAAATATTGATGGTTTAATTTTTTTTAATTAAAGATAAGATTTTATTAGGATTTTAGAAATTTAGAATGTTTTGTTTGTATTCCATATCTATAATAATAAAAAAAAGAGTCTGTCTGTGTGTATGTCTATGGATCGCAAAAGACCTACTTAGACTGCTCTAAAAAAAATTCGAAATTTTTAATATAGATTCCTTTTAATACCTACGTGTGCACCTAAGGCTTAGTTTTTTCATATTTGATTGTGATTTTTAATTAATATAAAAAACGTCATCCACGTGGGATTGCGGGACCATAACAGAGCTTGAAAATACATGGACCGGGCCGAAACGGGGGCTTGACGCCATCCTCTATTAGTTTGATTGAGATATGCGCTCGCCCGAAGGCTGCTTCATCCTCTATTAGTGTTTGCTTTATTAAGTGCGCATGCGCCAACACGAATTTAATTTTGTTTTGATTTTGAGTATATTTTCAAAAGTAAACATGCCTCTAAAAGGAAGCAATGCGAAGTTAACGGGTTCCCAGTAAGGCGGGACCATACTGCTAGTATGAAAATAAAATTATGTTAGGTTATTATTATCGTCGCACTAGAGCTAGCTACACGAGGGCTATTGGCGACGGGTGTCGTATTTTAGGACCACAGTCAGGTGTCGCTAAAAGCAACTTTGGGCTTGCCGCGGGATATAAAATTCTGTATATAGTCACTTCTTGCATCTCAAATATTTTGATTGTGGATGAGTTTACTTTGAAAATAGGTAGAGAACCTAAAGGGAGGCACTGTTGCCAATCTCTTGCTGTTTGGCTATCGTAGAAGATTGTTTTGTTATATTAGTTTGGTTGGAAATAATGAGTCGCCCTAAAACTACACGTGGGTTATTGGTGAAAGGAGAGTTTTAGTTAATTGCTGATGGTCGTCATCAATTGCACGTGCATTTCTTTTCTATCTTTTTTTGATCGCCAATAGAATTGCATCTGTAGTAGTATCTAGTACATTCAGTATCACTCGGGGAACGCTATAATATAGCTATGTAGTAATAGTGCACCCGATACAAGTTCGAACTGTACTTCTGACAAGCTGTTTCTATATCGAAACCTTAAGGAAATATGCGCCAGCAAAAGCAATGAATCTCCAGATATAGTAACTCTTGCCTAAACTGAAACCTTCCTTGCTCTTTTTCAAAGTTGATTCTCCACCAATCAAAATATTTAGGATGGTAAGTGACTGGCTGGCCAATACAAGTTCAGATGTTTTTTATCATTCTCGAAAACAACAAAGTCCAAAATATACCATTCTTATAGCTCCAGGTTGAGGTATATTAAGAAAATCGCAAATTGCAAGCAGAGGAATTGCACTCGTAAATGGTATAGGGCATAGGCTAAAACAAAACATTATAAAAACGAAACCACAATATTATCGCTTGAATCCATTATAATTAGCTCTACATATAGTGCATCACATTGTCAACAAAATCCCTTTATTTGCTTGATAAAACAAATTGGTCAAATAACAGCATTTAAACAATGCCTATTTTGGGAAATCAGCTTATTTTTTCACTTTGAAATCGAACTTTTTTTTCCAGCGAATGATGCTGTTTATACAGAGACATATTCCTTCCTCTCTACAAACAATTAAAGTCATAGGCTGGAAACGCCAGTAATAATTTTCGCTAATTTTTATAGTTTTAGGAGTTGATTTTTTCTATTAGTAGTTTTGAGTAAAATTGTCTCTCCTTCATTTATTTAGAACTTATGAAATGAACTTAAATTCTTATTAGAAGAAACCATTATTTCATTTTTTATTAAAAGAATTTTTCTCGTCATCCATAACGTTTTCTTAGTTATTTGTGGTCGATGACAACTCAACTCCAAATTTGAAAGTGTGATGTACATAACTTCGGTTACTTTAGAACAGTGGTTCCCAACCTGGGGGCGATCGCCCCCAAGTGGGCGATTTGTGTTATCAAGGGGGCAATGAATAGTTTGGGGGCGATAGGGGGGCGATGAGTATTCAAAGGGGGGAAATTAAAATATACTGTACTATAGCACATTAAAACAATTCTAATTTTTTTTTTATCACCGAGACAAGTTTCAAACTGACATTCTTACAAGATTTGAGGATTTGACCAAGTTAGAATCTCCTGATTCCATTGTTGATCAATTCCCTTTTGAATCTGTGGGTTGTGGATAACCTTGATTGCAGACGGAGTTTGTAGATCTGAAGTGTAACTGTGAGTCGAAACTAATTTCAAGCAGAGAGGTTATGAGTTAGCCTGCGTGAAACTTAATTACACTAATTCTTAACTGTGGTAAAAAGCTGAACTTCCTCTCATCCCGTTCCATCAATATATTTAGTTAAAAAAAAGGGTTAGTTCTGTTATCCAGCTCCTCACTAAACAAAGAAATCAATTGGACATTTCCCTCAAAGACTTGCGCATGAACTTGAAAAAAGATAGAATTAAAACAGTTTTCAACATTCATTTTTTTCTTTAATTTTTTTTTGTCAACTCTTAAATTTTCCAGAATTGAGTTTAAAGATCTTGATAGTTAGTTCTTAGTTAATTATTTCACTCATTCTTTTAAAAAATCTAAATAAATATAGAAAAAAGAATTTTTTTTCTATTTTATTTCATGGAAGTAAGTGCTTAAAATTATAAAATTGCTTTATTAGTTACACTTTAACACAAATTATAATTGGGCAAATTATAAAAATTAACGGGGGGCGATATGTGTTGGTCAACTTAAAGAAGGGGGCGATATTACAGAAAAGGTTGGGAACCACTGCTTTAGAACATTCCAAATGGTCCTCAGTAAAAATATTGCACTTGTAAGAAGCATCAAAAGCTGTAAATGTAAGCTTGTAAATGTATCGTTCCATGTTTACTGTGTATGTTACTGTTAGAGACAATGAGCCAGAATGACTGCGTGTTCCTAAAATAAAGTGCCCTTGTGTTAATATTGTGTTGAATATTTTTGCAAACGGCTTTTTTAAACGATAAATGTAGATAACTTACATGTCTCTATAATCCCACTTTTTGAAATTGCTTCGATTATTCTGTGTAAAATTATTTATTATTGAAGACTATAAAAAAATCGAACCAATTTCAAAAAGTGAGATTGTTCGAGACCTGTAAGTCATTTACATATATCACGCACCATTTTGTAAAAATATTCAATACAACCGGTGAAATGTCGCTTGGAAAGTATTTTTTCCATTGGATTAACGCAAATGCATTTTGGTTTGGAGACCCGCGGTGTGGTCAATCTGGCTCATTCCCCCTCAATATATTAGCCTTTATTTACGAGAAAAAAAACCGGCCAATGCCCTTAAAAGTTAATCGATAGATTTCCCATGGCACTTCTCCTTGTGTATGTTTGTACTAAGGGAAATAGTATTAAGGGAAACCCTCCTGTCAACTCAAATAAGCCTTTTTTTTTTCTTCTTTTAAGATACAGTTACGCTACTACGTTTGGAGGCTCGGGTGTAGTCGAACGTGTCAGCAAATATTATGGTTCCGTGGTGTTTTTCTTTGCTTTGAAAAGACTGCCTGTTGCGTTAAGCGTGAAGTTAATTAAAGACGCTCTTGCTAAAAAAAAAAAATACTGATGCTGAAAAAAAAAAAGTTTTAACAGTTTCTACTTTCTTTTTGCTTGTTTTTTCAGCATTCATCATTTTTTACTTTGAATCAGCCGATTTACGGAAAAGTTTAAGAGTTTTGAGTTTTGAAGTAAATATTGATCTTAAGTTATTTTATTTTCTGATTCATTCTACATTTTTGTTTGCTTAAACAAGAAATGTTTATTCATATACACTGCACTGAGTTTTTCTCTTTAAAATACTTAATTTCAAATCACTGTTTCTTTGAATTTTATTTGATATCAAAAATAAACAACCAAACTAAAAAATATTAAATGGTTAGTATTAAAATTCTTACTTTTTTTTGTTATCTCCACTTATTTTCAACCTACATTTCCTTTTTTTTTATATAATCACACAATTTCAAACAATTGAAGGTTGTAGTTGCAAACTCTCATTCTCCTAAGCATAAGATATAGGGTCCGACCCTTTCATTGGCTACTTTTGGCGATTGTTAATTCAATTGAACGAAGTCTCCAACGTACAGACTGGACTCTATATCTGAGTTATACTTAAGACTTATAGTCCAGGCAACGAAGAGTTCTAGAGGCAAAGTTTTGGAACACAATTTTTGACTTCATAACTTTGTTTAGACTAGTTAGGAGGTAAACATATCAAAAGTCCCCGCCCCTAGCCCCTGTGCTGAAGAGGGGAGGGGGGGTTGAATGTCCCATTTTTCGATTTTTCGCTTATATCTCGAAAACTATGAGTTCTAGCTATATAATTGTAATACACAAAATAAAAGCTGAGTAAATTTGCTACAGGTTTCATTTCAAGAAGGTTTTGATGTCTTGTATAGTTTTCGAGATATCCGCGCTTGAAAGTCGGTAATTTTGGAGAAAACCTTTCACCCCCCTAATTTTTTCTCTTTTTTGACCGAATAACTCTTCAATAATGCACCGAAGCACTAAATGGTGGCAATAGAGTGGTAGAGAATTTAATTCTTTACAATAATATATCTTATTTTACCATTTTATCTATTTTCCTTCAAATTTTAAAGCGGTTTCAGTATTGAGTGAAGAGGGTACTGGCAGTCCCATAGAGCTAATGCATAAGTTTTGAAATCGCAACTTTTAGAAAACAATTGCTTTGCCATGTTATTCCATTTTCCCAAGGTATTAAAATCATCATAACATCAATTTTACACAAAATTTAAAAGAAAATAACATCCGGTTATTTAATTATTAATTGATAAAGTCTTAAAATAGTGGCGCCATCTGCTGTATATGTTTGACATTTTAAAATTTCAAAAATATATAATTAAATAACTAGATAATATTTTCGTTTCAAATTTGTTCAATTTCGATGGTATGTTGATTCCCGTACCTGGGCAAAAAGGGCTAACATGGCAAAGCAATACATCTGTGGAAGTTGTTATTCCAAAACTAATGCATTAGCTCTATCGGACTGACAACCCCTCTTATGTACACTTGTTCTATACTGAACATCTAAATACACTGATACTCATTTTGTAGACACGTTGTTACTTTAATATTTTATCTATTTTATTTCATTCGTCAAACCCCAGTGGGAAAACGGTCAGATGATCCTCCTGTTCTTCTTCTTCTATATCGGAGTCAACTTGAGAGACACTTTTGAGGCCAGTCCCCTGGGAATTTAGGCATTCTGAGGAACATTTGAGACTTGGTTTTTTTTACAGCTACAGTTTGAGCTGGCACAGACTTTCATGTATCTGCAGAAAATTATTTTCAGAATATCGTCAGGTGCTGCTGCTAACTCACTGTGCACTTTGACCATCAGGCAGTTATTCTCAATCTTCCAATCATACACAAGAGGAGGCAGGTCATTTCCCAGCCACAGCTCATCTTGGTGTAATATTCAGAGGAAATACTGTTTTACTGCTTCCTCGGTTGGGAAGAAGACGATATATCAGGCTTGATGGCGGCTCCGGATTTCAAGAATGAATTATACCTGTGGCATTGGGGAAGGCCTCTTTCGTTGGAGCCCCATTACACCTCAAGATGCAGGTATTGCCTGCCTTTTGTACCTAATAGGGAAGGGTATGAAAAGACCGCTGCTGCTTTCTGAACCTCTGACGACTTCGTACACAACTTTGCAAATGCGATCCTGCTTTTTCGAAATGTGAAAGATGTAGTGTCGCATCCAGCTATAGTGTTTGCAGAAATAGCACGTCCTAAACCCAGTTGCTGTAACTCTTGGGATGAGAATAAAAAAATCTTTTGTCTTCCCACGTCCAGGCTGTATGAAACCGATGTCCTTATGCATATCAGCTGTAGCCATCAAGAGGACTGTGAGGTCTACACAAAATATTAAAGTACAACAACGTGCCAGCAAAATAAGTATCTGTGTTGTTTCCGACATTGTCACAGCCGTATGCCGTATAAACTATCAGAACGTCCACATCACTTTCTGCTCGAAGGGTCCTACATCCAATTGTCCTCAAGCTACACCTTAAGTATGTTGATGAGACTATTTTATTTAAATTGTTTGACGGAAAATCATCTTGTTTGACGTTTATCTTGGTGTCTTCAGTGAAAAGAATATCAACCGACTGCGACTTCTTGAGCCGATAGCGCTTCTGCTGGTCCCAGTGCACAGTGAGTTAGCAGCAGCACCTGACGATGTTCTGAAAATTATGTTCGGATGATGCAAGAAAGACTGTGCCAGCTCAAGTGTAGCAGCAAAAATAGCAAGCCTCAAAGGTCCCAGAGCATGCCAAACTTACCACTGGAACAGCATCAATAAGGTCCCTCAAATTGACTCCGAAGATGAAGAACAGGTATAGCATCTGGCAGTTTTCCCACTGGGGTTTGGCGAATGAAATAAAATAGATAAAATATTAAAGTAACAACGTGCCTACAAAATGAGTATCAGTGTTATTTAGACGTTCAGTATAGAATAAGTGTACATAAGAGGGGTTGTCAGTCCGATAGAGCTAATGCATTAGTTTTGGAATAACAACTTCCACAGATGCATTGCTTTGCCATGTTAGCCCTTTTTGCCCAGGTACGAGAATCAACAAAAATATCGAAATGAAACAATTTTGAAACGGAAATATTATCTAGTTATTTATTATATATTTTAGAAATTTTAAAATGTCAAACATATACAGCAGATGGCGCCACTATTTTAAGACTTTATTAATTAATAATTAAATAACCGGATGTTATTTTCTTTTAAATTTTGTGTAAAATTGATGTTATGATGATTCTAATACCTTGGGAAAATGGAATAACATGACAAAGCAATTGTTTTCCAAAAGTTGCGATTTCAAAACTTATGCATTAGCTCTATGGGACTGCCAGTACAATCTTCACTCAACACTGAAACCGCTTTAAAATTTGAAGGAAAATAGATAAAATGGTGAAATAAAAAATATTATTGTAAAGAATTAAATTCTCTACCACTCTATCGCCACCATTTAGTGTTTCGGTGCATTATTGAAGAGTTATCCGGTCAAAAAAGAGAAAAAATTAGGGGAGTGAAAGGTTTTCTCGAAAATTACCGACTTTCAAGCGCGGATATCTCGAAAACTATACAAGATATCAAAACCTTCTTGGTATGAAACTTGTAGCAAATTTAATCAGCTTTTATTTTGTGTATTACAATTATATAGCTAGAACTCATAGTTTTCGAGATATAAGCGAAAAACCGAAAAATGGGACATTCAACCCCCCCTCCCCCCTTCAGCACAGGGGCTAGGGGCGGGGACTTTTGATATATTTACCTCCTAACTAGTCTAAACAAAGTTATGAAGTCAAAAATTGTGTTCCAAAACTTTCCCTCCAGACCCTTTTTTCAGCCTTCGTTGCCTGGACTATTAAGAGAATGTGAGTTTTCCAAAACTACTCCCTTCAATTAGAAGAGATACATTTACGTAATTGTGTATTTTTTTTCCCAAGGAGGACTAATTTGCTAAATTTTGTTTCTAAGCCATCATTAAGATATACTTAATGTGGTGATATTTGTTTTTGATTGTATCTCGAGGTTCCATTGAATATAGTAATTAGTATTTCATATTCTGATACTTTTGTGATTCTTAATAATGAATATTCATCATGACTAGAAACTGTAATTTATAAGTTTTTTTTTCCTTTAAACTGATTCTTCGTTGGCAATAGTGCCTAAATGCACATGTGTGCTTAAATGTCTTGATGCTGCATTTCTTAACTGCTTGAACTATCCTAAAAACCTGCAGATATAGATGTACGATTTATGTTTTGCAAGATATACTTCTAATTGTCTCAGTTCAGATAGATTATCCGGATATTATCAAGGTAGTCATGGCATTTAACATGGTTACAACTTTTTTTGTCCTTGTTGAACAATACATTTTTCTTTACCTCAGAAAATTATATAGTTGATATGTTATGTGGTGATAGATATGCATGACTTTAGATCCATTCGGCATTTGAGCATTTATATAAGCTCCTTAAAAGCATTAACAAATGGATACTTTCTCTACGGAAATTATCTGTCCATGTCCATTAGTTAGATTTGATCAAATAAGTTATAACACAGCTACGTGGACCGAATTCGCTGTTGTACTTTATGAATAACTCATTACTAATAAGAACTGAGATAATGATTTATGTGGGTATTTCTGAATCCCTGCTCAATGGGAAGTCGCAAATAAGGTAGCTAATCTCTGTAATTTTTGTGTCAATTCAAGTCTGGTAATTATTTGATGGCAGATAACAACAGCAATAATTACCGGAGACAACTTGTTTCTAGCATTCCAGTGTCCGGAGTAATCCTCTTTTTTACCAATTAAGGACCAGATTCATTGCAGAATTACGCAGTCGTGCCTAATGACTTGTGCATTGACAAGCGCTGGGGTTTTATTAAATTAGGCAACTGGATTCAAATTAAGATTGTATCTCTGGCCATTTCGGGCTAATTGACGGACTCTCCCGTCTTCCAAGGATGGGCTTTTCGTAATTCAATTGTAACTTGCTGACTTGTAATCCTTTATGTTCCAATGAAATACTGTGGCTGTACAGCGTTTTTTCACTGTTTTTCCCGTGTAACTTTCCTATTGCTGTTTTCGGGGGCCCAGTCGGTTAAGGCGTTCGCCTTGCATGCGAAAATACCCTGGTTCGGGGCATCGCCAAAATAACTGTTGACCTATAAACTGCCGGTGCAGCCAAAAATGTTCGACGAATAATACCCCGTGTAGGGGGAAAACACGTTAAATGTATTTCAAAGTATCAATGTTGCTTACGATGTTGTCCTTAACGTATGCATTGGGTGCCTAATCGGACCTTATAGATATATACCATATTTTTTTTGTTTTGTTTTTTTGTTTTAAGATTAGAAGGTTCTACACAACATCATTACTCGACATAACAAAACACTTCAAACACATGCATACAATTTAATCTATCTATATTCTTCTTTCTTATCGGGATATATCATGTTTTTTAGTCTCTTAGCGCCGTTGTTTCTGGTTATTTTATTCATGTGTAAGAAGTAAAAAAGTTACACGGAATATTAAGAGGTTGTTTCATTATATACTGTTTAATTAAGCTCTTGGTTTTGTCATCGTAAAATCGCATTATTTCGTTGCATAAACGCACCTAATAACATTATAATTTACTTACAAGACATACAAAATTTATAGATCATTATCTAAGAGCATAGTTATGGTTATTAATGTTGGATCAATAGTTATACTTTGGCCTTCGAAAAAATATTTGCTTCTAATGATTTTAAATGAGTAATTATTTTTCACTAAAGAAGTTCATTCCCATTCGTAGTTGAATCCTATCATACTTCGACGACCTTCCGCATACACATAAACTCTTAATAATTGCTTTGTATTTGCATATATACAACTTGTTTCGATATTTAAATAATTTTTTACCTTGATTGCCGCATATGTTTACATTAAAAAATGACTTGATTGGTTTATTGATGACCGCATTCACAAGTCTTTTTTCACTCTCGGTTAGGAACGGCAGTATGTAATCCAAAGAGTCATCTTCGGATTTCTTTAATAAATTCTTTAATAAGTTGTCTACACAAAACTACGCTGATAATATGATAGAAAAACACCGTTACAGCAAAGCCAATTGGACGAGGAGTAACACCTATAACATGCCTTGGTACTAATTTACCTAACGTGATTGTCTTAAATGTATTTAATTTCATATCCTTTTTTTGACATGCCTTGGTCAATATTTGACCAGTTTCATGATGTCTTTCCATGTCAACCCTAGACCTAGATAATGAAGTAAGTTCTCGGAACTGACTTGAACACCTCCTAAACAGTTGGGCAGTCAGTGGAGCTGCTTACACTCTCAAAACAAACGAGTGATTTTAACTCAGTCTGAGTTAATAATCACTTCTTTCCAGTGTCGAAAATTCACTTCTCCTACAGCAGTGGATTTCACTCCTTTGTTGAGAGTATAGATCCGGACTCAAACCTCAAACTCGTAGTATGCCCCATCCGTAATCTGGACAGGGCAATTTGGTCCTGCCTGCATATTTGCAATTTTGAAATCTCGAATTCTTATCTATCAATGAAGAATTTTTTAAAAAGTTTATTTCTTTTCAAAACTTCTTATTTGATAAACAAAGTAATTATGGCTTACATAAATGATGGTTTTCTGCTAGCACAATGGCATTTTCATTTGCATATTATATTCCACAGTTGAAAACCGATAGCATGTAATTGAGATAGGGGATCTTAATTCCTCGGAATCTCCGTGGAATCAACCCTTTAACTTGAGACTAAATGGTATGAACTCAATATATAATTTTTTGACAGTTAACATATTAACTTCTACGAACAATCTTTTACAATTTTTATCATTATGAAGCAATGTGGAATCGTTGTATTTAAGATCCATGTAATCTATTCATCCAACAGAGAGGAAAGGGACTGGTCGCACTTCTTTGGACAATCTACACAGTTATCTAGCGAAATAAGCAATCATGCGGGCATTTAGAGGCTTGGTCTCGCAGACTTTATCAAGTTTTTATTTCCAGTTATGACTTTATTTTAGAGAACTTATATTTCAAGTTATCTACTCATTTCGTTTAATAGGACCATTCAAGCTGTTATTACCTTGGAGTTGTCTGCAATTTGATCAGTTTCCTATCGAATTATTGCACCTACCCGATGTACGTCGTTAATAATAGCCTTGTTTGTCTAAGGTTAAAATTTGATGGCTCAATTTCGTATGTTTAATATTAGTCGTAATATAAATAAATCAAGTATTTTTATCACTTGGGTGATCTTAACTTTATAATTGCTTATTCTAATTTCTTTATGTTATATGTCCGTCCCTTGAAAACTGAATGAATGATAATTTGGCAAAAGAATGTTGCTTAAAATGTTATAGCTGTATAGTTTTTTTCGGTATTAGTCAAACAAGTGTTAATCCCATTTTTTTATTATAAGGATACCATGAAAAGGAAATTATAATTTTAAAACGATGCAACTTTGTCATATTCAAAAGTGTTTATTTGAACTACTATATATCAAATTTAAATATATGCTTGTTTTACTATCGATATCCAATTATTATATCAGTATCACTACACGATATACTAATTTAAATCTCAAACCAAACTGCTTTTAATCCAGGCTCTAACTTTTTTTCTCCGTTAAAATTAATGTCTCTTTCGGCTATTAGGGGTAGGATATAATAAATGTTAAACATTAAACTTGTTTTACGCAATAAAAGAAAATTTAATACTTCCCTTATCTCTACAACTAGATACAATGTGACATCGTGCTGAAGAAGATATATCTCTTCAAAATGATCCATAAATTCTCTAATAGAAATACTTAATTTGAATAGTAATGACATTAACCTACCCATGCGTAAAAAAACTCTTCTACCTTGTTAACTCAATGGGAAAAGCGTTATTTTCTGTACATAGTAGTGCATTATAATGAAGTGTTTTCGACTTGTTGTTATATGTGCGGCAGCAAAAGTTTTTGTTTTTGTCTCTTTGATTGTTACCCCCTTGGATCCCCATATTATTTGTCAACGACGAGACGCCCAGCATACCCGATGAGTTAAGGCTACATGCCACTGAAGATACCTTCGCATGTTCTCTCTTTGTTTTATAAACAGATCGTGCTTAGCCAAAAAACATTTTGCCAACAGACAACGCCATGCATATAGCGACTGGCGTACGTTAAATTTGTCGTTATTCGACAAATCCGTCGACAAATTTAACGTGCGCTAGTTACAAATTTAAAAGGGTACTATGTTGTTTTAGGTTGGTAGCGGGGGGCTGTCACTACGCTCAAGTGACGATGTCGATTACTCCTGAACTGCCATCGTCACCTGATCGTAGTTCAATATCACTAGACCCGTTACCAGTATCCTTCATGTAGCTCTAGTGCGACCTTTTTTTTTTCAACTAAAAAAAAAGCGCGATAACGGTGAATTGGTTTTCTCTTCTAACACATCGTATGAACATAAGCTAATTATACTGTTAAACCTAGCACAACCACCTCGGTTAAAATTACTCTTTATAACGTCGTAAAAATGTTGATCTGGGAATATCTCCTATACCATAATGCAATAATTTGCCCATAACTTTATTTCTCAACTCAGTGTATTGTTTGTAACGTTATAAAATACAATTTCTCCCGTTAAAAAAATGGCCCTCAGAGTACCTGAAATATACGTAATTTGCATCTTCATTCGGTTCTTTAAAAGTCGTTTTTACAACCTCTATAAATAAGTTTTTGAAATTTCACATTGCCCTCATTTGCACGTTTCCAAGTTGCCAAGCTGGGACGATTTAAGTTATGCAAGAGTTAATTTATGATTATTTGAAATTCAACAACACCTTTCCTTTTATTCCTTTTTCAATCGCGTGAAACAAATTACACTACACTCTTAAAATGAACGAGCGATTTTAACTCAGTCTGATTGATTTCACTCCTCCAGTCTGGAAAATGCACTTCTTTTTTAGTGGATCCTTTGTGTGTTAAACCCTCCGACAGGATCAGTCCAAACGAGTGATTTTAACTCAGTCTGAGATAATATTCACTCCTTTCCAGTGTCGAAAATGCACCTCTCCAACTGGAGTGGAATTCACTCTTTTGTTTTAAGAGTGTACACCTATGATAAATGACTAAATCTATCCAAAATGTATCTCCAAAATCTTTACGAAAATTTCTAAATACAAAAGGGCGCACAGCATTTTACCTCCTTCCCAACTGGTTCCTAGCTATGTAACGTGACAAATAGACGCGATTGATTGTTTAAAGTCAGTACAAGGGAAAAGCTCCCTGCAGTCGATGTACTGTAGGTTTCCACATGGTTCCATATTTGCACCCTTCCTATCACTGTTGGAAGAATCCCCGTAAACTAATTGACAGGGAACGGCAGCAAAGATTCCAGTCACACCCCGTTAAAAAAACACTCATGCCCATCATTTTCTATAGCAAATAGATGAGCGAAAACTATAAAATTAGGGGAATCGCCCTAATTTTCTATCAGTTTATAATCGATAAGGCCGTTTATTTAGTGGATCACACAGTAAGTTTTCCATTAAATAAGGCTGTTAGCCATAAAAATTGAAAGGCAAATGCACTTTAATTTACAGTTTTTTACAGTGTGTATAAAAAACAAACATTATCCATCAATCTGTAACGGGCATGAATGAAAGGACCATTCATAAGCTTAATTGAAAGAATCTCTGAACAAAGCCGCGTTTGAAGGCTCAGGTTATTTTTTTTTCTGAACATTTACATCGATTCACAGTTTACGAGAGAATATTCAATCAATGAAAGCGTACATACAAGGTATTTGTAAAAGAGTTTCTCTAGCGATAGTAACTAATGAGTCGAATTTAATTGATTCAATTCATCATTATCCGCCTTTTGTTTTTCTTTGAACATCGCACGTTATTTGTTCCGGTATTTGTTTTCGGAGCACTAATCAGAAAACCTCGTGAGAGTTTGAAAAGAGATTTTGTTACTTATTTTTGCTCTACTTACATGAAACAGTTTTGTGCTATTTAAAAAAAATCTTCAAAAAACTGCTTATAATCGTTTACACTACTTAGAGCCGCTACTTCTTATGCGGCTGTGTGTTTTCGTATATCAAATGGGCTGGGGAGCCCAGTCGATAAGGTGCTTGCCCTACATGTGAAAGGTCCCACGTTTGACCCGGGGCATTTTCAAAATAACTGCCGACTTATGTCTGTGCAGCCAAACGTCCGACCTCGTGTAGAGCTTTGCGCTAGGTGCCTACTCGGGTGTCGGATCGTCACTTGGTTATGCTGTTTAACTCCTTGCCAACATAAGTTGGGTAAATAGAAATATGCTATGGAGAAGATCCTTCTGCGCATGTAAAAAGTTCCATAAATTGTTTGTGAATCCATCTAGTAAACATGTTTAAAACATTAATTTCGTTTTTGGTGTTACAGATTTGAATATTATTTGAGAAATTATGGCAATTTTATCAGAAGGAAAAGTGTATTTTGGTTACATTGTATTCAGATCACTTTGTATGTAAATATTACCTTGCAAGAGTTTCCAACTAACGGACCAACCGCATTTTTCCCTCTTCCATTTTACTCTTTTTTTTTTACCCAATTTAGGTTGGCAAGGAGTGTAAATTACGAAGATCGTCGATATTACCCCCCGAGTAGCTCTGCTGGGGCGACGATAATTCAACTCATCCTAACTCTTGTGTAAACGATGTATTTGTATTCTATTAGCCCTATAGATACTTCATGACGCCAGTCAGACTATGCGAGTAACACTATTTTTAAAGGATTTTTTTTAAGTTTAAAATTTCTCATACAACATCGCTATACGAGTACAATAATCATTTTTTACCGAACAAAGAGTAACATTATTCTTCAAACCACAAGGATTTCTAAGGTGTTGAGCATTGACAAGATTTTGATCGATGAAGCTTTATCTCACTTGAGCTAACGCCCTTTATTTTCACTAACTTATTATAAATAAACGATATCTTTCGTCGTCGGGTTTCTTTTGAAATATTCAATTTTGAAGTCACGTCTCAGACATTTGTATACATATCGTCTCACTGGTGTCTGATGTCGGTTTCGTTATGGCTCATTCATCATACAGGCATTGTTCTTGTTGTTTACGATTTTTACGATTTGTTTTGGGCGATGGATTTTTATATCCTTATTTTACTATTTGAGTGTCATGGAAGTGAAATATTCAATATTTTATAAAGTCTGTGCAGCCAAAACAAGTAGTGCTCCCTGTAGGAGAGTGCACGTTAAATGTTCTTTAAGGATCCGACGCTATCTACGTTGTCGCTCCAAGTTCTGTCGTTTATCTACTCTGGTGTCGGCTCGTCACTTGTCTGTGGTTCTAAATTAAGACATTCGTCGCCTATTGCCCTCATATAGCTCTAGTGCGATGATAATTCACTTCAACTTGACTTGCATGTCAAGCAATGTGTTTTCTCGTGTCAAACATGCTTGGATGTCCAGTCGATAAGGTGCTTGCCTTGCTTGTGAAAGGTAATTCGACTCTTCACAAAATCCATAAAAATTCAGTTTTGCTTAAAAAAGAAACAAAACTATAAAAAAAAATTGAGTCAGTCAATTATTTCGAAATACCAAACTTTTAAATTCTTCTGCCCTAATTTGGTTTCCTTTTATGGAAGGTTAGTTTTCGTTATAGTTAATTAGAGTAACCAATCCTCTAAATGCCATCGCATGATCAAATTTCCTTTTTGTTCAGATGTGAAAAGATGGATCACCTTTCTAACTATGCATATTTAAAATACTTTTTTTGTCATTTGTATTTATAGTTTATCTTATTTCGGGTGTTTTTTTTATAATTATGATATATTAGATAATAATGAATAAAACTTTGGAATAAACTATAATTTCAAAATATTTTAATGTAGTTATAGGTAAGTTAGTTCGTAATAACCTTTCAATCTTTTTACTATATTTTTGCGTCTGTTGTTCAAGGTTTAATTGGACCCCAAGGAAACATTTTGTTTTTCGTTCTAAAAAAAATGAAGTAATTTATTTTGAAATTGTTGAATGATGTGTTATGTCACATAAATATGTGTTTGAATTTAGTGTGTTATTTATAATAAACTTTCAAAAAGTATTTTTTTGAAAGTGCAATAATATCAAAACAATAACGCCCGAATGTTTTTGTATGCCAAGCCACAGCTGAATCCTTTTTTTACACTGTTTTAAAATATAGTTTCGTAAACAAACCTTAGGTAAAATATTCGCAAAACGAGCAAAATCCAAAACGAAACGATACATTTCCATTTTCCCATTAGTTGAATCGACTCATAAAATAGTTTTCTTTATTTAGGTTGTAGTCGGTGTAGTCGTAACATCTATCGTTTGAATAGGTATAGTTAGTTTAAAAGAAGTTCACTAAACATAAATACAATTTTATAATAGCATTTTATTCAGTACACATCGTTCGCTTCTGTACGTAATTTCGGCTACTCACAGATAAATTAGTATTTCTCATTGTATTAAGGCTCTTTGTATCCTCAAAAATGTGTATTCTACTTTAAATTTTGTTTAAATGGGCTACCTAAATCGATTCAAGAGTCAGTGGTTTATTTATTGATGCATACCTACTATATAATTTACTGAATGTGGAAAGTTTCAAATCATCAGGATTTAAATATTATCCTCTTTTATACTTTCTTCTCGAATAAAGAGTGTATCTTAAGAGAAATACAAGATGTATCATTATACTTTTACGATCGTTCCATTAATTGATTATCTTTGTAGCAGGAATTGTCGCAATCATTATAATGAATGTGAAAACTTTACCATATAGTGGCTAGATAAAACTATATAATCTTAATTAAAATAAAGTTTAGTCAGCCTCATAAACATAAAATTGTCAACGATTCAAAACACTTATTATTACTACTGTATTTATGTAATTTCCTCTGTAATCACAAGTTAAATTGGTGTATCTTGTGTCAAGAGCTTTGTATTTTTTAAAGTTTTAAAAACTCTTAATGGGAAAAACTCATTATTTTCAATTAAACTAGGTCATTTTATTAAAGTAAAAACTAAGAAACATTGTAAACTAAATGTTTGTTTCAAAGTAATTCCTAAATTGTATTCCTTAAATTTAAGAGTTTTCTACATTTGAATGAGTTTTAAAAATAATTAGCGATTTAATAATGCTTTAAAATAAGGGTTGTTTTAATATTAAACCTGTTTTATTCTAAAAATATAGGTAGATTTAATTGCTATTTCGTGATAAAAATTTTAACGTCTAAGAAGTCGTTTTTCAGTTTGAAAAAAAGGTGCGACTACATATACTTTTTGTGGCAAATATTTTTATTTGGGTTTATTTAAAACGACTCTGGTGATAATTTGAATAGTTTCCGAAATTTTAAACGACGGCTCTTCTGGGGAATATTTTTTTGTTCGTGATTGGTAACTTTACCACGCACATTGCGTTATATACGCCGGCACTATAGAGGTTAAAAATTGGCTTGCTTTTCGATTTTCCATTGGATTTTTTATGATTCTGCTCCATCTTCATGA
Source organism: Hylyphantes graminicola (assembly GCA_023701765.1). Classification (NCBI taxonomy): domain Eukaryota; kingdom Metazoa; phylum Arthropoda; class Arachnida; order Araneae; family Linyphiidae; genus Hylyphantes; species Hylyphantes graminicola. The sequence goes on along the minus strand of CM043118.1, from coordinate 28,053,589 downwards.
AAGCTTTTATAGATATCTATGATAGATCTTTTCTGCAACTCAGTTTTTTAAGGAGATGTCGAAACAGCAAGAATGCATAATATTCTTCATCTTATTTACATACAGCTCCATCTCATCTTCACCACGCCTCTTTTCTCAAGTTCATTAATTACTTCAGAATTTTTTGTATTATATAATAGATTTATAGTGGATGTTGCACGTAGTAAAGTTATTAATTAATAATGCACTTAGTGTATATTTTGGATCTTTAATGTATATTTTCCCAAAGTAACTTGGTCATATTTGCCTAAACTGGTCTACAAGTGGAGTTTTTTGGCCTTTTTTTATGTTTTACTTATGTTGAGTTCCATAAGCTGGAAAAAATCTATTCATACTTTTAAATGTAGAAATGTGGATAGAAATTTCAATTTTTCTATGTTATTAAATTCGAAAACTTAAGTTGGTAGAGCACTTCAAGACACTGTTAAGGATGTGTTTAACGCCACGTCCTTTTTTGACCTTCAAAATTTCTATCGATAGACAAGACAACAACTTCTTCAAGACTTTTCATTAAGTATTACTCCCATCAATATAATTCTATCTCCGAATACTTAAAATGCGTGTACGTGTAATTTTGGTGTAGAAATGACTTGAAATCAACATAACCATTTAATAAACTTGTAACATTCAATTCTAAGTGATCCGGTTTCGTCTTGCCATGCTTCATTTAATTTATGCAGAAATCCGCAAATTCTTAACATAAATCTTTCACAGATTCCTTGCCCGAAGCCTAGTTCCATTCTTTAAACTAAAACACTAGGTTTTCTTTTCTTTAAAAACTGAAAGAATGGCTTCTTTGTTTTCGCCTAATGCCATGAATGGGGAAGTAGCATTAATTTTAAATTCTCTTTCGAACAATATTCCTTTCTCGTCCAATTGTACAACTCACACTTGTAAAAGTTTAATTTATAATTAGTCGGTAATTGACTGAAAAGTATGCGATTCCCCATCTCCGGTTAAAACATTCTGATTCACAATCCACGTTAATACCCCGTGCACGTTAAATATCCTTCAAAGTCCTAACGCTGCGTACGATGTAACAGTACGTACAGTACTGTTACGTACGTACTGATACGTAATAACCCTTAACCCTTTACGGTTGTGTTGGGTGCCTATTCAGGTGTTGGCTCGTCACTTGACTGTGGTTCTAAAATACGACGCCTGTCGCCAATAGCCCTCGTGTTGCTCTAGTGCGACGATAATTCAAACCAAACCACAATCCACGTTAGACTTATTTCTTGTCTTGCAATTTCCTGCCAATTTCCATTTTCGTGGAAGTTGGGTGAGAAAGTAAAGTGATAGTTCAGCATACTTATGGTTTTGAAGACGATTGGTTTGCAGATAAAATTTTTGATTGATGCTTAAGGAGATGGCAAAAATGTAATTTTAATTGCATTTTAACTCTGAAACTTTCGTAATAAAATATAACGACCCAAGTTTGTTTTATAAGAAAAGCAGATTTAATAATGCCGGCACAAATTTAAAGGGCAATTCCCCTATGACGGACTATACCAAAATTTTAATGCACTTAAAAACAAAAATTTCTCAGAGTAGGAACTAATTAATTTATACTTTTTAATTAATAGTTTATAGTGTGTTTGTCTGTAGAGTTATTAAGTACGAAACTGTTTTTTGTGAAAAATGTATTGAACTTGAAATTGAAAATATGAAATCACGGTATCAGACATTGTAAGATGTAAAATTAACTCTTATTGTCCGGCGCCCTGAGTGAATATTTTAAGTTAAAAACACTTTTCAAAAGTTCTTTTTGACCTTTAAAATCCTACATTCATATAGATAAGTATTAAAAAAATATTTTGGCCATTTAAAAATATTGTTACAGTGAAAATATTTTTTGGTTTTTAAGTTAAACTTTGTAAGCTCCTACTTCCAAAACAGTATATTTGCCCTGAAACGCATTTTTTTTTTTGACAATTAAACATCGCTTGCAACTATGTGAAATCAATGCAGGAAAATTGTGGACGCAAATTTATGCAAACCTTGTCGTTGAAAGCGTCAAGATGGCGACTGCTACGTGGATGGTCCTTTTATCACTTCATTTTGTATACATAATTTATGAAATAATGCTTTGATGGACTTAGGAAACTGGTTGTAAAATGTTAGATATTAGATAAGTATCTCATTTGTTTGTTTTGGAACGTAATGAAACGGCAGTGGCAGCTTTGATTGTTGACAGCTTTTCATATTTTTGTTATGGTGACTCGTTTGTTTTGGATATGACAACCCAATGTTGATTATTGTACCTGTTATAATATTACTGAAATGTTTTGGCAGCAAAGTTGTCAGTTTCTTTTGGGCATGACAACCTAACGTTGATGCCTATTGTGATACCACACTGTAAAATATCGCAAATCGAATATCATAAGAATACAATCATACACTTTCAGAAATAACACTTTCATTTTTGACGATTCCTGAATCCTAAAGCCTCATTTCGTTAATTTTGACGATTGTTTCGTCAAACTATCGCGTAACTTTTGAGTGAACGCGTATCCCACTTTTACGATCGTGATTTGGCGATTCTGTATCTTGATTTTGAGGAAACAGAATCTCATTGTTGTACTCACATGCTCATATTTCTTTAGATTAGACGACATTCAAATCCTCATAAAAATGACGATTCAAATTTCCTCACTTTGAAGAAACAAAAACTCGGTGCATTTGCCAGTAATGGAATCGTCAAAATTAAGGAAAATTTCGTTGTTTTTGAGCATTCATTTTTTAGAGTGTAGCATTTTCCATTTACGATTTGAAAAATGCCTGGTTTTATCGTTATTTAACAATTTAGTTTAAAAAGATCTTTTTTGTTATTGTGGTCTTCAAACCAATATACTTCACTTTATCTCTGTACCATGCATCAGATTTCTTCATTTCAAGGTATCGCGAAAAATCGGGCGTGGGAACACGAGAAACGCCCAGCATCTTTCACGCATTCAAAAAGTAGATTACACTCTTTAAAAAAATAAACGAAAACGAAATAAATATAAAAGGAAAAAAAACTGAATTTGACCAATCTTTTTTTTTTCTTTCGAAAATAAATGAGACATCCTAAAAGCTTGTTAACAAATGGAAATGTGCCCTTCTTCCCCTTAGCTTTTCCCGAAATCTCGTGGGTGGAAATTATTGTTGTTTATGGTCACTTTCTTGTAAGGTGCTTAAAATGTAGTAAAGAATTGCTGGTTTTAAGACATATTTTATGATATCCATTTATTTTATTTTTGTAGAAACAAGGTTCTTGCTTTGTTGTAAAGAGTGTTAATCTTCTTCCAAACAACGAGTTTTAATGTTATTATCAACAGCTGATTAGCATATTTTTATTTTAAACTTTCACAAATAATTATTAGTATGTGCTGTCAAGTTATAATTAGTTGCCACTGACCAGTTTCGCCTTTGTGTATTTCAATTTTATTGTCGATCGCTTTCAAAAAGTAATTATATTCAATAATTGAATTCTAGTTATTTTTGTTTTAGCTCATTTGTTGAAAGATTATTTTATAATTTTTATGCAAGTTGTACGGCTCCTTTTTTTATGCATATAAATTAATGCATTTCTTTAGTTAAGACTAAGCTATATCATGGACGCATTCTACGAGACATGATTATCAGCAATACTTATTTCGTTCAGTAACTTTTTTCTTGAAAATTTATTTTCATCATTGTTTAATATGGTGGTATCTCGCATTTCACTAGATGCACTATAGATAATATACTTTCACACTCATCATTCTAAGATTTCTAAGGATTCTAAGCAATTAGTTCATATTTTTGTCGACCAAACATTATTTCCAGTGTTCAACAATTTATATATTCGCCATTGGGCGCCAACAGCGAAAATAGTCTAGGAAAAACTTGATATATAAAAAAATATCCAAGTTTTTTCTTGACTTCCTAAATACCGAAACAAATATCCTTAATATGCATCTAGGTTGTGATAATTCAATTAATCTTATTAACTATCCTATTGATAAAAGTATATGATAAAATCAATTAATTAATAATCAACCCATTTACTCCAATATCCTTGCTAAAGAGTTTTTGTCGAAAGCTTCTAGCCCACGTACATGAGATTTTGTACTTCTTAGCCAAAGCCACTATTTCATATTGACAGTATATTTACACATGGGCAGGGCAGATTTGCAATATTTTTTCAAAAATTATACAGTAGTAACAATTAATCGCTGAAACTTAGTGCTATTCAAGATGATATCTTTTCACTTCTATTAACCGTATCGTTGCTGCATTGATAAATGAAAGAGCCTCCATTCGTTATTGCAACAAAATATTGAAATTTATTTGCATGTAATTATGGATATAAGTAGTCATTAGTAATGTTAGTAGGTATCGCCAACACCGTACTTTGCCTGTCATCTATTAGCAAGGATTGGAAAATATAAAATTGTAATTATATGTTGTGTGTGCACACTTGTAATTGGATGGTTTATTTTACTAATTGGTGACATTTCGTAAGCTACTGAAATCGTAAGTAAATGGTTAATTCTCCTTAACCATAGTAAGTCTGTTAAATTTAAATGTTTCACTCGAAATCAACCGAATTCGAGATGTACCACGGCGTTCTAAACTTAGAGGCAGAGAAGCTCTGCGTAACATCACATTTTCCGCCCAGTTCTCATTGTCGGCTGTTCCGAAGAAGTAAAACGAAATGATTAATTAGTATTAAGACGTCATTATTCATTAATAAATGATTAAATGCAAATTAAAATTTACGTCTGCTTTTTTTAAAATGAATGCAATAGCCTCTTTTCTGGAATGCTTTGTGCCTCTTTTCAAACTAAAAGTAAAAATAAAAGATTATCATTTTGCCAAATATTACGTCTTTTAAAACCGATTTATATCACAAAAATAAATGTCGATTGAAATTACATTTAATATGTATAAAGTTTCACGTTCTATTGTTGCGAGTGGCAATGGTGGTTCCATTAAATAAAAATGGCCTGCTTATGCTTTTCAAATGCGTATTAATTTTAACTGGACATTCGGACTTCTGTGCTTGAAAATTACAGCACACCTTGTGATCATTAGAATACAGCACCCGCACTGGAAAACATGACTGAAAACTTTTTTTTACACTCTTAAAACAAAAGAGTGAAATCTCCAGTAACCAGTTGGAGAAGTGCATTTTCGACACCGTAAAGGCATGCATATTTACTCAGACTGAGTTAAAATCACTGGAGTGATCCTGTCGGAGGTTTAACACACAAAGGATCCACTCCAAAAGGAGAAGTGCATTTTCCAGTCTGGAGGAGTGAAATCCACTCAGACTGAGTTAAATTAGGAGTGTTTGTTTTAAGAGTGTACAGTGCAGTATTTATTTGCATTTCTGAAAATAATATTTGGTTGAAAACAATGTTGCTGTTGTCTTGTCTATAGAATGGAAATTTTAAAGGTCAAACAAAGCCATCAATCCATTTCCGCAGTGAAATCAATTACAGTATCATATAGAATTTAAATAAAAGCCAACGGGATTGGACTCTTCAAACTCCTTTTATTTTGAGAACTTTTGTTAAGTAAAATATTTGGGAGTTTGCTTTGAAACACAACATCCGCATTTTCCTTTTGCATTTTTTGATGAAATTCACACTAACTTCTTTTAAATGTGCTACTGTTCTTTAACAGAGCGTAACTTGAATATTTTTTAGTGAAGAACGTTGATCTTAAAGCGGTAACGTATTTAAATTCTCTCTTCATGCCGTTCTTTGTACCTTAAATGATTGCTTGGAAATAAATTGCGGCACATTAAAATTCTTTAAATCGTTTCTTCAATTTAATTTTACTATTATAAGAGTCTGTTCTTTTAAATAGATTTTCTTTTTTTAAAGTAAAATATGTCATTCCTTGATAAACAGTTTGGACTCAAAGTTCCTGAATTCCATTTAAACAATTATATTTCTTATTCGATTAGTTTTCCTTTTATTTAATTGCACAAAGATTTAAAATTGTTTTGAATAGTGTAGTTGAAAATGTTGTGAAGCATGGCAACTTAAGAAACGCTTTGGAGTTTTCTCTGATTGATTGGGAAGGGTATTTCTTTTCCAATTACAACCGCCTACCCGATTTAAAAAAATCTTTCTTACCTTGATAGTACACCAAAATGAAGTTCAAATAAATTAAAAAGTCTATTGGCCCTTTGGAGACTATAAAAAGCGCCTATATGCCTCATTTATCTCCAGCCTGAATTCAACTGTACCGATTCTTAACTAAAAAGTTATTGTGTTTTTAAAAAAATTAAAGCTGGAGGCACCTTGGCTCATTTAGGTTACATCGTTTAACTGGGTCTTTCTGAAAGGCCACCAATTAGGCAAGATTAATACAGTTTTATAATTTTCGTGAAAGCTTTTAAATAACAGTGCTTATTCAGGAAATTCAGGACAAATCAAGTAACGCAACAGGAGTCAAGATTTCGTTTTCTATACTAAGCTTTAATGACAGAAAATATGTACAACTATTTACAATTTGAATTGCGCCGTCTAGCGGCAGGAACATAACTAATCACGTGACTGACCATCCTCCCCCCATGAACCCAGAAGGGTTCTTAATCTTAAACTTACAAAGAACATTTTCAATATTAATAAAGGGAAGAACAAGCAGTTCACTGATACTAAAATTTACCTACATAATATATCTAAAACAACAATCATTAAAATTACTAAGTAAAACATCATTGAATTATTATGAAACATTATCCTAGAAATAGAACACATTTTAACGAAACTATCAAATGAATTAAAATTGTTATTTCAGAAATATAAAAGATTCACTCATAAATTGGTAATTTAGAAACCTTAACAATTGGACGAATAAGTTCACTAGTAGCAGTTTTAAGTTTCACAACTCTAATCCTGTTGTCTCTTCCTAGAAGTAGCGCAGTCACTCTACCCATCTTCCAACTGAGTGGTGGAATATTATCCTCTTTCACGAGTACCAACTGGCCACTTAAGTACTCATTAGACCACCGCTTCCAAAATCGTTGTACCAGCTGCTGAGTGAGCTTCCAACGCTGCAAAATGGGAATTTTTTCATCGATCAGTTTATCTTCAGGTAAAGCAACTAGTGGAGCACCTATCAGAAAGTGCCCCGGAGTTAGGGGCTGCAGATCTTCCGGGTCTGTTGACATAGGAGTGAGAGGACGTGAGTTGAGGCAAGCCTCCACTTGAGCGATCAGGGTCAGGAATTCTTCCATGGTCAGCACTTGCCCCCCCACTGTCTTTCTTAGGTGCAACTTCATGGACTTGACAGCAGTTTCCCAAAGTCCTCCTTGGTGAGGTCCTCCCGGAGGGTTGAAACGCCACACTATGCCTTGGGCACAAAAGTTGACCATAACTTCCCGCAACAACACTTAAACTTTCCAACGATCTAATATTTACCTCTAACTGATCATACAACATTCGAAGTGCTTTTATATTTGACGAGTTTCGAACCGGTTCCAAATTCAAAAGTTTAGTCATGTGACTATTAATCACAATATCATCTCGCCCAAATCTCGATTTTAACAATTCGATACACTTTTCATAATTTTGATCAGTTAACGCAAGACCCCTTATAGTATTCAATGCCGAACCTCCCAACGAACCCTTAAGATAATGAAACCTTTCTATGTTCGTTAGAGACTTATTTTTATGAATCGAGTCTTCAAATTGTCCCCAATATTCCAACCATTGACTCGTGTCACCGAAAAATCTAGGCAATATTAACTTAGGCAGAGCCATTCGCATGGGTAAATTACCAGAATTTTCATTGTAATTTGAAGTATTGGATCTATCGTTTTGTATAGAAACATTTCCATTAGCATTCAAAATTGAACTATTCAGGGCTCTGGCTTCATCTTCAAGTTTAAGAAATCGTTATAATGACAGAAAATATGTACAACTATTTACAATTTGAATTGCGCCGTCTAGCGGCAGGAACATAACTAATCACGTGACTGACCAAACAGTAATTATAATATTAATATTTGTGCTCGCCGTTAATTTAAATCGCCACAACTGCCGAATTCCTGTACTAATTTTACCTCACAATTCCCTATCGTAATTGGGCATCACCCGACAATCACTGTGGTTATGTCCATGTACTGTCGAAACCACGCTTTAAATATCTGAGCTCGATCAATTACCCATTAAAACACTTTCCACGCCAAAAAATTTCTCGAGATTAATTGACACGTATGTAATTAACAATTAAGGTGTGCAAAGTCACGGCGCATATTTATTACTCAGACCAGGATTGTGTGCAATTTATCAATAGGTTCTGGCTGGTTATCAGCCTATGGAGGGTAGAATAAGATTTGGATGCTGCTTAGTTGAAAACAATGCAAAATCGTTGGGCCAAATGAAGCCATTGATGGATTCCGCCATAGGCCCAAAAGCCTTTGGCAAACACTTGAGTTCTATTTTTAATGGGATTATCTGTCCTAAGGCAGATAATAATATTAATTAAAAATCATTAGTTTCAAGAAAATGTTGTAGAACGTACTATCATTCGTATCTAATATAACATCCTATAACTGTACATCAGTCTCTTTTCCAAAGTTTAATCTGACAGGTTGTTGCATTCTGAATCGCGATCGTCCCACCTTAACCCTTTCAGTCCCAATGACAAATTCGTATTATCATTTTAGAATATTTTTTTCTGATCGTCTTGCCATTGATGATATCAAAGCACATCATTCGATTAAAAAAAACTTTTTTCCATTAGAAAATACTTTTATCAATCCCAAAAGATGTCAGCCCTATTATTATTTTTTTTTTAATTTATGATCAGAAAAATTATCGTGCCAAATGTCATCATTGGGACCGAAAGGGTTAAAGCCCTAGATTACCCAGCCTGATCTCTGTCGAGTGGATTACTGTGCTTTCATAAAAGCATAACTCAAGCGATTGTGCCAGTGAGAATTCGTTATGCAAAAAATCGAACATTTGCGTTTAACTCATCTGAATTACCAACCCTAGTTAGGCTGTGCGGCCCGTCTTTATAATAAAACAAGATTATGGTATAGAAAACAACTTAAAAATACGTTTATTTTATGCCTGACATCGATTTGGCGATCATTCAGACGGCTTCACCTAATATTTGTTATCGCCAAACCTCTCCATCTTATTTTTACCTTCATTGTTATCTCCTTTTGGGGGATTTGATGATAGGGTTTTAATGCTTATATCCGCGCCTCACGATTAGGAGGTGTGAAGTCTTTCGAAACAGGGGATGTCGTGATTTCCGGCTCGGCTTATCGCACTCTTCCTTTTCGGTGGGGTGTTGTATGACGGCGAAAAGTAGAACGCGTTGGTTTCACTTTTAAAATATAATATTTAAAAAGAATATAAATAGCATAAAATACAAATGGTATAAAAATATGAAATCCATAAATGTGCAGAAAAATCATTATCCTGTGGCATAATAAAATCTCCCTTCTAAGTCTAATTAGGACGACACATGTTTGTTGTTTACAAACCATTCACAATCATTTTATCTAGACGTTGCTTATTTCAGCCTATATTTCAAAACTACATTAAAGTACATTCATTTTTAATGATTAAAACTTTTATAAATATTGGAAAGCTTTCATTTTCCTTCTTGCATAATTATATTGTGTTCCTCATAAAATCCTGAATGCAAATAGTACATAAATATATTTTTTTATAATTGCGTGAAAAAAAGCCGACTTTTACATTATAATTTCAATATCAGACGCGTGCACAAAGCTAGACTTTTTGAAACAGTGAAAAAAAGTACTTTTTTTCACCCAAAAGCAGTGAAAAAAAGACTTTGTCGCACTCTTTTTATAAGATGCCAACATTTCAAGTAAAATTTCGATTTGATAATACTCATAAAATCCAAAGATTTATCGATCTGCTGTATTTAAAAATATTATGCGCGTGAATTATTTTTGAATCAATGAATTATTTTTCTCGCGATGGGAATATTTCTTAAGTCACGCCCTTCGAACTGCGAGTTCATTGGTTGCTTTCTTTGACAAAATGTTGAAACACGCTTATTGGTTTTTTATAGCGTCACGCGCTCCGAACTGCGAGATCATTGGTTGTTTTCCTTGACATCTCTTAGTCTATTTTAGTCTAATTAGCACGTGAATTATTTTTGAACCAATGAGATTTGATTTTTTTTTCACGCAATTATAAAAAATAGTGTATGAAACACGTGCGAAAAGTAAACTTTTTAAAACACGTGTCTTTATTTCACTCGCTCGTACATCGCTCGTGAAATAAAATCCACTTGTTTTAAAAAGCATTACTTTTCACACTTGTTGCATAAATAACTATTTTATAATCACGTGAAAAAAAGCCGACTTTTACATTATAATTTCAATATCAGACGCGTGCACAAAGCTAGACTTTTTGAAACAGTGAAAAAAGGTACTTTTTTTCACCCAAAAGCAGTGAAAAAAAGACTTTGTCGCACTCTTTTTATAAGATGCCAACATTTCAAGTAAAATTTCGATTTGATAATACTCATGAAATCCAAAGATTTATCGATCTGCTGTATTTAAAAATATTATGCGCGTGAATTATTTTTGAATCAATGAATTTTTTTTCTCGCGATGGGAATATTTCTTAAGTCACGCGCTCGTACCTCGCTCGTGAAATAAAATCCACTTGTTTAAAAAAGCATTACTTTTCGCACTAGTTGCATAAATATCTATTTCGCCTGTTTATAAGCTACAATACATCTATTTATATTAAGATAACTCTCTAGACTTTGTATAGATATGGGTATCGGACAAGGGTGTCAATATATGGGTATTCAAATTATTTATCGTTGATATAGAGGAGGGACTCATATAATCATTTTTTTTTAAATTATATCTGGTTATTAGTCCATCCTAGAATTATGACTAAAATATTTTAAAACAAATTAAATCTTTAGTTTATCAATGTTACCATTAGTATCATAAAATTTTTAAAACTAGGTTCCTCAACTGTATCTTCGTACCTAGCAATCATCAGTAGCAAGCCCCCATTAATTAAAATAGAGTGTAGGTACAGAGTGGACATACTCCTTAAGAGTAAGCCTTAAGATAAAAGATAAAAGCCTTTTTACAAGTTTAAAATAACGACTGAAAACTTGGACCGCATGTTCAACTACAGCAATGAATTACACAAATCCGTATCAACCTAATTTATAGTTCTTGCATTAACAGTACGATGTTACCCAAGATGAACGACATTACATTTAAATAACACAAAAGCCTACCTGCGCGTCTAGAATTATGAACATTAATCGGAGACACATGCGGTGTTACATCCTTATCTTTTTGGAAATAACATTACCGATCCCTTTGGTGTTATTTATTTCGAGGGTTTGGACGATTTATCAATTGTCAATGCAGGTACACTATATATCCATTGCTAATAATTGATTATCTCAACCAGATATGAAACAATTTATAGTGTGGAAAACAGACGGGGGTTCCAGATACCCAGATCTGACCACGATAACCGTGGCCATCTCTGCTGGAGCGATTGGAAGCTTTACTTTGATAGTGGCGCAACCTCAATAATAGTAACTGGATAAACAGTTTCAATGAGAAAAAATATCAACACATAACTCTGTCGATGGTTAACTTATTAACGACGATTGCCAAGAAAATTTTCTTTGAAATGAGCGTTGTGCTTAAGTTCATCTCATTAAACAAAACGTAAGACATATATAGACACACTCTAAAAAATGAATGCTCAAAAACGACTAAATTTTCCTTAATTTTGACGATTCCGTTTACTGGCAAATGCTCCGAGTTTTCGTTTCCTCAAAGTGAGGAAATTTGAATCGTCATTTTTGACGATTTGAATGTCGTCTAATCTAAAGAAATATTTCGTCATTTTTTGAGCATGTGAGTACAACAATGAGATTCAGTTTCGTCAAAATCAAGATACAGAATCGTCAAATCACGATCGTAAAAGTGAGGATTCGCGTTTACTCAAAAGTCACGTGCTAGTTTGACGAAACAATCCTTAAAATTAACGAAAGGAGGCTTGAGGATTCATGAATCGTCAAAGATGAAAGTGTTATTTCTGAGAGTGCAGTGGTCCTGAACGGTTCATGTAGGGCAAATTAAGTTGCATGAAAAACGAATTTAAAAAACGAAGTGAAAGGTTATTTTTGTCGACAATGAAGTAGTTAATGGTGTTCACAAAGTCGTTGCTAATTGGTAAAACAGTACTTTAAAAGTATTTCAAATTAAAATACTCGTATAAAGAAAAATAAATGATACATTTTAATTGAACAGTTGGTTTAAAAAAAGTCTTTTACTCGATTTGTCGAATTCTTGTATAAATTTAATTGTGCTAGGGAAGTGGGTTATTTTTAGGCTTCACTATTTTTATAGCATCAGTTTTTCTAGAATATAGTTACTTTGTTGAGCTAGAATTGTTGATTGCAAGGTACAGCGCTATAAATATTTTTAGTGCCTTAAAGAGTTCTCTATAATATCTCTCTTTTGCATTGTCTTAATGATCTCAGTAAGAGCAAGATACGAACGCTTTAAGAGCTAATTAAAGTTTAATCGATACTTATTGTATCTCAATATCGTTTTTTAAATGCACTTGCGCCACTATCAGCATTAAACCTTCGATTCATCCTTTGGTTTTGCCTTCCATTAGGAAACCTATACGATCTGGATGTGTAATCGCCCGCTGCGTTTCACCACACCCTGCGCCGGATCGAATTTGCATGGACCGTGCCATCACCCTTATGTATGTGGTTGGACCGAATCCCCACCCCTCCCACTTGGACCAAAGAAGGCTTGGCCATTAATTGGACCCATGGTACATGTGTTGGGTACTTATTTTTGTTGTTGCAATGGCTTGTGTTCGAATGCAGCGTGAATAAATAAGCGGCATTCGTAGTCATTGTGTTTGGAACTGCTGTGCCGAAATCCAAAAATTGAATTGTGTTCATTGGAAGGAAACTTTAGCTTCAATGTCTTATTTTTAAAATGATTGTCTGGTAAATCTTGAACAGCTATCGTTTGTGTTTGAAGAATAAGTCATCCGACAACAAGCAGTTATGAGTGGTTAAAACTAATTGTGTAAAACCGTCGATTATTACCTATTTTGAAATGATTGAGTAAGTAGACATCTTGAGGTATTTAAACACACTTTAGACATCAAGAGGTATTTAAACACACTGTAGACATCAAAAGTTAACACAATGTATCTAAATAAGGTAGTTTTTATAAACATACTGATTTCTTTCAACAGGAACTCCGCCGTTACACAACAAATAATTATCCGAATGCAAATTTAATTAAAATAATTATCATTAAAATAACTAATATACTATTGATATACTAATTCTGACAGACTTAACGTTAACAATTACTTTGTTTCACTTCCTATCCTAATGAAATTCATTCGAACTTTCTTTGTTCCATTCCTAAGCCTAATTTGCATTTGGGATAAAGATCTGTCCCGTGACATTAGTATCTGCTTCATTATGTACCTGGCCAAGGATACACCTGAATTCTTCTTTCTTAGTATTCACACCACACTGTCATTTTAATCGCTTTTTAGTTTTTATATCATTTAAACGGTTAATTACAAGATAACTGCGTTCTTTGCTGTTAACCTAATCATAATGATAGTTAAGTATTTTCGATGATAGTCATGTATCAAGTAACCTATGGGAGAGTAAAATATTTTTCTCATAAATTGAGGGGTAGGATGTGTTGTGTTATTTATTAATAAGAAAGTATTAGTTTTTAATTTTTGTTAATCGACATTATGACAAAATAATTAAATATTAATAGTTTTTGTATTTACATATTTGTTACATTTAAAAATGATTGATAGTAGTTCATATTTGAAAATTATGCCTAAATTATCAAAGAATGTAGATTTCATTTATGAGTGAGTTCGCACTAGGCTTTCTCCAACAAATATATACGAATAGCCAAGTATGGTGTGACAGATGTCTGAGCACTACTACTGTCTGCTGTTTTCGGTTCGCTCCATCCAAATGGCTTGTTTCAGTTGAAGTAGTGGTTTCAACTTTCATTAATCAACTTCCTTCGATAGGTGATTCGTTCCTAATCCTACGTTACATTGATTCACCAATCGCGGATATAGAGAAAAAGTTTATTTTCGGCATTTCTGTTGAACGTCAATATCTGAAATATGCCATTACTGCTCCTCTTATAAACTGGCTGCCGATATAAATAGGACTTTACAGCTTCCAGAATTGGATACTTTTATTCATTTTACAAAAATTCACAGGGTAATCTCCACATGGAAGTATCGAAAATAATTAAATTTTTTTAAGTAAAGGGGATATTATCTATTTTTCTCCAACAATTTCATGTACTTTAAAAGTTAAAAAAAATACCGTAGAAAAAGTAACATGTAAGCACATTTAATTTGTAAAACATAAGGTCCTTAAAGGTTAAAATCCCCCCCCCCCCCCCCCCCCTATTTCCCTTGGACTAATACAAATTGTTTTGCAAGACCTGATAATTTGATATAAGCTTTTTTTTTAATAGCCGTTTAGTTAATTTCATTTGAAACTATTTTTATTATTCTCTAATTTGAGACACCATGATTGCACAAGACATTGTGGCTAATAACTGTACTTTTCATGTTCTTATTTACGTATTCCCAATATTTTCACGCTTTTTCAGTTAATATAGCAAAGTAAAATGGGGCTGGGGAGCCTAGTCGGTTGGGCACTCGCCTAGCATACGTAAGGTCTCAGGTTCGGGTATCCCCAAAATTACTGCCTACCAATAAACGGCTGAACAATCGTATACAATATTAAACTTATGAGGTTCCTGAAAAAAAATGTTTTGCGGGCTGGGGAGCCCAGTCGGTTAGGCACTCGCCTAGCATACGAAAGGTCCCCAGTTTGAGTACGGGTATCGCCAAAATAACTGCCGAACGGCCCGTGCAGCCAAAAATGTCCGACGAATAATACCCTGTGTAAGGGAGTGCACGTTAAATATCCTTCAAAGTCCTAACGCTGCGTACGATGTCGCCCTTAACGGTTGCGTTGCCTAGTCAGGTGTCGGCTCGTCACTTGACTGTGGTCACGTGACCCTTGTGTAGCTCTAGTGCGACGATAATTCCAACCTAATCTAACAGCCAAGTAAAAAAATAAATAGTTTAATTTTAACTAAAACCAGTGTTCATCTAACTAGCCGGAGAACAGGAGTCGCTAGAAGTTCGAGGCCTTCAAAAGTTTTCTTTTGCAGTTCTAAATTCCCACGCCTCTGTTGTAAACTTTTTTACCTGTTATTTCTTTGCTTTTATAGTTATTTACATATAAATGGAGGATTTATAATAAATAGTATTGCGCGGGAGGTGTTCATTAGAAGGCGCAGTTGAATAGCGTTAAATCAATTTATGAAGTTTTGCGTTTAGAGTTAGTTGTAAATCATTGGGTGTTGACTATCTTTGTTCCGCCGAAACATGTTACTTTAATCGAGGTTATGAAGTTTAGAATCTTTCTTTATCTACTTTTAGTTTAATCTTTTATGTTTATAATGTAATTGTTATTACTGCTATTGTTTGACGTAGCAAGAAACGTAAACTTATTGAATTGTTTATGCTGGCTTAAAAGTGTTACATTAGACAATATTTACGTAAATAGTATTCGCGTAAATAATAATAATAATAAAATGCAAATAATAATTACGTTTTAGATTATTTTTTATCACAAGTTATTAGATATTTTTATTTGTATGGAAATTATTGATAAACATTTTGCTTATAACATCTTTAAAAGTATGCTGAACAACAAAAAATGTTAAAATGTAAGATTGGCATAAGCTGCACATTGTGATAAAACTTAAATATAATGGATTTGTAAGGATAATTGGAATTTTTAAAAATAAAAGAAAGTGTTCAAAACGTCTTATAGGAACTCTACCTAACTGAGATTGGGTTTTGAATATTGAAGAACGCTAAGGTTCTAATCTATATAATCGGTTTTATTTTTTATTTTAAATTGAATAATATATTTTATTTATCTATATCTGAAAAGTTGTATTATATTTGTTAGTGGAATTTCAAAGTCGGTTTTAAACTAATCTGTAGTTGCCCTCATAGTGCGATGTTATCGTATTCAAAATATCAAATTACTGACTTCACACATATTCATAAAAAAACCATATCTACGGCACTTGCATTTTATGTTAGATTTTATAGATATATGAGAGTTTAGAATACAAGTGAACCAATCAATTTTTTGTCCTTTACGAGCTAGCAGCGCTATTTTATGTACTAACTATATTGAGTTTCAGTGCTATAATGAAAGAAAGTCCTTATTCAGATAATATCCACTACGCTCTTAAAACAAACTAATGAAATCCACTCCAGTAGGAGGTGCATTTTCGACACTGGAAAGGAGTGAATATTAAATCAGACTGAGTTAAAATCACTCGTTTGGAGTGATCCTGTCGGAGGTTTAACGCACAAAGGATCCACTCCAAGAGGAGAAGTGCATTTTCCAGACTGGAGGAGTGAAAATTACTCAGACTGAGTTAAAATCGCTCGTTCGTTTTAAGAGTGTAGTGCTAGACAATAGATTGGAAAAAAACTAAGAAGGAATTTTGTTACTAAGCGTTAACTTTCAACGTAGCGCAAAGAAGCTTTTTATGGACTTGGTTCCACTTGTATTCTGAACTCTGCATAGGTGTTCTATGTTTCCTGTATTACACATTTAAATACAACAATTGTAATCCTTCACAATATTTGATTCCGTTATCAAATTGTAATCTAAAACTTATTTGTATTGATTGGTATCTATCCACATTGGAAAATAATAACACCTTACTTCCATGATATCAATCAGCCATTTTAATTTCAATACTGGTTCTTTGGCCACAAATATCTATAATCAAATTAATCTTATTACTCTGCATATTAATACTCGGTATTCAAGAGTTAAGAGTTGATCCCACGCAAAACGGTCACCGCCCTGACCAATGATACATTTTTTATGTTGTTCTATCTTCTGTACTAAGACGCCATTTTGAAGGGAGGAAAAAAAGAACACAAGAACATTTATCAAATTAAAATTCTTTTTCTCGCCCTGTAATTATAAGCCGATATTTCAATTATGCTTATCGTTTCACTTTGGTTGCGAATTAAAAACCGATTTTTTTAATCGTTCCATTAAGTTTTCGCACGGTTTTCTTTAGCGTTTATTTATTTACATAAATTAGATTTTTATTACTTTGTTCAGTTATTCAGTTTAAAAATTTGTATTGCCATCATGCAAATCTTTAGGTGTTGGCCATTTTCAACCACTTATTTATAAAATTTCGCACGATCCAAATGCATATATTTACGTGTTAATTATAATTAGTTGTCTTATTTATTTTAAAGATATTTTTTAAACTTGAGTTATACGATTATTTAATAAACGAATTATTTTCGTACTTTTAATGTAAAAAGTAAGGCAATTTTTTAAAGAAGTTAAACGACCGAATTGGAAATCCATTTTAAAGTGTTATAATTAAAATGCCTACTATAGGAAGGTTTAAGATGACGTAGGTCTCTTGATTTCATTTTTCTGTGTCCTGCTATTTCATCGGTTTGTCTTGGTTTCACTCTCAAACTGACCGTCATAGATGAAAAGAAACTTTTTTTCTTTCTATATAAGCCTTTTTTAACAAATTATTTGAAAAAACAACAGCATAGCAAGAAGTTGGCATTTTAAAGTATTTTTAGTAGAATATTCTAAGAAACCTTATTTTATAATACCAAAACAAAAGTATTTCCAGACACAAAAAAGGAAACAAGACCGCTGGAGCTGTTGCTATTCACGACGTGGAACAACCCCGTTGCTCTTTTAGAGCTGTAGAATTTTATACTGCAAAATATAATTTATTGTAAATATAACTTTTACTTATATATTAACACTTGGTTCTTTTTATTTTAGGTCGAGAAGATTTCAGCGGTATCGACAACGAAGCTCTCGACTTCAGCGAATTAGAAAGTTACTTAAATAATGAGGGTGACAAAACTAACAAGTAAGTTGTTTACCCTTTATATGGCTGTGGGAAGTATACTTCCCAGCAACTTCATCAATTTTGATTAGTGCCTGAGAACTTCAGAAAACACAAACAAAATTACTAATGCAGGATTCCTATGGACGATACGTTTGAATAGTTCCCAGCGGGCGATGGGAAACATACTTCCCACCGAAATAAAATGGTCTTCTTAATAATTAAAATTAATTTTAAGTAATGAGCTAAAGGATTTTTTTTATTAAGCAATCTCAATCCCAGAAATATTTTAACATAACATTACTAGAAAAAAAACGGCCTTATAAAGGGTTAATTTCCAATTTTTATGCACTAGAATTTTCGCTCGGTATAACTGCTTTTTGCTTCTCAAGATTCCCAGTTTGCGTACTAATAAGTGTTTTTATCGAATAGTTTTATATGAATGTTAAAATGCAACTATTTCGTTTATTTTATATCCATTTTACAATATGCATCAATAATAAAAAAAAATGATGTGAAATTCCATTTCTTACAAAAATAGTTCCTTACGACACTATAAACCTTTATGAGATGTTTATTGTTTTTAACCTTTTTTTACCTTAATGTTCAATTATCTATTTTGCGATCCTTTTCTAATACTGAGCATGATTTGAACAAGCTTGAATTATTTCTCAATATTGGTAAAATAAGAACAATAACTAAAATTGGTCTTTTAAGGAGACAAAATTTCTTTTCTGATTAAAATGATTTCATAAAATACCGATACAGAACTTTTCCCTATCCTCACAAATCCATTATTTTGTATTCAGTTATCAGCCCTTGCAATATCTCTTTGATTTCCATACCTTTTGGCTTCTGTTTTCTGAGCTGATGATCACGCGGCCTTTATTTCTCATTGCAATCGCTCGTGTGTCCCACATTCCCTTTGATATAGGGTCAGCCCATATAATCTAATAGATAAAACTCACTCCCACTCCTAATAGGCGAAATTCTCAGTGAAATTGAATAAGCTAACGAGTCCCCCCTTAAAGTCACGATTTCTACATCTACCCATTTATCGTGGTTGGGTTTTTATGAAACTTTCCAGTAGCACGATATTTGTGTCTTGATTGAAGCTTGTCGAAAAATTTATAGCTGGTCGTTTGGTATAAAATGTAAGAGAATTGTTTTCAACTTGGTTAGTAAACTATATTTGGCTAAAATAAATGACATTACAATCAGAAACCTTTTATTTATGCACAAAAAAAAGCTTTGTACAGTTTTTAAATCTGAAGTACACTGATAAAAACGTTTTTTTTTTTTTTTTTTTTTGTAAAAATCAATATTCAAAAAAAAAATAAATGACAATAAAGTGAAAAAGTTTAATCTAGAGCCTAAAAGAGCACTTTCCAGACTTCCCTGAACAAAAAAAAAAAAAACCTTGTTGATAAACTTTTTACTCAAGACCAGGATGAACTAAGAAATATAGACCATAGAATTAAAACATGTAAATTGAAAGAAATACAGGTGAAATACAGTGAATCAATAATTTGTTCTACACATTGTCCATTACATTCAGGAACTACCGTACTGATTTAAATAATATTTCATGTGTGCATAGATTGTTCATATGAAATAAAAAAAAAAAACTGCCTGACATCAAATCAGAAAGTCAGCAGGGATAAGAATAATTAAGAGTCCAGGATCATTTCTCACGCTCGCCTTACCTCGGCTATTTGAAGTTGTGAGAAAAACATAATTAAAATTTCCATGTAAGTTCATCGTACAAAATACATTTACATAAAGTGCGATATTATCGTATTTCAAACTATTGACTTCACACATATTCATAGAAGCATGTACGTCTGACTCATGCTGTAGGTATTAGATTTTATAGATATATGTATCGTAAATAGGTGTGCTGTGTAATTTTAAATTTCTTGTATTACGCATTCAAATACATGTACAATGGGGAACATTCATGTGATGTCAGGCGGTTTGTTATCCTACAGCTCCCGAGCCACGTGCTAATGTTATCCTATGCAGCTCTCAAACCATGTGCTAATGTTATTCTACTGCTCTAACCTGTCTAACCGCTTGTTTTCCACAGCGATTTGAAATTGAAGCTCAGATGGATATGGCCGTGAATGTCCCCCATTGTTCTCTTTCAAAATATTTGTTTCCGTTATCATAATGTAATCTAAAATTTATTTGCATTAATCGGTACCAACAATAATATCGCCTTCGCTTTCATGATATCATCTATTTTGATTTCTCTGCAGGACTTTTGACCACGAATAACTATAATAAATTATTATCTTATTATTTTGAATATTAATAAGAGTTAAGAGTTTCTCTCACGCAAAATGGTCACCTCCCTGAAAATGATGGATGTTTTTATGTTCTATTTTTTTAAACTAAGGCGCTATTTTGCTTTCCTTAAATAAAAAAAAAAACACTCGGGTACTACCGTGCTGATCTAAATGATGATAAAGAGCTACTGTCTCGCATCAAATCAGAAAGTCAGCAGGGACACTGATAATTAAGGGACCAAGCTCATTTATCACGCTCGTTTTACCTCAGCTATTTGAAGCTGTGAAAAACAGAATTAAAATTCTCATGTAATTTTCATGGTACAAAATGCATTTACATAAATAGGGAATAAATAACATGCTAATTTCTGGTTTCAGTAAGTTTAAACCTGCTTCCGTGCTAATTTTCATTTTTTTTTTCGAGATTATTTTATTTTTTTAAAAAAAACTACACTATTCAAAGACAAATATTTCCAATTATCTTCACAATCGAAAATGGTAATCGAATTTGTTTCCAAACACCCTTACCTTCTATTTAAATTATTTCTGTGATTTGAATTTTTAATCTAGAATGTTATTTTTAAAAATGCATTCGCATTATAAATGTAGTGTTATTTATTGAGAGAATTATAATTGCTCGTAAACCAAACTGTTTTTTTTTCTTCTTATGTAATCTCAAACACGAGTCGTGTTTAATTTCTAACTTGAAAACGCACCCTTTTTTTGACACCTCCGGCCAAATTGATGGGAAGCGTGACTTCGTAATAAGGATTAAACTTATTTATTAGACTTTTCATTGTGTCCCCTTTGACAAAGTATTGTTGTTTTTCAAATCCTTGAAGGTCTCTGAAAATTTATCGTTTCTCCATCCGGTTTTCTCTTGTTATCGCTCGTATCGACGATATTTTGAATAGTTTTCGCATAAAAATACTGTTTGAAGTTTATTTGAGAATCTTAAGGTGTTTATTTTAAAATGTTTTAAAAATAAAATCATAAAGATTCAGATTTATTTACAGATAATTTGCCAAAGCTTTCTGTGAACTTTTCAGCTCACGAGACCAAGAGATCTCGCGTGCTAAATTTCTAACGTCATGGCTAAATTGCCAACCTCGCGAGGAAATTCGTTCATTTGACGAATTCTTTCATTTCTTTCATTTTGACGATCATGAATCCTCAAGCCTCATTTCGTTAATTTTGAGGATTGTTTCGTCAAACTATCACGTGACTTTTGAGTTAACGCGAATCCTCACTTTTACGGTCGCGATTTGACGATTCTGTATCTTGATTTTGAGGAAGCTGAATCTCATTGTTGCATACATCACTCACATGCTCAAAAAGGACGAAATATTTCTTTAGATTAGACGACATTCAAATCCTCATAAAAATGACGATTCAAATTTCCTCACTTTGAGGAAACGAAAACTCGGAGCATTTGCCAGTAACGGAATCGTCAAAATTAAGGAAATTTTCGTCGTCTTTGGGCATTTATTTTTTAGAGTGCGAGTGAGCCTTTTTCTATCCGGGATTGGAACCCCGAACCTGTAGGATGGCAGCGCAAAGCGCTACTTCTAACCGTCCGCATTAGAATGATAACTAAATGAATAAAACTCTGGTTTGCTTTTTAAACTAACTTTTATGATGTTGCCGCTTTAAAATAATCTTCGCAAAAGCATTTCAAGATGCAAACTATCGTTAGTGAATAATCCCTCTGAAGAAGTAAGAAAAGTTTTTAATGTAATCGTATAAAGAAGTCGTTTAACAAACCTCCATAAAATCTTATGAGGGTAGGAATAGGAAGGCTTTGACTATAGCTACGGTGCGAATTTTGGGAAGCTCTGAATTATGTCATTTAACATGATATGCTTCCCTGATTTATTGCGTGCTATTTATTCCTGTTAACACTATTCCCCCCAAAACCACACATCGTAGAATTGCCTATTATACAGTTGAGTTCTCTCACGCGCGCCACTGAGAATTCAATAAATATGGCGTTTTTTCCATAAACTTACAGTTTTGGAGTTTATGTCATGAAAACTACCTATTTTCCAGTCAGTTTTCTGAGCTGAGAAAGATAGGCATAGGAAATTGCGTTTATCACACTCTATTGAAGGTGAAAGATAGCAATTTTGTAACAAATTGAAGCATCACTCTGGAAGAGAGTAACTTCTCGCGTGCTATAGATTCATAAACTTTGGGCCTAAGAATGGTCATCATCTTTTCTTTCCTTGTTATTAAATAGCTTTTTTTTTCGCTCATGATGTAGTGCAACTACGTCATACTCAAGGATTTCAAGGTTAATGGTAGGGGGACCGTTGACATTTATAGGGAATTTTTTAGTAGTGCATTATTTCTGAGTTAAAAGATTGTTCGCAAAAATATTTCAAGAATGATTCATTGTTTGTCCAATGCTCCAATCTTTGAAGGGTCTGATTGCAAAACTCGCATTCTCCAAAGCTTAACTAGGATATAGGGGCCGGCCTCCTTCATAGACGATTTCGTCCAATTGAATCCACGATCAAAAGTCGCCAAGGAACGGACCGGACCCTATGCCTTAGTTATACTTAGAAAAATGTGTTTTATTTTACTAGACCCATCATTTAAACTTTTAATATATGCATGAATAATAGTAAATTTTAGTTATTACGTTTTTACCTGTAACGATATTACTGATTTATTAGTTTTCTTAAGTTTATATCTTTATTGGCAAAATCAGAAGGACCCAATCTCCAATTTAAAGATTTTCCAAGTATTATAGTTTTTTAATGGGTTATCTATCTAAGTTATCGCCACTAAGGTGGTAATAAAATAATCATATCCTTTTGAAAAAGATTTTTTGTTCATGGTCGGGAATTTATTAAGAGGTGAAACACCATTGCAATAATTCCTTACTACAAAAATAGTTAATGCTCATAAAAAAATTAATATACTGTTCGCATTTAGCCATCTTTTCATTTAAACTATACAGACTACTAGTTTTTGCTCCTGCATTGCGAAGTTATTTAATACTTCTTAATCATAATTCTAAAAATATCTCTTAATTTGATATCCATTGCACGTTTTTTAATTGCTCAATAAAAAGTTATCTATGGCTCGAAATACAAAATTAGGTAATAATTTTTTATTTATTCGAATACAAGTTAATAAAACAACAAATCAATAGTTTTTGTAACAAACTCAATATAAGGTTGAATACAAAAAATTCAATCACCTATAATTTTCGTGATACTAAACCCCTTTCTTCTTGATTTTATACATTGTAAACAAACATAAGAGCGGCTTTACAAAACTATAACCCCTTTTTTACACTTTAATAACTGACATAAAAGATCTAAGGCGTGAGGTCCGTAAATTACTATCATCATCTTTTGAAGAAAAAAAATCTTAACTTCAATAGGCAAAAGTGCAGTGAGCTCGTAAAGTGTTTTTATGATTAGGTAATATGTCTAAAAAAATTAGTAAAAATGTTGTTTCTCTTTATGTAACTATATTATTTGCTCTCTCAAAGGATCGGGGCGTGGTTATGCGGTTTCAATACACGAGGAAACGTTTTATATTTTGTATTATAGGGTTATATTTTTTTGAATGAAAGATTACCCCACATAATTTCGCATTTTTTTATTGTTGGGTTTTATTTAGAGTTGCATCTATTTGTACTTCAGGAGAAAAGGCAGATGTCCTTAGTTATAACATCGGTCAATGGCTCTTTTTCAACTACGATAAAGTATATTCTCTCTCCTTTATTTTATTGCTATGCTTTCTTGCAAAAAAGCATGTTTGTTTAAACTTGTTTGTCTTATTTACCTAAGAATTGAGCCATAAAATTGCCGTCTCGAAAAACCATGCAAGTAAAAAAAAGTTTTAGGTCCATTGGGGTAATATTTTTTTTCCCCACTACGCTTGTACAGCTGTGGAAATAAAAAAGTACCCACTTGAGATTATTTCCTCCATTATTCATCCTAAAGAATCGGACCTTTTTGACATTGTGAACAATTAACATTCTGAGTTAATTGCATGACACAAAATTTGCATAAGGGGCCGTCCTCATACTAAAAATGTCACTAACTTTAAAATTTCCAATAGCAACACGCCTTTTTGAATCCATATTTCAAATCTCTGACCTATGTTAATACGAAATGCCAAATTTTGTTAGTTTTCAAGCATTATTGGAGGAGTTAGAGACGTGCAAAGTTTAGGTCCCATAATGTTAAATGAGTTGCACATAAAAAACTATCCCGATCTATAAATAATTAAGATAATGAAACGAATTTTTTACTGAAAAGAAATTATAATATCCCAAACAAAATGCATTCAATATTGGGGTATTTAAAACAATTTTTATATTTTTAAATAATTATTATATGGATTTTTAAAAAAAAATATGAATGGAAGCCCCTTAATATTTTTAAAGAAATAAATTTAAGACAAGAAGTTTAAGCGAAATCCCAATTTTTAAAAATGTTTATTCATAATTTGCTGAGTAAATCACAAAATACTTTATAATTACCCTTTAGGGGACTGTGTATAAGATTACGTGTGTAATTGATAAATAAAGACGGCTTTGCATGCATGCTTGCTTGTCATTTTAGAGATGGTCCCCAAAAGGTCCACAAGTGATTCGATTGAATAACTCGTCAAATATTTATCCAAATGTAACAAAAACTTAGATTTAAGGGTTTTCAAGAGTGCTTAACATTTCTAAGTTATTAAAATTGGGTGTTGCTATTGGAAATTTCAAAGATCGTAATATTTTTAATATGAAGACGGCCCCTTATGCAAATTTTATATAGTGCAATTAACTCAGAATGTTAATTGTATACAATCTCAAAAAGGTCCGATTCTATAGGGTGACTAACGGATGAAATAACCTCAAGTGGGTACTTTTTTATTTCCACAGCTGTACCTTCAACATTTTAGTAACAGAGAAGTACAGGGTGTTTCATAATTGACCGGAATAGGAATTGATGCAATTCCGAAATATTGAGCCGGCCCCTCCGAAAAATAGTAAAAAGCCAATTGATCACGCGTTTTGGTCGTGGTTGCATACTTGAACTAGGACAGCACGAGAATGTATTGACGAAGGGATGCATTTGTTTTGAGTTTGGTTTGGTTGAATCGACATATTGCCTAGTAATTTTCGAGTAATTTTTGTGTTAGGATTTTCGATTTAAAAGATTTGGTGTGTTTCACATTCGAGCTGAATGTTTGAAAATTGGAAGGAGCTAAACGTTTTGCGATAGAAATGTACAGTTTGTCGAAATGTGCATGTGTTGGGACCAAATAGTTTTATAGTAGGGTAGAGACTGAACCTACCAACCGCACCATCTACCAACACGAAGACAATTTAGGGTATCATGGGGGATCGATGGCCGAGTGGTTTGGATCGCAGACCATAACGCCAGCAGTCCGCGTGCTGTAATGGGTGCGGGTTCAATTCCCACCTTTGCCCTGGGTGTACTTCCTTTCTCTGTCAGTAAAAAATCCTTCTGTAGCTGCCTTACTTGACGAAATCTTATAAGTGGGTCTCTGATCATGCACACACACTGGATTATACGGGATGGTTATAAAATAACGCTCGCTATTCGGAGTGGTCTGTAGCTCGAATGAATAGTCCAAATGCCTCAAAATTTGAGACACTTACTAATCAAGAAAGGGAAAAGAAGAATGGAATCATAAAAAAAGATAGAATCTTAAAAAATAATCACAAAAAAGAATAATCATAAAAAACAAACTCGTCTCTTGACCAGGGTTCCAAGTTACGAGGCGTCGTCATAATTATGGCCAATTACTGCCTAGGTACTAAATTACGCGGCGTAGCCAATTATGACTAATTACGGCCAACACATCCAATTACGCCTCGTAATTTAGAACCCTGGTCAAGCAAGAGACGAGTTTGTTTTTTAATTGTTCCATTCTTTTTTCTCCTTGGATTGGATTGGATTGGATTGGTTGATATATATTTTCTGGCTCGTGTGCTTGGTCGCAAGGACCCGCTTATAAGCCATCGTCTAGTAGGACATCACAAGACACCCACAAACACATATGACAGATGTTCCCCTTTTCTTGATTAGTAAGTGTCTCAAAGTCTTCTGCATTTGGATTATTCATTAAAGCTACAGACCACCACGAATAGCAAGCGTTATTTTATAACCACCCTGTATATGTGCATACCTACCCAGCAAAAATAAGCAAAATACAATAATTGTTATGTATAGACTGGTGGCCAACATCAAGTTCCTTTTAACAATAATGCAACAACCTAAAAAAATGAACAGCCTCTTTTTTTTTTTTTTTTTTTTTTTTTGAAAACTAGTTGTTGAACCTGTAATTTTTATCAGATGTAAATTCAACCAAACCAAACTAAAAGTTCTACATTCTTGTGTAGCACAAGTGCAGGATTTCATGAACGACCGAAGGGGCGGCCAATTAGCTAGCCGATTTTCAT